>CAUYUJ010021704.1:274337-349337 GCA_963575745.1 Prorocentrum cordatum | reverse complement strand
TGCGGCGGCCACTACCAGCTGCTGAAAGGAGCCTGCCCTCACGTCGATGGCCTTCGTGCGCAGTGTCAAAAACTTCAAGTTTTGCGTTGACGTCAAGATTCCCACCGAGGAGGTGCACCGAGACTGATTTAGTTGGGGCAAGGACTCCGTCTCGCACATTCGCAACACAACTTTCGCCCCATGCCGTTGGAAGCACATGAAGAAGATCCTGATCGTCCAAGCGCGCGGAAGCCGAGCACTTGGATGGGCTCGGATCCTCACAGTGGGATGCTGCATTTGACCTGTTCGGGCGAAGGAGAAGTCTGTGGCTTGGCGAAATGACTTTTTGCACCCGACTGTGGGTGCGTTGGCGAGGCACTCACCATATCCATCCTGGTCGATGCTCGGAATGTTAGACCTTCAAACCGCCCCCCTCGTCCGCTTCGTCGTCCTCCTGGAGGCCTTCGTGCCCATGGAAGGGCCGTTTACTACGTGTTTCCGTTGCGTCTTCGGACGAAAGTCATCCGACAACGTCGCCCAACCGTCGGCATCCCATAGCGAGCTGGGATTCCGGAGAGCCTGAGCGCGCGCGAGCGCGCGATGGTCTTAGTTTCTTGTGTGTGATTGTGTTTTTGTGTCTGTCTCTATCTCTGTCTCTGTCTCTGTCTGTCGTTGTCTCTGACGGCGAGGGCGACGACGACGCCTTCCCTGGGAGGTGGAGTTGCCGGTGGGGTCGGGCGAGCTGTCTGCTCGCCTGAGCGAGGACCGCGACCTGGTGAAGAGAGGGGGGGTGCCTCATCGCGGCCATCCTCCCTCTTCCATTTTTCGCGTTCCTGGAATGGGACACGGAGGGTGAGGATCACAGCAAAGACGTTGAAACACGGAAACCAGTTTGGTTTTGGGAGGGGGTCGTTGTTCCTTGTGTCCTTCCACGGTTGTTCCTCCAACAATTCCCCGTCCTCTCAGGCAGTTTTTGGATTCAAAGAGGGGCTTCGATCCTCGTGTGGTTTTTCTTCTGGCAGTACGTTGACTGTAGCACTGATTCAGGAGCGCTTTCCCGTCGGTACCTTCCCGACAGCAGGGCTGATCGCAAGCGGGGGAGGTGGCCGACGCTATACCTACGACATGAAGTGGTAATGCCCGCTGGCGTGTTCTGGCGGTCGCCGTCTCGGGAGTGCCCTTCTAGTTGCAGATTCGGATTATGGCGAGGAGGAGAAGGAGGAGAAGGACGAGGAGAGGAGGAGGAGGAGGAGGGCCTTCTTCGGGCCCTCTGGAGGCCTGTTGGGGGGTCTGGGAGGCCTCTTGGTGATATCTTGGCCCCCTTGACTCAAAACGAGCGGGGGTTATAAAGTCAGGCCTGTCGCCCTGGAATGCTCAAACCATGTGTCTTCAGGCCCCCTTGGGGCACTCTAGGGCGCTCTCGGGGCCCTCTCGGACCCCTCTTGGGGCTCTCGTGGGCCGAATTGGCGCCATCATTGAGCCCTCACGAGCCAATCGGAAGCGAAAAGGCGAGAAGGCAAAACATATTGATAGTCCTTCAGGTTTGGAGCCATTTTGGCCCGGATCGTAGGGCACTTGAAACCGTCTGGGGCCTTCTTAAGGCCTCTTGGATGTTTGCCGGAGGCAAACTTAAGCCATCTTGAGCAATCTTAGAGGCCATCGTGGGCTGGACACCCAAGCAAGCTGGCGGAGCCCTGGCGGGGAGAGACCGCATGTGCATCTAATATACATAGAGACCGTCTACGCTCCTTGGCGCGGCGCCCCAAGTAGTCGCCTTGCTGGAGGGCCCTATGCTGGCCGCGCGGCCTGGCGGGCTCCGCACCCAAAGGCGACGGTTGCCGTCGGGCTTCTTCGCCTGAGGCAGAGGCCGCCGTCGCCCTGTTGCGGGGCTGGCCGACGGGCGGCGACGGTGCCAAGCCCCGGGAGGAGGAGGAGGAGGAGGAGGAGGAGGAGGAGGAGGAGGAGGAGGACGAGGGGCAAGAGGAAAAACACACCGAACAGACGCTGACCAGAAGGAGGGAGGGAAGCAGCAGAGGCAGTGCAGAGCAAGCAGGGGGCGGACGGAGGTGGTCGTCGTCGTGGCCAAGGCCAGGGGGGGTCGTCGGGGCAGGGCGTCGGGGGCGGTGGTCGTGGTCAGTGGAGGGAGTGGTCGTGGTCAGGGGAGGGCGGCGGTTCAGGCGGCGTCGGCCGCGCTAGCCGCCGTGGCCGCCGCCAGCCTGGCCGCGGGCGCCCCGACCGGCGCCTGCAGCCTGCGGAGCACGGCCCGCGCGTTCTCCTTCTGGAGGAGATGCGAGAGTCGCTGGGCGTGCTCCGCCGCCACCTGCGAGGGGTCGTCCCCCGTGGCGTCCGCCGCGCGCTTGGCCAGGACGGCCAGGGCGCGTCGCGCCTCCCTGCCCCAGCCGCCGCCGTGCGCCTCGACCACCATGGGAATGAAGGTGATCCCGGCGGCGGCGCAGCTGCGCTCGGTGTCGAGGAAGAGGCGTTTTTGCTCCTCGTACCGCTCGGCCGCGGCGCCGGGCGCGGCAGCCGAGGCGGCGAGCAAGTCGCCCCGCAGCCCCGAAGTGACCGCGAAGTCAAGGGCGGCCGGGGCGCCGTTACGCCAACGGGGAATATACACATCCGCCGGGCGCCGGCCGCCGTCGTCGAGCTCGCCGCCGTTCTCCTCCGTCCCCGGCGGGCCCTCGCCCCTCGCGCGAGGCTGCAGCAGGCCGGGCCGCTCGAGCTCGGAGCCCGGGAACCCCGCGGCCTGCGCGGCGAAGAAAGCCTGGTCTCGTAGGGCGTTGTGCCGCTTGACCCGGTCCCCTCGGCAAGGGCAGACCAGCGCGTGGTCGCCGTAGACGTCGAGGATGCCGTCGCAGGCCGGGCAGAAGGTCTCGGCGTCCGCCAGCTGCACCCGCAGGCGCCTCTGCAGAGCGATCTGCATCAAGCTGTGCGGGAACTCCGTGCCGACCTCAGCGCAGGGCCGCGCCTGCAGCCAGCCGCTGGCGCCGGGAGCGCTAACCAGCGAGAGGTGGGCCCTGGTGGCGGGGCAAGCGCGCTCCCAGAGTTCGGCCTTGGCGGCCTTGTCCAGCCTGTCAGAGAGCCCCCGCTGGTCACCGTGCTGGCTGGCGTCGAAGGCAATCCTGTCTGCCTGTGGTAGCCGGGCGTTGTAGGCCGCCGCGGCAGCGCCCAGGGCGTCGTCGGCGCCAGTGTCGTCGTTGGAGTAGCCCGCCCAGAGCTGCTGGCAGAGCGCAGAGCAGGCCGCGCGGGAGGCCAGGTAGGCGGCGGGCGCGTGGCGCTCCGCTGAGCGCAGCCCCAGGCCGCCTGCCTTGAGGGCGAGCTGCGCCTGCGCCCAGGAGTCGTCCGTGGGGGAGCTGCTGCTCAGCTGCTCGAGGCTGGCGCGCACTGCGTTGTCAAGCGCGACGAGCGCTTCCGTGTGCACGTTGGGCGGGACAACCCGCGCCGAGTAGCTGAGTCTGCAGAAGCCGGCGCATTGCCGCAGAAGGTGGAGCGCAACCTGGGCGTGCTCGAGGGCGCCGAGTGCCTCGAGGAGCTCGGTGGCCTTGCCGACTCGCTGCCGCGTGTGATCGAGGCAGAAGGCGTCGCTGCCGACTGGCGCGCCCAGGAGTTCGAAGCAGCCGTCCGTGCGCAGGCGGAAGCCCGGGGGGAAATCCTGCAGATTCACTTCGCTGTCGTCGCCGCCAGCGGGGACCACCTCGCATTTCCCGGGCCCCGTGCTTAAGCGGAGTCCCACGGCCGCCAACTCTCCCACCAGCAGGTGGAGCAGGCGCGCCACCGCCTGCCAGTCGCCCGCCAGGGTGCCGTCGTCGAGAAAAAAGAAAGTCAGGTCCAGGGCGCCCGCGGCCGCGGGGGCGGGCTGGCGGAGGGCCCTCTCAGCAGCGCGCTGCAGCGCCAAGGAGAAGAGCAGCGGCCCCAATGGGTCTCCCTGCTGCACGCCGCATTCCGAGCAGATCGAGTGCCGGCCGAGCCAGAGCAGGGAGGGGGCCCGGTAGCACCAGGAAGCCCAGGGCGCTAGCGCGGGCAGCTCCTCGTGCACTGCTTGCAGGCGGGCTTGGCGGTCGAGGGCGTTGAAAGCGTTGCTCAGGTCTAGCTTAACGAACACCTTCTGCCTGCTGCCAGCGTGGCGTGCGAACCACTGTCGGGACACGTGAACCGCGGCCTCGCAGCCGCCCGGGAGGGCGACGCCAACCTGCAGTGGGGCGAGGCGGTCGCGGGCGGCGTCAGACACCTGGCTGCAGAGGCACTTCGCCACCAGGCGCCGCACGGATTCCCCCACCGCCACTGGTCGAAGGCTGCCGTCCTTCTTGGGCAGGGCCACCAGCGAGGCGCCAGCCAGGTACTCCGCCACGCCGTGGGGGGCTAGACCCTTCGCGAGGAGGTTGGCGAGGCCGAGCAGCTGCTGCAGCACCTCGTCGCGGTGGGCCGCCGTCTGCAGCGCGTCCTTGAGGTGTTGTGGCCGCAGGCCAGAGGGGCCTGGAGCGGAGCCCCGAGGGAAGGCCCGCACCTCGCGCTCGAGCGTGGCGGCGTCAAGCTGCGGAGCCGCCGCTGCGCTGACAGCGGGGAGGCTGGCGGCGTCCACTGGTCGCTGGCTGCGCGGGTGCTTCAGACGCATCTGCTCCAGCACTGCTGCGGTGACCTCCGCTGGAGGCTCGCTGGTGAGCGCCGAGCATCGTGGGCTCGCTGAGACCTTCTTGGAGCCATCTTGGGCCACATTGGGCGCTCTAACCTCTCCGTCTCCCCTCCTTCCAAGCCTGGGGGAGTGGGTGTGGGGGAGGAGTCGAGGCCCCCCCGAGACCGCAAGCCGTCTCGCTCACTCCCACCCGCCCTCCCAACACATCGTCTCAGCCGAGGAGGGCCACGCATGCCATGTGCGCCACGGATTCTGGTGCACCAGGCACCCTGGAGGCCCAAGCGTGCGAGGCGCGGCAAGTGCGGCACGTACTCCACGAGAGGGCTGGGACGCCGCTGGCATGCGCAATCTGGAGGACGGCGGGCCTGGCATCGACGAGTGCTGTTCTGATGATGGCCCTGCAACCCTTGAGCGGAGGGACCATGCGGACATTGCGAAATGGGGCCCCACGTGGTCTGCTCAGCGGGGCCTTGAGGTGCTTCTCTCAATTATCCTGGAGAAGGGCCCAACTATACGCAGTTGAATATCCTCTTCGGAGGCGATCCCTATGAGGCCACGAACCGTGCGAGGGGTGTGCTGACATTTGTGGCGGGGTACACAACACGAACTGCAACGATATGCCTGGGCACGGGGGGCTGAGCGCGGGTGAGACTGAGCGCGAGCGCGTCTGGTTGTGATTGAGTCTGCGTGCGAGTAAATCTATGTGCGCTAATGCGAGCATGTATACGCCTAGTGTAGATGTATATGACTGTGAATACTGGGCGTGGTGGGGGCCTAACGGGCCACGGAGCGTATGAGGGGCGTACTGGGTGTGGCGGACGCATGCGGACACCCCCGCTGGGGCCGCAGGTGGATTTCCCCATGGGGTCACGAAGCGCTGTACTGGGTGCGGCGGACGCATGCGGACAACCCTGGTAGAGCTCCCTATAAGGTCACGGAACGCTGTGCTGGGTGTGGCGGACGCATGTGGCCACCCCCAGTGGGGCCTTGGGTGGGGCTCCCTATGGGGCCACGAAGCGCTGCACTGGGTGTGGCGGACGCATGTGGCCACCCCCACTGGGGCCTTGGGTGGAGCTCCCTATGGGGCCACGAGGCGCTGTGCTGGGTGTGGCGGACGCATGTGGTGGCCACCGCCACTGGGCTTTCGATGGAACTCCCTATGGGGCCACGATGCGCTGTACTGGGTGTGGCTGACGCATGTGGCCACCCCCACTGGAGCCTTAAGTGGAGCTCCCCATGGGGCCACGAAGCGTGTGAAGGGTGTGCCAACATGGGCGTGTCGGACGCATGTGGCCACCCCCAGTGGGGCCTTAGGTGGAGCTCCTTATGGGGCCACGAAGCGCTGTACTCGGTCGGACGCATGTGGCCACCCCCACTGGGGTTTTGGGTGGAGTTCCCTTAGGGGGCCACTAAGCGTTGTACTGGGTGTGGCGGACGCATGTGGCCACCCCCACTGGGGCCTTAAGTGGAGTTCCCTATGGAGCCACGAAGCGATGTACTGGGTGTGGCGGACGCATGTGGCCACCCCCACTGGGGCCTTGGGAGGAGTTCCCAATGGGGCCACGAAACGTTGTATTGGGTGTGGCGGACGCATGTGACCACCCCCACAGGTTCGTTGGGTGGGGCTCCCTATGGGGCCACGAAGCGCTGTACTGGGTGTGGCGGACGCATGTGGCCACCCCAACTGGGGCTTTGGGTGGAGCTCCCCATGGGGCCACGAAGCGCTGTACTGCGTGTGGCGGACGCATGTGGCCATCCCCAGCTCCTTATGGGTCCACGAAGCGCTGTACTGGGTCGGGCGCATGTGGCCACCCCCACTGGGGCTTTGGTAGAGTTCCCTATGGAGCCACGAGGCGCTGTGCTGTGTGTGGCGGACGTATGTGGCCACCCCCACTGGGGCCTTGGGTGGGGCTCCCTTTGGGGCCACGATGCGCTGTACTGGGTGTGGCGGACGCATGTGGCCACCCCCAGTGGGGCCTTGGGTGGAGCTCCCTGTGGGGCCACGAAGCGCTGTAGTGCGTGTGGCGGACGCATGTGGCCACCAACACTTGGGCCTTGGGTGGGGCTCCCTATGGGGCCACGAAGCGCTGTACTGGGTCGGACGCACGTGGCCACCCCCAGTGGGGCCTTAGGTGGAGTTCCCTATGGGGCCACGAAACGCTGTACTGTGTGTGGCGGACGCATGTGGCCACCCCCAGTGGGGCTTTGGGTGGAGCTCCCTATGGGGCCACGAAGCGCCGTACTCGGTGTGTGAAACGCAAGGAGGAAGGAGGAGGGGGAGGAGGGGGAGGAGGAGGGAGGGCGGGCAGCGGGAGGAAGGAGACGCGGGGACCGTCTCTTCAAAACGACGACCCAACACCGCAGGATGGTTGGGAACTACAACAAAGAATACCCATTCACCACAAAGCAAACGTAGGGCCGACCGATCATGAAATTCTGTATTGTCTTTTTGACAGGGATGGCTGGCCTGCGCGCCTGAAACAAGATGCCGGCACCCCCGCCATCCCTGTCAAAAAACAATGCAGAGTGGTCGCGGGGCGTCTGCGCATGCTCGGCATTTAGAGGCAAAGTGCATTCTGTATTTCTTTGACAGGGACGGTTGGCGTGCGCGCACCTTGCGCGCAAGACTATCAAAAGACAATGAAAACGGTTTATGGGGCGCCCGCGCGTGCTCCGGATTTGGAGGCAAAGTGTATTCAGTATTGGTTTGTGAAAGAGATGGTCGGCTTGCCCGCAACTTGTGCGCAAGAAGCAGCATGCCGGCACCCTCGCCGTCCCTGTCAAAGAAATACAGTGTGGTCGTTGGGCGCCCGCGCATGCTCGATTGCTCGATATTAGGATACGGAGTGCATTCTGTATGATTTCTTGTCAGGTGTGGCGGGGAGGTGGGGCATGTCCCGGGTTGGCTGACAGTCGGGTGGGGGATGGGGCTGTTATTAACAAGGAGCAGTGATGAGCCCGTGCCCCGAGCAGGGGAAAAATGGTTTTGGCAGAGAGAAGACGAAGTTCGTTAAACCACCTACACCCAGAGGGTTGGATGGATTCGAACGCACCCCTGTCGAAGACAGACGCCCCCACTGAACATCCCCGAGTTTGGCCCAAGTTTTGCTGGCCCATCGGAACTCTTGCAAATTGGGGGATTGGGGTCGCCATCCCTTTCGTTGGTTATCAACCAGTCAGCGTCGCACCACTTTTCATTCCACGTTCCCCAGTCCCCTGTCTCCCATGCCCTACCTACCCTGCGCCCCTGCCTGCTTTCCCCCCCGAAGCCACCCCTGCCCCAATCAATCTCCTTTACATCCCCCTCCTCCTCCTCTTCCTCCTCCTCCTGCTCCTCCTCCCTATGCCGCCTCCTCCCCCTTGTCCTCCCTCGTCCTCCGCTTGATTATCCTAACCCGTGTCTTTCCCCTTGTCGCCGTCCTCCCTGCTTCCCCTCCTCCCTTTCAGCTCCTCGAGAGAGGAGCGCGCCTTGTGGGCCTCTTGCCTGGACGAGAAGGTCGGCCACCTGGTGGACCTTATGGGGTCGCTTGAGCAGCGGCTGGACGGCCTCGACAGGCTCCTGGGAGAGAGAGAGAGAGAGAGAGAGAACGTACGGCAAGTTGGTGTCGTGACGACGCGGCGGCGACCCCAACGCGGGCGTTCCAAGGTTGATCTCCCGCAGTGGCCCGGAATCGGCCGACACCGAACGATTTTCGAGGATAGTAGAGGAGGAAGGATGCAACATCAGAAACGTGGGAAACATATTTTCAGGTGGGGTAGCGACAATTGACGCAGATCCTTGTAGGGTGCAGGGGAAAGGATGCTAGACTGGCAAGGGAGGGGGTGTTGGAGGAGAGGCGTGGGGGGGGGAGGAGGTTGAGCCGGAGCAGGAAAAGGAGGAGGAGGATCAGGAGGAAGATGATCGAGGAGGAGGAGGAGGAGGAGGAGGAGGAGGATTACGATCGAGGAGGGGGAGGAGGGATGGTGTGGGGGGGTGGAGGAAGAAGAAGGGGAAGGAGGCGGAGGATGAGGGCGGCAGGCTCGGCGGGCCTGGCTTCCAGCCTGCGGCCGCGGACTACGACGAGGAGCTGCAGGTGGAGTCGGGCGCGCACCGCCTCTCCAGCGAGCTCTCGGTGGCCAAGGGAAGGAGCACCGCTGCACCACCGTCAGGGCCGCTCGCGGTCCGATCCGACCGGGCACGGATCGGTTCCGTCTCTGGTCTGCAGTGGCCGAGCCCGATCCGCGATCCCAGCCCTTCTGATCCCGACCCGAATCCGGGACGATTCAGGCGCGATCCCAAGCCTTCTGATCCCGACCCGATACACGCCGGTCGTTGAAAGTAGGTATTTTTGGACTCCCAGATCCCAATCTGTTTCAAGCGCCTTCCTACTTCAAGAATCGACATGTTTTTGCTGTGTTCTGTTATTCTCTGGGAGGGCCTGGACCCAATCCACTTTATCCGCCTTCCTACTCGATGTTTTTACCTACTTCTTCCGACCGACGTGTACCGGGACGATCCAGGCGCGATCCGACGAAATTCCGATCTGGTCAGATTTCGCGGTCCGATCCAGCTCAGGCCCGACTGTTCCCAACCCCTCCTGTGGAGTTGGGTCCTTGAGTTCGCAGCGCCCCGCGTCTCCCTCCCTGCTTCCTCCTTCCTGCTCCTCCTTCCTCTTCCCCCGTGGCCATTCTGGCTCCAGTTCGAAACGTGCGGCCTGGCGCTTCGAGCTTGGTCGCAGCAGAGGGCCTGGCTCGAGGGCTGCCGCCCTTCCAGGCTTGCTTCATACGACCCCAGGCACCACCATGCGTGGGCACATCAGAGCGAGGGGGCCGAACGGTCATTCACTGTCCCTGGGTGCGTGGCTGAAGTGGTGATCCGTGGTGAGGATTCTGCTGGTTGGTTGTTGTTGTTGTTGTTGTTGTTGTTGTTGTTGTTGTTGTTGTTGAACTCTCATCTTTGCAGAGTAATCATTGCTGATCACCCCCTCACTGGTGCATATTTTTTCTCAGTCAAAGTATGCCCCTTGACGCTCGCACCCTGTTTTTTGACAGGGAAAGTCTTGATGCTCAAACTGCGCCCCTGGCCCCCCAGATTTTCAACAACAACGGCTTCCGCCTGAGACTTTGTCAAATTTACTCAGGACCTCCACTCCGGCGTAAAATTTCTTCACAATTAACTCAGGATCGGTGCTCCCGCTTGTGGCTTCCTCTCAATTTAGTCAGGACCCCCGCTCCCATCTGAGACTTCCCTACACTTTACTCAGGAATGACGCTCCCGCTTGAGACTTCCTTGCAATTGAATCAAGATTTGTTTGCAATTCAATCAAGACCCCCGCTCCCACCAGAGAACCCCTCACATTTGATTCAGGAATTGCGCTCTCGCCTGTCAGCTCCTTGCGATTTATTTAAAAATCGCGCTTTCGACGCTCAGGAGACACGCTGCGCCAAGGACGCCGTCACACTTTACTTAGGAATCGCGCCCTTTCTATACTCAGGCATCCCGCTTGAATGTCCCACCCTCCCGTCAGGGGATCGCCCGCTCGTCGTGGGCTGCCGCCCGAGACTTCCTTGTGGAATGGCGCTTTCGCCTAGGACTTCTTCGAACGTTCACGCTCTCACCTTCCTGCTCCTCCTCCCTCTCCCTCCTCCCTCCTCTCCTCTTTTCTCTCTCCCTCCTCTCGTCCCTCATCCTTATGCTTCTCTGCCCTATCCCCTCTCCCTCCTCTCCCTCCTCCCTTCTCCCTCCCCTCTCCTGCCTCCTTCCTCCCTCCCTCTCTCTCTCTATCCCCTCTCTCTCTCTCTCTCTTTTTCTCGACCTCTTACATATATATATATATATATATAGATGTATATATACACAGTTTTTGTTCCTCTCTCACTCTCTCTCTGCCTCTAATCAACCGCCTCCCTGTTCGCTCCTTCTCTCCTGGCGTTTTCCCTCTTCCTTCGTCCCTCCCCCTCTCTTCCTCCCACTCTCCCTCGTTCTCCCCCTCCTCATTTTGCAGGCCCATACCAAGTCCAATGGCGGGCACATGTACGCCCACGAAGGATTGTCAGCCCGTTCAGGTTTTCCCGCCTGTCTAAGCCCGCCGCCCCCCGCAAATAGAAATAATCCCCCCAAAGAGGGTGCACTCGAAGACAAGAAGGGCGGGTAGCGAGGGTGTGGGGAATTCGTTTCGAATATCACACGGGAAAGTGTCAGCGAACAGTCTTAAAATGATGGTGGTTGTTGCTGTTGTCATTTTTTTTTTTTTTGTTTTTAGGGTTGTCGTCGTCGTTGGTGTTGTCGCTGCTGTTGTTGTTATTGGTGAATTTTCATTCCTGAAGAAGGATTATTGTTGATCCCCCTTCACCGGTGCATGTTGCTTTTCTCAGTCGAAGTGTGCCCCTCGACGCTCGCACCTTGCGGTCCCGCCTGCGACTTCCTCCAAATTTACTCAGGACCACTCCCGCCTGTGACTTCCTCGCAATTTAGTCAGCCCCCCCTCTTTTCTGAGGCTTCTTCACACTTTACTCAAGAACGGCGCTCCTGCTTAGGATTTCCTTGCGCTGAAGTCTAGACCCCCGCTCCCGCCAGACATCCCTTTTCCGGGAATTGCGCTCTCGCCTGTGGCTCTTTCGCAGTTTATTCTGAAATCTCGCCAGCTACGCTCAGGCACCACCACGCTCGCGCCAAGGACGCCGTCACACCTTACTTGGGAATCGCGCTCTCGCCCTATTCAGGCATCCCGCTTGAATGTCCCGCCCGCCCGACCCGCCCGTCAGAGGATTGTCCGCCCGCCGTGGGCTGCCGCCCGAGACTTCCTTGTAGAATGGAGCTTTCGCCTAGGACTTCTTCGAACGTTCGCACTCTTTCCTTTCTGCTCCTCCCTCCTCCCGGGCCGCCTCCCCCCTCCTTTCTGATTAATTTGTCTTCGCGCGTCAGCTGATGTTGCGCTTTCATTCCTGAAGAATGATTTCTGTTGGTCCCCCCCCACCGGTGCGCGTTGTTTTCTCTCAGTCAAAGTGCGCCCCCCGATGCTCGCACCAGGGAAATTCTTGGTGCTCAAACTGTCTAAGCCCGCCTGTCTAAACCCGCTGTTGTTGTTGTCGCTGCTGTTGTTGCTGTTGTTGTTGTTGTTGTTGTTGTTTTTGTTGTTGTTCCCCATATCATAAGATGGGTATATTCTTATTACTTGGGCGCCTCCTAGTCCCTTATCTTATCCTCCCCTCCTTTCGGACTTACTTATATTCAGACTTACTCATACCCAGACTTACTCATACACAGACTTACTCATACTCAGGCATATTGGGGCGGGCACATGTACTCCCACGACGGATTGTCAGCCCGTTCAGGTTTTCCCGCCTGTCTAAGCCCGCCGCCCCCCGCAAAGGAAAATAATCCCCCTTAAAGAGAGTGAGCTCGAAGACAAGAAGGGCGGGTAGCGAGGGTGTGGGGAACTCGTTTCGAATGTCACACGGGAAAGTAAGAGCGAACAGTCTTAAAATGATTGTTGTTGCTGTTGAACATTATTTATTCTAAAGAATAATTATTGTTGGGCCCCCTGGTGCGCGCCCCCCCTGCGCCGCCTAGGCCGCAGCTACATTTTCATCATTTTCGTGAGGAAGCCTCAGGTAAAACGATGTGATCAAGATCCGGTTGTTTTGTTGTAATCCGCTTTCCCTTGCAAAAAACACTATAAAATGACATTTCTTGTTCTAATATAATCAAATTTCAAGAATCCCTTGCAAAAAATAAGGTAAAGTGGACATTCGCGCGCGCAAGACGAAATCCTTCCAAAAGCTTAGTGTTCGGAGCGATTTTAACATAAAAACATCAAAAAACCAATGGTTTTTCAACAAAAAATTGTCAAAATCTCATCCCGCGCGCTCTTGCGGATTCGTAGGAAACCCAACACTTTTTAAACATTTCTGTCAAACGGGCTTTTGCGAGCAACTTTTTCGAACTTCTGCGACAACGGTTGCGCACCTGCCAGGGCCATCATCCCTGTCAAATAATACCATGCGGGACACATTCGTTTTTTCTTCGCGCGCGCACGCCGAAATCTCCAAAAACCATTGGGCTTCTTAAGAATTTTAGCACCGCGCATCATAAAATCACACGAATCGCACCGTAGGTCCTCGAAAAACACCTGCACGACTTTTCAAAATTTCTACCCGCGCGCGCTGTCCTAACAACTTCTGTGGGTGTGTACTCCACGCCAGTGTAGTAGCCACGGTCGTCCGCAGGCCACGAAGTGAAGTGTCCGAACGTCATAGGGCGGGAAGCTGGGTGTGGGTGGTGGCGAAGAGTCGTGTGGATATTTGGTAGAGCTTGCACTGCCCCCCCACAAAGTGGGGGTATTGGCTGGCGTCGCATGAAAACCCTGGCACTGGTGAGAACACTGAGCGTTCGGGTAAAGTGATTGTTGTTGTTGTTGTTGTTGTTGTTGTTGTCGCTGCTGTTGTTGTTATTGGCGAACTTCCATCTATGAAGAATTATTGCTGATCCCCCCTCACCGGTGCATATTGCTTTTCTCAGTCGAAGTGCGCCCCTCGACGTTCGCAGGCTGTTTTCTACAAGGAAAAAGTCTTGGTGTTCAAACTGTGCCCGAGGCCGCCCGGACTACAACAGCAACGGTCCTGCCTGAGACTTCCTCCAAATTTATTCAGGACCCCCCGCTCCCGTCAGAGATTCCCTCTTAATTTCCTCAGGAACGGCGGTCCCGATTGAGTCTTCCTGACAATTTAGTCTGATCAAACTCCATTGTTGCTTCCCGGGGCTACAACAACAACGGCTCCTGCCTGAGACTTCCTTGCAATTTACTCAGGATCGGAGCTCCCGCCTGTGACCTCCTTGCAATTTAGTCAGGACCCCCCCGCGTCTGAGGCTTCTTGTCAATTTACTCAGGAATGGCGTTCCCGCTTAAGATTTCCTGGCGCTAGAGTCTAGACCCCCGCTCCCGCCAGACATCTCCTTTCCGGGAATTGCGCTCTCGTCTGTGATTCTTTCGCAGTTTACTCAGAAATCTCGCCACCTACGCTCAGGCACCACGCTCGCGCCAAGGACGCCGTCACACCTTACTTAGGAATCGCGCTCTCGCCCTATTCAGGCATCCCGCTTGAATGTCCCGCCCGCCCGACCCGCCCGTCAGAGGATTATCCGCCCGCCGGGGGCTGCCGCCTGAGACTTCCTTGTAGAATGGCGCTTTTGCCGAGGACTTCTTCGAGCGTTCGCACTCTTACCTTCCTGCTCCTCCCTCGTCCCGGGCCGCCTCCCCCCTCCTTTCTGATTCATTTGTCCTCGCACGCCAGCTGATGTAAAGCTTTAATTCCTGAAGAATGATTTCTGTTGGTCCCCCCCACCGGTGCGCGTTGTTTTTCTACGTCAAAGTGCGCCCCTCGACGCTCGCACCAGGGAAACTCTTGGTGCTCAGACTTGCTCATACACAAACTTATTCATACTCAGACATACTCATACTCATACTTACTCGTACTCAGACTTACTCATACCCAGACGTACACATACACATACTTACCCATACACAGACTTACTCATACCCATGCTTATTCATACCCATACGTGTTCATACACAGACTTACTCATACACAGACTTACTCATATTCAGACCTTATCATAGTCAGACTTACTCATACGCAGATTTATTCAACACGTAGAAGAGTCGGAGTATGTCTCAGGCGTGGCGCTGGTTTCAGCACCCCAGAGGTGAGCCGCCAGGGGTGTTTTCACGGGCCCGTTCGCGGGCAGTTTGCGGGGATGTCTCAAGCGGTTTGGCTGTTTTGGTGGGCGGACTCGTTTGCGTTTAGAGCAGTTTGTGACGATGTCTCAGGTGGGGCGCTGTTTTCAGCACCCCCAAGGGGCACCGCCAGGGGTGTTTTCACGGGCCCGTTCGCGGCCAGTTTGTGGGGATGTCTCAGGCAGTTTGGCTGTTTTGGTGGGCGCACTCGTTTGCGTTTAAAGCAATTGGTGAGAATGTCTCACGCGGGGCGCTGGTTTCAGTACCCATAAGGGGAACCGCCAAGAATGTTTCCACGAACCCGTTCGCGGCCAGTTCGTGGGGATGTCTCAGGCGGTCTGGCTGTTTTGGTGGGCAGACTCGTCTGCGTTCAGAGCAGTTTGTGAGGATGTCTCAGGCGGGGCGCTGGCTTCAACACCCCTGAGGGGAGCCGCCAGGGGTGTTTTCACGGGCCCGTTCGCGGCCAGTTTGTGGGGATGTCTCAGGCGTTTTCGTTGTTTTCATGCCCACCATCCTTGGCTTTCAGAGCAGATTGTGAGGATGTCTCAGGCGCGGCGCTGGTTTCAGCACCCCTATGGGGACCCGCCAGGGGTATTTTCACGGGCCCGCTCGCGGTCAGTTTGTGGGGATGTCTCAGGCGTTTTGCTTGTTTTCATGCCCACCATCCTTAGCTTTCAGAGCAGATTGTGAGGATGTCTCAGGCGCGGCGCTGGTTTCAGCACCCCTATGGGGACCCGCCAGGGGTATTTTCACGGGCCCGTTCGCGGCCAGTTTGTGGGGATGTCTCAGGCGGTCTGCTTGGTTTCATGCCCAACATCCTTGGCTTTCAGATTAGATTTGAGGATGTCTCAGGCGGGGCGCTGGTTTCAGCACCCCTAAGGGGAGCCGCCAAGGGGTGTTTTCACGGGCCCGTTGGCGGCCGGTTTGTGGGGATGTCTCCGGCGATCTGCTTGTTTTCATGCCCAACATCCTTGGCTTGCAAAGCAGATGTTGAGGATGTCTCAGGCGGGGCGCTGGTTTCAGCACCCTTAAGGGGAGCCGCCAGGGGTGTTTTCACGGGCCCGTTCGCGGCCAGTTTGTGGGGATGTCTCAGGCGGTCTGCTTGGTTTCATGCCCAACATCCTAGGCTTGCAAAGCAGATTTTGAGGATGTCTCAGGCGGGGCGCTGGTTCCAGCACCCCTATGGTGACCCGCCAGGGGGTAGGACACGGGCCCGTTCGCGACCAGTTTGTGGGGATGTCAGAGGCGGTTTGCTCGTTCTCATGCCCAACATCCTTGGCTTTCAGAGCAGATTCTGAGGATGTCTCAGGCGGGGCGCTGGTTCCAGCACCCCTCAGGGGAGCCGCCAGGGGTGTTTTCACGGGACCGTTCGCGGCCCGTGTGAGTAGGGGGAGTGAGTGGGAGGCGCATGTTCAATTATATGAAAGAGCGTGTTCTACCGCTGCTGGCGGAAAACCGGGGGGGGTCACTACCGGTTCGAACCCCTCGCCCCCCCCCCCCCCTCCGGAAAACCGGGGGGGGTCACTACCGGTTCGAACCCCTCCCCCCCCCCCCAGCTCATCATGAAAAGGGGGGGGGGTCACTACCGGTTCGAACCCCCCCCACCTCTCGAAAACCGAGTGGGGGTGCGGACAGTGGTGGGGACGGTGTTGGTTGGGACAGTGGCGAGGGGACAGCGGGACAGTGGTGGGGACAGTGGGGGGGGGGACAGTGGGACAGTGGTGGGGACGGTAGTGGTGGGGACAGTGGTGGGGACAATGGTGGGAACAGGGGGGACAGTGGACAGTGGTGGGAACGGTGGTGGTGGGGACAGTGGTGTGGGGACAGTGGGAATGAGGTGGAAACACTGGGACAGTGGAGGGTACAATGGTGGTGGGGACACTGGTAAAGGCGGTGGCGAGGACGGCGGTGGGACAATGGGACAGAGGTACAGTGGGGACAGTGGTGGGGACAGTGGGGACAGTGGTGGAAACAGTGGGACAGCTCAGTGGGACAGCGGAGGAGTCAGTGGGACAGTGGGGACAGTGGGGATAGGCAGTGGTTGGGTCCGTGGAGACAGTGGGGAGAGTGGAACCGTGGTGGGAACAGTTGTGGAACAGTGGGGACAGTGCGACAGTGGTGGGGGCACTGGTGGGGACAATAGGGACGGTGGTGGAACCAGTGGGGACAGTGGTGGTGAGGACAGTGGTGCTGGGAACAACAGTGGGGGATGTGATGCGAGCGGTGGTAGGGACCGGGAGTCGTTTGCTGGCGGTGCGTGGGGGGGGGGGTCGAACCGGTAGTGACCCCCCTCCGGTTTTCGAGGGGGGGGGGGGTCCAACCGGTAGTGACCCCCCCCCGGTTTTCCGGATCCGGAGGGGGGGGGGGGGGGTTCGAACCGGTAGTGACCCCCCCCGGTTTTCGAGGGGGAGGGGGGGGGGGGTTAGGGGAGGGGGGGGTTTTTGCCGGGGGGGGGGGGGGGGGGGGGAGGGGTTCCAGCAGGGGGGGGGGATTTTCGGAGGGGGGGGGGGGACCCCCGGGTTCCGGAGGAAAAGGTTGGCAATTTTCCACAGTAGAGCGGCGGTGGATCACGCTCTCTCAATTATATTCAAAGCTCACTATGATTCATATTCACTCACTCGCATTCGGATTCACTCGTTTTCGTCGGCCCTGTCGCCCACATGGACGCGCTATTATAGTCAAGCTCTCATGGGCAGACGCTCGCTATGGCATGGCATAAAACATGAGATGCACATTTGGGAAGCCCCACGCAGTGAGTAATTGTTGAACTTTCATTTCTGAGTATTTTTTTTGATCCCCCTTCACTGGTGCATATTGCTTTTCTCAATCAAAGTTTGCCCCTCGACGCTCGCACCCTGATTTTTGAAGGGGGAAGTCTTGGTGCTCAAACTGTGCCCCTGGCCCCCCGGACTACAACAATAACGGCTCCCGCTTCAGACGCGCCCAGTGAGGCCCCGCCACGCTACCCACAGGGGCCCCTGCCGTAGCCCACAGGCCCCGAACGCGCCCACTAATGTCCCGCCAAATTGCCCACTGAGGCCCCGAAGCCAGCCCACAGAGTCCCCGAACGCGCCCACGGAGGCCCCGCCACGCTGCCCTCTGAGGCCCTCGGCGCAGCCCACATGAGGCCCTGACCGCGCTCACAGAGGCCCCACCACGCTGCCCATTGAGGCCCTTGACGCAGCCCACAGGAGGCCCCGAACGCACCCATTGAGGCCCCACCACGCTGCCCACAGAGGCCCCCCCACGCTGCCCACTAAGGCCCGAGACGCAGCCCACAGAGGCCCCGAACACCCCCACAGAGGCCCCACCACGCTGCCCACTGAGGCCCCAGACGCAGCCCACAGAGGCCCTGAACGCGCCCACAGAGGCCCCACCACGCTGCCCATTTCTCGTCAAAGAGCGCCCCTCGACGCTCGCACCTTGTTTATTTGACAGGGATAGTCATCTGGGCCAAACTGTGCCCTTGGGCCCCCGGCTACAACAACAAAAGCTCCCGCTTCAGACGCGCCCAGTGAGGCCCCGCCACGCTGCCCACAGAGGCCCCTGCCGCAGCCCACAGAGGCCCACGGCACAAATCATTGTCGTCCCTCCTTCTTGCCCCTCTAAACCCTACCTTCCTCCGATCCCTTCGCCCTCTCTTTTTGTGTTTTCCCTGTCGTTTCCTTGTTTGAAATACACATGGCCAGGAATGACTATACCCGCCCAAAAGGGGGTACGATCGAAGACGGAGAAGACGGGTATCCAGGGTTTGGGATATGCATAGTGAATGACACGCGGGCCGGTAGGAGCGAACAGTCTTGGAGCGATTGTTGAACTTTCACTTCTGCTGAATAATTATTGCTGATCCCCCCTCACTGGTGCATCTGATTTTTCTCAGTCAAAGTGTGCCCCTCGACGGTCGCACCTTGTTTTTTTTGTTAGGGAAAGTCATGATGCTCAAACTGCGCCGTTGGCCCACGGGTTACAACAACAACGGCTCCCGCCGGAGACTTCCTCACAATTTAGCCAGGACCCCCGCTCCCGCCTGAGACTTCCTCGCATTTTACTCAGCAATCGCGCTCTCGTTGGGGAATTTCTTACACTTCATTTAAAAATTGCTGCGCCGGCGCACTGAAGTCGCGCTCTCGCTGGAGACTCGCTTGCAATTTGCTGAAGAATAGCGCCCTTGCGTTGGACTTGTTTGCAATTTACTAAGGCGCCGCGTTCCCGACACCCAGGCACCCAGGAGTCGCGCTCACGCTTAGGACTTCCTCGCAGATTAATTAGGAACCGGGATCTCGCTGCCCTTCGCGGCCCCGTTGCAGCCCTTCGTGGCCCCCTCGCTTTGTTTCGCGGCCCCGTTGCAGCCTTTCGTGCCCCCCTCGCTGCCCTTCGTGGCCCCGTTGCAGCCCGTCGTGGCCCCGTTGCAGCCCTTCGTGACCCCCTCGCTGCCCTTCGTGGCCCCCTCGCTGCCCTTCGTGGCCCTATATATGTATGCCCTTCGTGGCCCCCGCTCGCTCGCGACCGTGGTGGCCCCATATGCATGCCCTTGGTGGCCCCGCTGTCGCCCTTCGTGGCCGCCTCGCTGCCCTTCGTGGCCCCGTTGCTGCCTTCAGTGGCCCCGTCCTTGCCCTCCGCGGCCCAATATACGTATGCCCTTCGTGGCCCCCGCTCGTTCGCGCCCGTTGTGGCCCCATGTGCATGCCCTTCGTGGCCCCGCTGTCGCCCTTCGTGGCCCCCTCACTGTCCCACGTGGCCCAGTTGCTACTCTCATTTGCCCCATCGTTGCCTTCTGTGGCCCCGCATTATCTGCCCTTCGTGGCCCCCGCTCGTTCGCGCTCTTCGTGGCCCCATACGCATTCCCTTCGTGTCCCCGCTGTCGCCCTTCGTGGCCTACTTCGTGTCCTTCGTGGCCCTGCTGTCGTTCTCTCTCGCTCTCGCTTTCGCTCGTCGTCGTCGTCGCCGTCGCCGTCGTTTTCGACGTCGTCGACGTCGTCGTCGTCGTCGTCGTCATCGTCGTCGTCGTGGTCGGTCCCCTGTCCGTCCCTCTTGGGGTCGGGTCGACGATCCACGGCCGCCCCGCCGATCAGCGCTGCCGTTGGCCAGGCCGACGGTCCGCGGCCGCCCCGCCGCTTGCCGGGGCCCGGCCTGCAGGGAAGAAAGGTATACCCCCCAAAAGGGGTTCGATCGAAGACGAAGAGGGCAGGTAGTAAGGGTTTGGGAAATTCGCGTTATTGGACACTCGAGCAGATAAGGGCGATCAGTCTCAACATAAAAATTGTTGTTGTTGTTGTTGTTGTTGCTGTTGCTGTTGCTGTTGCTGTTGCTGTTGTTGTTGTTGTTGTTGTTGTTGTTGTTGTTGTTGTGGTTGTTGTTGATGTTGTTGTTGTTTTTGGTTTTGTTTTTCTTTTTGGTTGTTGTTGTTGTTGAACTCCCACTCTTGAAGAATAAGTATTGTTGGTCCCTCCCCACCGGTGCACATTGAAGTGCCCCCCCCGGGGCTCGCACATGTTTTTTTGTCAAGGAAAGTCTTCCTGCTCAAACTAGCCCCCTGGCCCCCGGGTTACAACAACAACAACGGCTCCCGCTTGAGACTTCCTCACAATTTAGCCAGGACCCCCACTCCCGCCCGAGATTTCCTCGCATTTTATTTATGAGTCGCGCTCTCGCGTGGGACTTCCTTGCAATTTATTCAGGAATCGCTCCTCCAGCGCTCTGGAGTCGCGCTCTCGCTGGAGACTTGCTTGCAATCTACTGAAGAATCGCGCCCTTGCGTTGGAATTCCTTGCAATGTACTCCAGCGCCGCGTTCCCGACACTCAGGCACCCAGGACTCGCGCTCACGATTAGGACTCTTTCACAGATTATATAGGAATCGGGATTTCGCTGCCCTTGGTGGCCCCGTTGCAGCCCTTCGTGGCCCCCTCGCTTTGTTTCGTGGCCCCGTTGCAGCCCTTCGTGGCCCCCTCGCTTTGTTTCGTGGTCCAGTTGCAGCCCCTCGTGGCCTCCTCGCTGCCCTTCGTGGCCCCGTTGCAGCCCTTCGTGGCCCCCTCGCTTTGTTTCGTGGCCCCGTTGCAGCCCTTCGTGGTCCCCTCGGTTTGATTCGTGGCCCCGTTCCAGCCCTTCGTGGCCCCGTTGCAGCCCTTCGTGGCCCCCTCGCTGCCCTTCGTGGCCCCGTTGCAGCCCTTCGTGGCCCCCTCACTTTGTTTCGTGGCCCCATGTATGTATGCCCTTCGTGGCCCCCGCTCGTTCGCGCCCGTGGTGGCCCCATATGAATGCCCTTGGTGGCCCCGCTGTCGCCCTTCGTGGCCCCCTCGCTTTGTTTCGTGGCCCCGTTGCTGCCCTCAGCGGCCCCGTCCTCATTCTCCGCGGCCCAACCTGGGTATGCCCTTCGTGGCCCCCGCTCGTTCGCGCCCGTTGTGGCCCCATGTGCATGCCCTTCGTGGCCCTGCTGTCGCCGTTTGTGGCCCCCTCTTTGTCCTACGTGGCCCAGGTGCTACCCGCTACGAAAAGGGCGGGTATCGAGGGTTTGGGAAATTCGCGACACTCGAGCATATAAGGGCGAACAGTCTTAAAATGATTGTTGTTGTTTTTGTTGTTGTTGTTGTTGTTGTTGTTGTTGTTGCTGTTTGTGTTGTTGAGTTATCATTTGTGAAGAATAATTATTGTTGTTCCCCCACCGGTGCATACTATTTTTCTCAATCCAAGTGTGCCCCTCGCCGCTCGCAACCTTCTTATTTGACAGCGAAAGTCTTCCTGCTCAAACTGGGCCCCTGGCCCCCGGGTTACAACAACAATGGTTCCCGCTTGAGACTTCCTCACAATTTAGCCAGGACCCCCGTTCCCGCCCGAGACTTCCTCGCATTTTATTCAGGAATCGCGCTCTCGCGTTGGATTTCCTTGCAATTTCTTCAGGAATCGCTCTCCCGGCGCTCTGGACTCGCGCTCTCGCTGGAGACTTGCTTGCAGCTTGCTGAAGAATAGCCTTGCCTTGGAGTTTCTTGCAAGTTGCCCAAGCGCCGCGCTCCCGACACCCAGACACTCAGGAGTCGCGTCCGTTGTGGCCCCATGTGCATGCCCTTCGTGGCCCCGCTGTCGCTATTTGTGTCCCCCTCACTATCTTACGTGGCCCAGTTGCTACCCTCAGTGGCCCCATCGTTGCCTTCTGTGGCCCCGCATTATCTGCCCTTCGTGGCCCCCGCTCGTTCGCGCTCTTCGTGGCCCCATACGCATTCCCTTCGTGTCCCCGCTGTCGCCCTTCGTGGCCTACTTCGTGTCCTTCGTGGCCCTGCTGTCGTTCTCTCTCGCTCTCGCTTTCGCGTCGTCGTCGCCGTCGTCGTCGTCCGTCGTCGTCGACGTCGTCGTCGTCGTCGTCGTCGTCGTCGTCGTCGTCGTCGTCGGTCCCCTGTCCGTCCCTCTTGGGGTCGGGTCGACGGTCCGCGGCCGCCCCGCCGATCAGCGCTGCCGCTGGCCAGGCCGACGGTCCGCGGCCGCCCCGCCGCTTGCCGGGGCCCGGCCTGCAGGGAAGAAAGGTATACCCCCCAAAAGGGGTTCGATCGAAGACGAAAAGGGCGGGTATCGAGGGTTTGGGAAATTCGCGACACTCGAGCATATAAGGGCGAACAGTCTTAAAATGATTGTTGTTGTTGTTGTTGTTGTTGTTGTTGTTGTTGTTGTTGCTGCTTGTGTTGTTGAGTTCTCATTTGTGAAGAATAATTATTGTTGTTCCCCCACCGGTGCATACTGTTTTTCTCAATCCAAGTGTGCCCCTCGCCGCTCGCAGCCTTTTTTTTTGACAGCGAAAGTCTTCCTGCTCAAACTGGGCCCCTGGCCCCCGGGTTACATCAACAATGGTTCCCGCTTGAGACTTCCTCACAATTTAGCCAGGACCCCCGTTCCCGCCCGAGACTTCCTCGCATTTTATTCAGGAATCGCGCTCTCGCGTTGGATTTCCTTGCAATTTCTTCAGGAATCGCTCTCCCGGCGCTCTGGACTCGCGCTCTCGCTGGAGACTTGCTTGCAGATTGCTGAAGAATAGCCTTGCCTTGGAGTTTCTTGCAAGTTGCCCAAGCGCCGCGCTCCCGACACCCAGACACTCAGGAGTCGCGCCCGTTGTGGCCCCATGTGCATGCCCTTCGTGGCCCCGCTGTCGCCATTTGTGTCCCCCTCACTATCTTACGTGGCCCAGTTGCTACCCTCAGTGGCCCCATCGTTGCCTTCTGTGGCCCCGCATTATCTGCCCTTCGTGGCCCCCGCTCGTTCGCGCTCTTCGTGGCCCCGTACGCATTCCCTTCGTGTCCCCGCTGTCGCCCTTCGTGGCCTACTTCGTGTCCTTCGTGGCCCTGCTGTCGTTCTCTCTCGCTCTCGCTTTCGCTCGTCGTCGCCGTCGTCGTCGTCGTCGCCGTCGTCTTCGACGTCGTCGTCGTCGTCGTCGTCGTCGTCGTCGTCGTGGTCGGTCCCCTGTCCGTCCCTCTTGGGGTCGGGTCGACGGTCCGCGGCCGCCCCGCCGATCAGCGCTGCCGCTGGCCAGGCCGACGGTCCGCGGCCGCCCCGCCGCTTGCCGGGGCCCGGCCTGCAGGGAAGAAAGGTATACCCCCCAAAAGGGGTTCGATCGAAGACGAAAAGGGCGGGTATCGAGGGTTTGGGAAATTCGCGACACTCGAGCATATAAGGGCGAACAGTCTTAAAATGATTGTTGTTGGTGTTGTTGTTGTTGTTGTTGTTGTTGTTGTTGTTGTTGCTGTTTGTGTTGTTGAGTTCTCATTTGTGAAGAATAATTATTGTTGTTCCCCCACCGGTGCATACTGTTTTTCTCAATCCAAGTGTGCCCCTCGCCGCTCGCAACCTTCTTATTTGACAGCGAAGGTCTTCCTGCTCAAACTGGGCCCCTGGCCCCCGGGTTACAACAACAATGGTTCCCGCTTGAGACTTCCTCACAATTTAGCCAGGACCCCCGTTCCCGCCCGAGACTTCCTCGCATTTTATTCAGGAATCGCGCTCTCGCGTTGGATTTCCTTGCAATTTCTTCAGGAATCGCTCTCCCGGCGCTCTGGACTCGCGCTCTCGCTGGAGACTTGCTTGCAGCTTGCTGAAGAATAGCCTTGCCTTGGAGTTTCTTGCAAGTTGCCCAAGCGCCGCGCTCCCGACACCCAGACACTCAGGAGTCGCGCCCGTTGTGGCCCCATGTGCATGCCCTTCGTGGCCCCGCTGTCGCCATTTGTGTCCCCCTCACTATCTTACGTGGCCCAGTTGCTACCCTCAGTGGCCCCATCGTTGCTTCTGTGGCCCCGCATTATCTGCACTTCGTGGCCCCCGCTCGTTCGCGCTCTTCGTGGCCCCATACGCATTCCCTTCGTGTCCCCGCTGTCGCCCTTCGTGGCCTACTTCGTGCCCTTCGTGGCCCTGCTGTCGTTCTCTCTCGCTCTCGCTTTCGCTCGTCGTCGCCGTCGTCGTTCGCGTCGTCGTCGTCGTCGTCGTCGTCGTCGTCGTCGTCGTCGTGGTCGGTCCCCTGTCCGTCCCTCTTGGGGTCGGGTCGACGGTCCGCGGCCGCCCCGCCGATCAGCGCTGCCGCTGGCCAGGCCGACGGTCCGCGGCCGCTCCGCCGCTTGCCGGGGCCCGGCCTGCAGGGAAGAAAGGTATACCCCCCAAAAGGGGTTCGATCGAAGACGAAAAGGGCGGGTATCGAGGGTTTGGGAAATACGCGTGATTTGACACTCGAGCATATAAGGGCGAACGGTCTTAACATTCAAATTATTGTTGTTGTTGCTGTTGTTGTTGTTGAATATTATTACTTCTGAAGAATAATTATTGTTGGGCCCCCTGGTGCACGCCCCCCTCGCCGCGCCTAGGCCGCAGCCACATTTTCATCATTTTCGTGAAGAAGTCTCAGGTAAAACGATGTCATCCAGATCCGGTTGTTTTGTTGACGCCCGCTTTCCCTTGCAAAAAACACTATAAAATAAATTTTCTTGTTCTAACATATCCAAACTTCAAGAATCCCTTGCAAAAAATAAGGTAAAGTGGACATTCGCGCGCGCAAGACGAAATCCTTCCAAAACCTTAGTTTTCGTAGCGCTTTTAACATAAAAGCATCAAAAAAACAATGGTTTTTTATATAGAAAAAAATGTCAAAATTCCATCCCGCGCGCTCTTGCGGATTCGTAGGAAATCCAACACTTTTTAAACATTTCTGTCAAACGGGCTTATGCTAGCAACCTTTTCGAACTTCTGCAACAACGGTTGCGCACCTGCCAGGGCCATCATCCCTGTCAAATAATACCATGCGGGACACATTCGTTTTTTCTTCGCGCGCGCACGCCGTCGTCGTCGGCCGCGGGGCCCTGAATAGTAGCCACGGTCGTCCGCATGCCACGAAGTGAAGTGTCCGAACGTCATAGGGCGGGAAGCTGGGTGTGGGTGGTGGCGAAGAGTCGTTTGGAAATTTGGTAGAGCTTGAACCGGCCCCCCCACAAAGTGGGGGTATTGCCCGCCTCCTATGAAAACCCTGGCACTGGTGAGAACGGAGTGTCCCCAGTCTTAAATGATTGTTGTTGTTGTTGTTGTTGTTGTTGTTGTTGTTGTTGTCGGTTGTCGTCGTCCCCCCTGCGACCCGCCCGCGACCCACCCGCGATCCACCCTGCGACCCACCCCGCGACCCAACCCGCGACCCAGCACGCGACCCACCCCGCGACCCAAGCCGCGACCCAGCCCGCGACCCATACGCGACCCCGCCCGCGACCCACCCGCGACCCACACCGCGATCCACCCATATTTTTGAACGAACAAATCAGCGCCTGCGGCTGGCTCACTGCATGATATGTCAAAGTTTGGAGCCTGCGGCGGGCTTCTTCAGAGCCTCGCAGACTGACGACGTCCTCGCCTTCTCCATCACTCTTATCCGCAACTGCGGGGTGACAAGTAAACCCGCTTATAACACCTCCTGCGGCCGTCTGTGCGTGCAGATGCCGCTGTACTTGGTCCGCCCGAAGTGCCAGGGGGCCTCATGGATCTATAAGTGCATTGTGCGTGAGACATGCAAGCCTTGTTCAACTCCGTTCCCAGGGCGTGGCCGAGATCGGGAGCATTCAGAGCATCGTTGTCACCGTGGACGGCGTGACCGTTCTGGAGCGCGCCCGGACAAAGTTGAACTTTTCCTTGAGGCCAAACATGCTGGCCTTGATGATGATGCGGTCGACTACGCATCATTTACATATGTTATTGCGTCCACTGAGCGCCATCTCAGCGATCTGCAGAAGATTTCTAGTCGAATTGATGGTGCCGGTACCCTTGGCGCACTTATCAAAGAGACGAAGGGCCGGTTTTATTGTCATCGCGCATCGAAGGGTGCGCTACTACCTACGGGCCGCTAAGCGGGCGCACACGGAGCAACTTAAGATATCTAAGATGGATGCGGCTATCAGGGAGGCAACCTTTCTGAAGGATGAAGCTCCGGCTGCGGCAACCGGCTGCGTTGAGAGGATCCACAACCTGCGTATGAAACGACACAGGCTCGAATTGGAGCTTAAGGACCTGGGAGGATAAGGGTTGGGAGGATTTGCAGGAGGAGATTCGGAAGGAGTTTCCATGACCTCCCCCGCCCGATTCTTACCTTGACGTCGATTTCATCCGAGTCCGCTTGGACAGGGAGTGTGGTCAAGAAGGTGAGGATCCTGAGCTTGATGCCGCTTTGGCGATCTTGGAGGGGCGCCTCAAGGAATCGCCTCTCCCCGAGGATCAGGTGGGTCCCTGGCGCGTCCCGGGGAGAGGACGAGGATGAGGAGAAAAGGGAAAGGGCACGGGTGGTCGGCGTGTTCGAGGGTACGCTGCTGTTGACCCTGCTGCTCCAGCTGCTGATGCAGACCCTAGGGATGGGCCTGATCGTCAGAATTGGTATGCGACTTTCAATTGCGCGGGCGACGATTCGGAGGGCAAGGACATGGATGATGAGGGTGTAGGTGAGTTTGCCACCCCCTTCCGGTGACGATATGGACGCTGCCGAGTGGGAATCGCCGTCGTCGTCGACGCCTGCAGGACTCGGCTGGAGATGCGGACTCCGGTGGGGACGGGGCTTGGGGGTCTGGGGGGTAGCCCGCACCAATGCCCCAGTGGCAGATCACGTCCAGGGCTCCATGGCCCCACCCCAGCGGCGGGCCAGTCAGTCCCGACAGCAAGTACCCCACCTCACCAAGTATGACCCCGTCAAGGTCCAAGTTTGCCTTCAGGAGCTGTCGTGCGCGTGGACGTCGCCTTGCCACTACCACGATGGTGTCTGGGCCAGTGTCCAAGAAAAACACATCCTGACTGAAGAGCAGGTGCATAATGCTAAGTCTCGGTTCTCTGCACGGGGGTGGAATTCTGAATTCACGCTCTCTATGAGACTCGACTTGGGGAAGCCTTCTGGAAGGGTTGCCGTCCGTGTGCGTGCTGGCTGGAATATTGGAGTTTCGCCTCGGGACCCGGATTGTTTTGGATATGACTCGCATGGGTCATTGGGACTTAAGCTTTAGATTCCAGGCTTTGCCACCATGAATGGCCTCAGCTTGTGCTTTGCTGACAAACTAAAATTGACATGCACATGGCCTGGGGTTCCTTGCCCAGGTCGCGGCCCTGAAGGATAGGCACTCTTTGCCGATCTTTGTCGCAAGGGGTTTCCGATATGAAGGATTCTCGGATCTCGGCCACGCGCGCGCAAGAATAATCTCGGCCAGCAGTGGATGCGCCACGAAATCCGACCTGATATATGAAGACGAGAAATATTACTGTCAACGCGCATAGTAAGGTCGCGCGCCATCATCTAGGGTGCCCTTTTGTCCTTGCCCCCGATGCTCGTCGTCCTTGCCGTTGTCGCTGCTCGCCCGCCGCCCGAAACAAATAAACCCAACTTCGGCCTCCGAGGGTCTTGCGTCCTTATCACCCGTCCTTGATATGCGTTTTGGCTGTGCAATTGATTATTTTTGGGTTCCCCAGGTTTGGGTGAAGTTTTAAATGCGGTTGAAGATGTTATTCGCGATCTTGCCCTGGTCGTCGGGTGTCGGTTTTTTTGTGCGACTGTTGAGGGTGAGCATCCAGCGGCCCCTGTCCTAAGGAAAGGCCAACGTCTCCCCGCGATGTTCTTCCGCGGCCCCGCGAACCAGTTTGGATACTTGGACGACGCGAGGGAGGCGTTGGATCAATTGGAGCAGTACTTTGGACAGGCGGATGCGAAGTAGCAAAGCAGGAACTAAGT
The DNA here is from genome assembly GCA_963575745.1 of Prorocentrum cordatum. Lineage (NCBI taxonomy): Eukaryota > Dinophyceae > Prorocentrales > Prorocentraceae > Prorocentrum > Prorocentrum cordatum. The sequence continues at coordinate 321,806 of CAUYUJ010021704.1, read as the reverse complement.
TGTTTGATAAAGCGTGCTCTATCATCAGAATAGGTGTTTATGAGGGCAGTCTCAAGAGTTACCGATGCGTCGCTGAACAGAGAGACGCACGTTGGAGAATGAGCTTACGTTTTCAGGGCTCCCGTTGCGGAGCGAGCCCAGCAAGTCGAGCTCTTTTGGCAATCGCACGCCGCCCCAGTGCGATGGCTTAAGAATTGGGCGGTTCGAATTATCGAGGCCGTCTTGAACGATGTCGCGGCGATTTCGCTCATCGCTTCGGAACTGGGCGATGCGCTTGCCGAGTTGGGAAAAGCTGCAGCGCTGATCGATCCGCGCGCGCGCGCTCCCCGGCAGGCTGCGCGCGCGGACGTCGTCCGGCAAGCGCTCGGGGGAGAGAGTGCAGGCGAGATCTTGGAGCCTTTTCTCTCGGATGTGGCGCGCGTCTCCGGCGCTCGGATGGCGGAGGCCAGCGCTTCTGGGGGGGGGGGGGGCGCGGCGCGCCTGGGTCGCGCCGAGCCAAATGGGGCGACGCAGGGGGTAGAAGTGGGCGGCCCGCGGAATTTGCTGGCAGTTGAAGCAGACAGACTCCATGGGTTACGGTGGGCAGCGGGGCAGCCGTCGCCCGCGCGGCAGCGCGAAGATGATGTCGCATTGCCGCCGATCTCTGGGGAAGGTGCGAAGAGGGCAGACGAGACGTTCAGCCGCGGCGCTTCTTCTTCATCTCAAGATGGGGCACGCCCTGGACACTGCGGGCTAGTGCGTGCGTGGTGGTGGTGGTGCGGGGTGGTGGTGGGTGGGGTGTGTGTGTGTGGGGGGGGGGGGGGGGGGCAAGCTATTTGCGAGATTCTTTATGCGTGCAGAGCGCCATGGGAACTTCCCCGCGGCCCTGCAGGCCGCGTGCGCCGGGGTGACTCCGAAGGCTGCAAAAGAGAGGAGCCCTCGAGTCCGGGCTGCTTTTCAACCTGGCATCCACGTGGAGCCCTCGATGCGCAGAGCATGGGGAAGGGCGCGCCAGGGTATTGCTCGAGAGCGGTCAAAGGAGGCATCGGACAGAGATCCTTGCACGCCAGATGGGCACGTCCATTCTGGGACTAGTCTCCCTCTAGGGCGCGGCGCGCTGCGCATTGCGGGGGGGCCCTGCGCGCTGCGAATGCGATGCGTGACGCGGGGGGCACTTGCAAGCGCGTGAACAGGGGGCTCGCGTGGACACGGGCCAACCAGAGTGGGTTTTCCCGCGACAGTGCTTGCAGCGGCCCTCCACGTGTACCCGGCGAAATGACACTCAGGCATGACTGGAATAGCTATGGGGGGGAAGTTTACATTGGATGGGATTGCGGCCGGATGCCCCGCGATGTTCGCTGTGCAGGTTTATTGCTATGAGTCTGTCGGGCAATTTTCCGCTGCCGCGACAAATATCGGCCCGGGCGTTTTCCTATGCGTCGATGGCTAGGTGCTGCGGGTTGCGCGCGAAGAAGAAGACGGGCCAGTGGATAATGTGGTTGGTCATTGGAACTGCTGAAGTAGAAGTAGTAATGCAACATGGGCCCCTATATAAACCTGCCGTTCGGGTCGCCAATTGAAGATTATTCAGGAACACAACACGTGACGCAGCATGGGGGGGGGTCACTTCCGAGGGGCCCGCAAGCGTGGGCCAATGGGGGGCGATGGCTTGGAATCGCCCCACCCTTAAGGGCTGGCTTGCGAAGGTCAAGAAGAGGGCGAACAAACTCCGAAGGGCACGGGCGGCGTCCGCGGACATCGCGCTCAGCAGGACATGCGCCTGTGGCCCCAGGTTCCTCGGATATTGCGGAGCTTGGGCTGGGCTAGGAGAAGTTGCGCCAAGCGCGTGGCCATCTCTTGAGGGCAATTCGCCATGGTGCCATGTCCCGCAGCAGGTCCTCGCCCCAAGTATCCGCAAGGGCCTCGCCCCATGCCGCGGGCCCCCTGTGTCGGACAATGGGAGACGCAAAGGCTGAATCATGAGGTCTGAGCGCCGCCGTGTAGCAGCGTCGGGGCCTGTTTGTTTTTCGACCCTGGCCCCGTGGATCTGCCTCGCGGGTGCCGCGGATGTCAAACATCTGGCCATTCTGGCGTTTTTGGACCCTGGCCCTGCGGATCTGCGCGAGGGGCGCCGCCGGCGTCCATAAATGTGGCAAATCTTTTGTTTTTGAACCCTGGCCCTGCCGATCTGCGCGAGGGGTGCCGCCGAATTTCAGATGCGTGGCAAACCAGTGTGTTTTTGGACCCTGGCCCCGCCGATCTGCGTGCGGGCTGCCGCATAATTTCAGATATGTTCCAAATCCCATGTGTTTTTGGACCCTGACCCCGCCGATCTGCACGAGGGGCGCTTCCGAATTTCAGAGATGTCGCGCGTCCCATGTTCATGGGCCCTGGCCCTGCGGATCTGCGTGGGGGGTGTCGCCGAGTTTCAGACATGTAGCAAATCCGTTGCGTTTTTGCACCCTGGCCCCGCCGATCTGTGTGAGGGGCGCGCGACCTCGATGCGGACTGGTTGTTGATGTTATCTAGAAGGGTGGCCTCCAAGTTGAGGCCACCTGAAGGCGCGGCGTTGGACGCGTCTGTGTTCGGGGGGCATAGCGGCGCCCGGCCCCCGCAGTATCCGGCAGAGAAGTCGGCGCTGAGACCATCCATCTCTATTGCAGCAACAGCGGGCAAAGACGCGAATGCACCGAGCAGGGTTCGACGCGGGCGCAAGGTGCGATTCCGGGTGCCCCACGGACGACGTGCGCCGCGGGCTGCCGCGTTGCCGCTTGACCCAAGCCCCCCGCGATGATTTTGGCGAGGAGGTTTGGGTTCTAGCGGGCGGTGGCCAGCGGCGGCGCTCTCTGCTCCTTGGGTCTCAGACGGAGTGCTCTTTTGTGTTATTGCCCCCCGGAAGGACAGGGGGATCAGGATGGCACTTTCTGGCGCCCTGATTTGTCGGTTTCGTTTGAGGAGGCATTCAGAGGAGATGTGTATTCGGATGGAAGTGCCTTCAAAGACGGACGCAGGACTATGTTTGGCGTGGAGTGTGGCCTGGCTGTCACTGACCAGCGCGGTGAATTATGGGCGACCAATCGCGGCCGAGAGGGGATGATGCTTCCGCGGGCCAGCCCTGCCGCAGAGAATGTTACAGCGTGCGTCGCCCTGGCCCAGTTCCCCCGCGTGACCGACCTCTCTGCTGATTACCGTGGCGTTGTAGGAATGGCCGGCTGGCTCCCTGGTAGATTGCGCATCGTATTGTTACATTGGTTCACGCATGCAAGCCATGGGCCGCGACGTATGCAGTGCCCAGGTTTTGTGAACGCCGAATCGCTCGTGCATCCCGACGCGCATGCGTCGCGATATGATGCATTGCTGGGGGCCGTCGGCAACCCGGCGGCTGACTGCGGGGCCGAGGCCGGAGCTCTCATCCGCGATCGACCATTCGGCGAGCACGTTGCAGGCGCCCTTGCTAAAAGCGAGGCTCTGAGAGCCTATTTGGATCACGTTGCTAAAGCTGCGCTTGTTTTCGCCCGAGATCAACCTCCCCCATCCCGGGGGCCGCGGCAGCAGCGCAGACCGGGGGGGGGGGAAGGAACCGCGTCGATGGCGCCTTCATCTGGTGCCCCTGCGGGCTTGGACATTCTAGGGCGGGCTGCTCGGGGGGGCAGTCGACCCCCCTCTTCGCCTTCTCGGGCGGCCCCCCTGCCGCGGAGGGGCGCGCCGACCGCGTCGAGCCCGAGCCCCTGATGCCTTCCCGCCCCTGCCCCCCATCTCCCCCCCCCCCCCCCCCCCCCCCCGCTTCTCATCGGCGGGCCCGGCGTTCCCGCTCATCGCGCTGGAGGTGCGCGGGGTGTTTTTGGGGGCGCCAGAGGGGGGGCGCCTCGATGCGGGCCGTTGCCCAGGATTCCCAGACAGACTTCGCGATGTGCTGCGCCGCTAGAAGGGTCGCAAACCGCGTCGCTGACTTCTGCTTGCGATGGCAAGTTCAGCTAATGTGTAGCGCCTATGGAGGTTGCACTTCCGATGGTCGGCCTGTAGATTTGCAGGATGCGTGCGATGAGAAATTCAATTTCGATGGCGCTAGGCCGCCTGGAAGCGCGCGGGGGAGCTGGCCCTTGCCTTGGACCTGCGCCGAGTGCGAAGTGGCCAATCATTCGTCTTCCTTGTAGAGGGTCTGGTTTCGAGGGGGGGGGGGGCGGGTCTGCGGGGGGCGGGGGGGCAGGATCTGCCCGTTAAATTTCGGCCGTCGCGGTCTTGGTCCGCCAAGGGCCACCGTTCGCGGCAGCTCGGCATTCGACTCGCGGTCGCAAAGAACGCGCGTCTGGCATTCGACCGGCGCAGAGAGGTCCGCGGAGGACCCGGAGGGTCCTCATAAACACTCGGCAGTTTGATTGTGTGGCGGTATCCTGGTCCCCGAAACCATGTGGGTTCGACAGTTTGCATGTGCGCCGCGCCCCGCTCTCCTTGCGCAGGCTGCGTGCTCAGGGCAGCCGGCCCTGGATGAGCAAATGCTGGAGGTTTGGGGGCGATAGAGGCTTGGGGGCGATGGAGATGATGATCGCGAGGCAGCACGGGCTGCCGCGCTGCCGCCCTCGTTTCTATCCCGCTTTTGGGCCGCGGGGGCTGCTGAAAAAGGAGGTCTGGGTTTTCGGGCACTTCGGTTGGAGTGCGGCCCTGGGCCGCTCGAGCGGGGCAGGCGGCTCCATCCCGACCGTCGATGGTGGGTGGCTCAAACCTTGTCCGCTAGAAGCGTCCAGTCCAATCGTCTCCCTCCTCCTCGTCGGCATCATCATCTTGATATCAATCACCATGCTCGCCATTGCTCAGGTACCAATTCGGCCCGAGCCGGTTCGGTTCAACCTCGCTCGCGCTGCGGATGCCCCAGGGCCGGGCCACCAAAGGGCGTGCTTACTTGAGCGCCGCCGAGGACAAGAGCCTCTCGTAGGTGAGCGCTGGGGGCATACTGTGCCGCGCCGTGCTGCATCGGGAGATGGTGGAGCTGCTCCGGAAATCCTGCTCCCGATCTCTGGCATCATCATGCTCAGCCTGTGCGCGTTGCCAGTCTGTGTGCGTCTTCGTGGCCTCGCTTTTCTTGTAATTGCAGCTGTTTTTTTCTTGTTGCGCCGTGTTTCGCCTATCCGTGCGGTGCGGCTGGTTCTTTAGTCTTCCGTGTCTTGCGCGTGCCGGGCAAGTTCCGACCCGTGGCGGTGCCGACGGGTCTCGTTCTGGGGCCGACCCTGTGCGTGCCGCGTCGTCTGGTTCGTGGTGCTTATTCTCAGGGCAGCTCGGCTGGTCAGGACCTTAGTCTGGGACGTCCTTTCTGCTCTTTTCGGGCGAGTTCCGCCCCGGGGCGATGCTGACTGGTTCCTTGTTTGGGGGCTCGCCCTGGGCGTATCGCGTCGTTGTGCACGTTGTGATTGGGTTTCATCGGAGTGGTGTGTGCTGTTATCCTTGTCGCCTTGTGGCTATGGGTGGTATCGGTGTGACTTCTCCCTGGCCGTGCTTCTCTTCCTCATCTGCGTGGATTATGTTACAGGGAGCCCTTATCTAAACCGTCGTTGGGCGACGCCTGTTCTCATGGGCGCTTGTCTGTACGCGCTGGTTGTTTCAGACGTGGGCATCGTAATCGGTTTGCTGGCACACCGTCTTCATTTTGTGTTGGTCGTTCTGTGGGGCTTGTCATGCATGCTATGGGCCAAAGGTTTCTGGATGGGGTGCTGAAGATGGACCTCGTCATTTATCTGCTCGTATGTGGCGTTGACTTGGGCGTGGTGTTCCTTCTTCTCCTGTTGTTCGTGGTCTCCCGCATCATCTTCGTGAAGCTGGCGCTGTTCGCGCCAGTTTTGAGTTGACGTCCCGTGGGCAAAATACCACTCGTCATTCTCATAACATTTTCGTCACCCCATCACACGGTTCGTACCCCCCTAGGGAGTTCCACCAGAGGCCCTAGTGGCAGGGTTCGCATGCGTTTCGGGGCCCGTTTTGGCGCACCTCTCACAATTTCCATGCCCCCCGAGGGAGTTCCACCGAAGGCCCCAGTGGCAGCGGTCGCATACCGCCCCCCCGACTGTTTCAGCATACCCTTCACACGTTTCGTGGCCCCCAGGGAGCTCCACCGAATGCCCCAGTGGCAGCGGTCGCATACCGTCTCCCGACCATTTCAGCGCGCCCTTCACACGTTTCATGGCCCCTAGGGAGCTCCATCGAAGTCCCCAGCGGCAGCGTTCGCATACCGTCCCTCCGACCATTTCGGCACACCCCTGTGACGTTTCGTGGCCCGTAGGTCCTCCACCGCAGGCCCCAGTGGCAGCGTTTGCATACCGCTCCCCGACCATTTCGGCACACCCTTCATTCGCATTGTAGCCTCAGGGAGCTCCACCGAACTCCCCAGTTGCGGCGCTGGCATACCGCCACCCGGACCATTTCGGCGCACCCCTAACACGTTTTGTGGCTTCCACGGAGCTCCACTGAAGGCCCCAGTGGCAGCGTCCGTATACCGCCCCCTACCATGTCGGCATACCTCTCACAAGTTTCGTGGCTCCGGGGAAGCTCCACCGAAGGCCCCAGTGGCAACGTTTGCCAACCCCCCCGACCATCTCAGCATACGTCTCCCACGCTTCGTGGCCCCAAGGAGCTCCACCAGACGCCCAAATGGCAGCGGTCGCATACCGCCCACGACCATTTCGGCGCACTTCCCACACGTTGTTTCATGGCTCCCAGGGAGTTCCACCGAAGGCGCCAGTGGCAGCGTTCGCATACCGCCCCACGACTATTTCGGCGCACACCTCAGACGTTTCGTGGCCCCCAGGGGCCTTCACACAAGGGCCTCGCCATCGCCGTCTTGCCAATTGTAGTTCCAGGATTCGTTTCGTCTTGTGCTGAGTCTGCTCGTTCTTTCTCTTTTCTCCTCTTTCCTTTGCCCTTGCCCTCGTGCTCCGCGCCGCGTGCATGATTAACTTACCGCGTGTGACGTGAGTCGCGCGAGTGCGTACCGAGCCTGCTCCGACGTTCTTTGGCGAAGCTGCCAGGTGCACGGCGGAGCCCCCTAAGGAGTTCCTGTGCATTGGGCGGACTTGTGGGTTGTCTCCACGTCCGTAGAATGGGCTGAGTTCTGCGCCAAGGACATGCACATTTTTTTTGGTTTGGGTGCGGAGGCATCAACAGCGACGGGCCTCCCCGCCGCGTTTCAGACCCCTCACGCCGTCGCCCCCGTCAATCTCGGCCTCGACTCCGAGCCTTCTTCCTTGGGTCCTTCCGTCGGTGTTCCTTCTGCAACCCGCTGATTTGGGGGACCCTTACCGGGGCTTCGTTCGTTGTTTGACGATTCTTCTGGTAACGCAGTGGCTGTGCGCTGACAGCCGGCGCCCTCTCGAGGTGGTCTCGTCCGGGCGGGAGGTGGCCTCGAGCGCGTCGACTGGAGACCCCCATCGCCTGGAAGGCGCGTGGGCGGCATCTGCTGGGGGAGGCAGAGGGATCGACCGCTCCCCCCTTTCCCCCGCTGGGGGGTCAGAAGAACTGGGAAGCAGGATCGTGGAGGATGATGATGAGGAGGAGGAGGAGGAGGAGGCTGGGGATGGCGAGGATGGGGAGGAGGGAGGAAGAGGAGTAGGGGGAGCTGGAAGAGGAGGGGAAAAGGGTGAATGATGACGGGGATGATGCTGCTGCTGCTGCTGATGATGATGATGATGCTGATGATGATCATCATCATGATCATGATCATGATAATGCTGATGATGCTGCTGGTACTGATGCTGCTACTGGTGCTGATGTCAATGCTGCTGCTGCTGATGATGCTGATACTGATGATGGTGGTGGTGGTGATGGTGGGGTGCTGCTGATTATAATTATGTTGGTGACCATGATAGTGGTGAGGGTGGGCTGGGGGTCGGGGTGTGGGGGGGGGGGATGGGGTGGGGGTGGTGGTGGTGATGATGCTGATGATGATGATTATGAAGATCATAATGATGATGATGATGATGATGATGATGATGATGATGATGATGATGTTGATGATGATGATGGTGGTTATGATGATGCTGATGATGCTGATGGTGATTATGATGATGATGATGCTGATGATGACGACGACGACTATGATGATGATGATGATGATGATGTTGCTGATGATACTGGTGCTGCTGATTATGATGATGATGTTAGCGATGATGCTGATGATGATTATGATCATGATGCTGATGATGATGATGATGATGATGATGATGATGATGATGACGTTGATGGTGATGATGTTGGTGATGGTGATGGTGATGGTGATGGTGATGATGATGCTGAGGAGGATGCGGATGAGGATGCGGATGATAATGATGATACTGCTGATGATGATGATAATGATGATGATACTGATGATCATTATGAGGAGGAGGAACAGGAGGAGGAGGAGGAGGAGGAGGGCGAGGGCGAGGGTGGGGGTGGGGGGGAAGGAGGGGGAGGAGCAGGGAACGCTGGAAGAGGAGGGGGAGTCGCTGAATGATGATGATGATGATGATGATGACGATGATGATGCTGATGATGATGGTGATGATGATCATGATGCGGATGATGACGATGATGATTGTGGTGATGCTGCTGATTACGATGATGATGATGATGATGATGATGATGATGATGATGATGATGATGATGACGATCATCATGATGATGAGTTTGATGATGATGAAGAACCTGATGATGCTGTGATGCTGAAGCTGATGTTCCAGCTGGTGATGATGCTGCAGCTGCTGATGATAACGCTGATGCTGATGATGCTGCTGCTGATGATGATGATGCTGATGATAATGGTGATGGTGATGGTGATGGTGATGGTGGTGGTGGTGGTGGTGATGGTGGTGCTGATGATTATCCTTGTATTGGTTACGATAATAGTGGTGGTGGTGGTGGTGGTGGGGAGGTGGGGGGTGGTGGTGGTGTGGTGTTGGTGGTGGTTGTGGTGATGATGATGACGACGATGAGGATGATGCTGCTGATAATGATGCTGATGATGAGGATGGTGACGATGATGATGATGATGATGATGATGATGATGGTGGTGGTGGTGGTGGTGGTGATGATGATGATGATGATGATGATCATGATGACGATGCTGCTGCTGCTGATGATAATGACTACGACGACGCCGACGATGGTGGTGGTGGTTGTTGTGATGGTGGTGGTGGTTCTGCTTATGGTGATGATGACGATCACGAGGATGAGATGGAGGAGGAGGAGGAGGCAGCGGAGGATGAGGCCTTCGCGGCGTCGTGGGGGGGTGGGCATCTCAGGAGGTGAAGCAGAAGGAGGGGGACGGAGGAAGATGATATGCAGGGAGGTGGAGTGGAGAAGGAGGGGGCGGGGTGATGAGAGTGGGGGAACATGATGATGAGGAAGAGGAGGACCAACGCCAATCTACGACTGATCAGCGATATTGCAATAAACCCCTCCTCCAAGTTGCCTATTCACAGGCCCCTGTAAGGATTCAGGTAACTAAGGGAACTGCTACGTTGTAAGACAACCGGGTGAAACTCCAGTAACATGCTAGATTTCGTTCTTGGGACGTCTTCGCCCTGAATTACCTTTCCTGTTACGTCTTGACGAGACTGAATGGTGCCATATCGCCATGTCCGGGAATGCAGCACCACGAATCAACGTAACACAGTCCGACACCGTGCCAAAACATCATGTTTGCGACGTTAGCCATGCGAGTCATTGAAGTGGCTGTACACTTAAAGAAAAATGTGCTCGGTGCTGAGACGAGAGCCACATCTTGAAAGCGGCCCGCCAACCATCGCCTGGAAGGCGCGTGGGCGGCATCTGCTGGGGGAGGCAGAGGGATCGACCGCTCCCCCCTTTCCCCCGCTGGGGGGGTCAGAAGAACTGGGAAGCAGGATCGTGGAGGATGATGATGATGAGGAGGAGGAGGAGGCTGGGGATGGCGAGGATGGGGAGGAGGGAGGAAGAGGAGTAGGGGGAGCTGGAAGAGGAGGGGAAAAGGGTGAATGATGACGGGGATGATGCTGCTGCTGCTGCTGCTGCTGATGATGATGATCATCATCATCATCATCATCATCATCATCATCATCATCATCATGATCATGATCATGATAATGCTGATGATGCTGCTGGTACTGATGCTGCTACTGGTGCTGATGTCAATGCTGCTGCTGCTGATGATGCTGATACTGATGATGGTGGTGGTGGTGATGGTGGGGTGCTGCTGATTATAATTATGTTGGTGACCATGATAGTGGTGAGGGTGGGCTGGGGGTCGGGGTGTGGGGGGGGGATGGGGTGGGGGTGGTGGTGGTGATGATGCTGCTGATGATGATGATTATGAAGATCATGATGATGATGATGATGATGATGATGATGATGATGTTGATGATGATGATGGTGGTTATGATGATGCTGATGATGCTGATGGTGATTATGATGATGAGGATACTGATGATGACGACGACTATGATGATGATGATGCTGATGATGATGATGATGATGATTTTGCTGATGATACTGGTGCTGCTGATTATGATGATGATGCTAGCGATGATGCTGATGGTGATTCTGATCATGATGCTGCGGATGATGATGATGATGATGATGATGATGCTTATGATGACGTTGATGGTGATGATGTTGGTGATGGTGATGGTGATGGTGATGATGATGCTGAGGAGGATGCGGATGAGGATGCGGATGATAATGATGATACTGCTGATGATGATGATAATGATGATGATACTGATGATCATTATGAGGAGGAGGAGCAGGAGGAGGAGGAGGAGGAGGAGGGCGAGGGCGAGGGTGGGGGTGGGGGGGGGGAAGGAGGGGGAGGAGCAGGGAACGCTGGAAGAGGAGGGGGAGTCGCTGAATGATGATGATGATGATGATGATGATGACGATGATGATGCTGATGATGATGGTGATGATGATCATGATGCGGATGATGACGATGATGATTGTGGTGATGCTGCTGATTACGACGATGATGATGATGATGATGATGATGATGATGATGATGACGATCATCATGATGATGAGTTTGATGATGATGAAGAACCTGATGATGCTGTGATGCTGAAGCTGATGTTCCAGCTGGTGATGATGCTGCAGCTGCTGATGATAACGCTGATGCTGATGATGCTGCTGCTGATGATGATGATGCTGATGATGATGGTGATGGTGATGGTGATGGTGATGGTGGTGGTGGTGGTGGTGGTGGTGGTGATGGTGGTGCTGATGATTATGCTTGTGTTGGTTACGATAATAGTGGTGGTGGTGGTGGTGGGGAGGTGGGGGGTGGTGGTGGTGTGGTGTTGGTGGTGGTTGTGGTGATGATGATGACGACGATGAGGATGATGCTGCTGATAATGATGCTGATGATGAGGATGGTGACGATGATGATGATGATGATGATGATGCTGATGATGCTGATGATGCTGATGATGATGATGATGATGATGATGGTGGTGGTGGTGGTGATGATGATGATGATCATGATGACGATGCTGCTGCTGCTGATGATAAAGACTACGACGACGCCGACGATGGTGGTGGTGGTTGTTGTGATGGTGGTGGTGGTTCTGCTTATGGTGATGATGACGATCACGAGGATGAGATGGAGGAGGAGGAGGAGGCAGTGGAGGAGGAGGCCTTCGCGGCGTCGTGGGGGGGTGGGCATCTCAGGAGGTGAAGCAGAAGGAGGGGGACGGAGGAAGATGATATGCAGGGAGGTGGAGTGGAGAAGGAGGGGGCGGGGTGATGAGAGTGGGGGAACATGATGATGAGGAAGAGGAGGACCAACGCCAATCTACGACTGATCAGCGATATTGCAATAAACCCCTCCTCCAAGTTGCCTATTCACAGGCCCCTGTAAGGATTCAGGTAACTAAGGGAACTGCTACGTTGTAAGACAACCGGGTGAAACTCCAGTAACATGCTAGATTTCGTTCTTGGGACGTCTTCGCCCTGAATTACCTTTCCTGTTACGTCTTGACGAGACTGAATGGGGCCATATCGCCATGTCCGGGAATGCAGCACCACGAATCAACGTAACACAGTCCGACACCGTGCCAAAACATCATGTTTGCGACGTTAGCCATGCGAGTCATTGAAGTGGCTGTACACTTAAAGAAAACTGTGCTCGGTGCTGAGACGAGAGCCACATCTTGAAAGCGGCCCGCCAACCATCTTTGATTCTTCATGCAAATGTTAAAACCGAATGTACGCGGCGCTACGGCGAGAGCCACATGTTGAAAGCGGGCCGCTCCCAATAGGTTTTCATTGCTTTGCAAATCTTGAAACGAATGTGAGTGGTGCTAAGGCGAGAGCCACATGTTGAAAGCGGACCTCCCTCCATCCGTGAAACTCTTTGTACGATTTCAGCTTAAGGATCATAAATGGTGAGGAAGTCTTGGGTGAAGCGCCCAGCTCGCCCTACTGACACGATTCGTGGCGCAACAAGGAGGAATTATTCATGATACGCGGGGATGGAGGAGGAGGAGGAGGAAGAGGAAGAAGAAGAAGAAGAAGACGAAGACGAAGAAGAAGAAGAGGAATAATAAGAATAACAATAATAATAATAATAATAATAATAATAATAATAATAATAAGAATATTAAGAATAATAATACTAATAATAATACTAAGAATAATAATAGTAATAATACTAAGAAGAAGAATAATACTAAGAAGAATGATACTCATAAGGAGAAGAATAATAATAATAAGAATAAGAAGAAGAGGAGGAGGAGGAGGAGGAGGAGGGGGGGAGGCGGAGATGGGCCGCCGCTCACCGTCTCCCAGACAGACCTCTTCCGAGCTTACTCTACAATCACGCGTGCATTCCTGGATGGCGTGTTTCGGTTTCAGATCCCTGGCTTAATCTTCACGCGTCGCGTATCCCCACCAGCCCATTCAGAAGCTCGGCCCATGAGAGCTGACGGGAAGAGGGGCGAAGAGACACATACATTGAAACAAAGCGGGCAACCATGATGAACATAGAGATCTCTGGGAGCAAGGGGGTGGCATTGGAGGACCTCCTCGGACCATCCCTGGGGCCCGCGTGGAGGCGAGGGGAGGAAACGGAGGAGGAGGAAGAGGAGGAGACGACGACGACGACGACGACGACCACAACGACCACAACGACGACGACGACGACGACCACGACGACGCCGCCGACTACGACGACGACGACGACCACGACGACCAAGATGACCACGACGACCAAGACGACCACGACGACGAGGAAGAGGAGCAAAAGGAAAAGAACGACGATTAGTGCAGGGACCAGGACGAGGAGGAGAACGAGGAGGACGCCGAGCACGAGGACAGAGCCCTCCAAATCGCCTCTTGGAGCTCTCTTGATATTCGTTGGGGGGATATTGGGGACTTCTCGGGGCTATTTTGGGGGGTCTTGGGACCCTCTTGGGGCTCACTTGGGCCCTCTTGGGTGCTCTAGGGGGCCTCTTGGGGCCCTCATGGGTTTCCCTTGGGGACCTCGTGGGGGCCCTGGAGGGCTCTTCGGGCCATATTGGAGGCTATCGATCAAAGAAGGGGGGGTCCTCGATGTTGGCCCCCCCCTGGGCCATCAAAATCGGCTCTTGGGGCGTTCTGTGGGCGCTATTGGGCCAATCTTAGGCGCTCTTCGGGCAAGGGCCTCTTGGCCCCTCTTCATGAAGGGATCGGCTCGGTTCGGTTCGGTCCGGTTCTGCAGCCGGGTCGGTTTTGCTTGGCCGGTTCGGTTTGGCATCGGTCCGGTTTCGGCCGGTTCGGCTTGGGCCTGCCGCCGGTTCGGTTCGGTTCCGGTTTTCGCGCGGTTGGGTCCGACCGGTTCGGTTCGGTTCGAGTGGCCGCTCCGGTTCGGTTCGGCCCGACTGGTCAGGTGCGACGTTGGGCGCCCCGTCTGCGTAAGCGACGACCCAGTTTGAGGAGGAGGAGGAGGAGGAGGAGGAGGAGGAGGAGGAGGGGGAGGAGGCGGAGGCGGAGGCGGAGGAGGGAGGAGGAGGACGACGAGGAGGAGAAGGAGGAGGAGGAGCAGGAGGAGAAACGTGGAGGCGTGGAGGCGCGAGGCCCTCCAGCGACGTGCCCCGACGGGGGTCGCAGCCCCGAGGGGGGTCGCAGCCCCGAGGGGGGTCGCAGCCCCGAGGGGGGTCGCGCCCGCGAGGGGGGTTGCACCCGCCAGGGGGGTTGCACCCGCCAGGGGGGTTGCGCCCGCCAGGGGGGTTGCACCCGCCAGGGGGGTTGCACCCGCCAGGGGGGTTGCACCCGCCAGGGGGGTTGCACCCGCCAGGGGGGTTGCGCCCGCCAGGGGGGTTGCACCCGCCAGGGGGGTTGCACCCGCCAGGGGGGTTGCGCCCGCCAGGGGGGTTGCACCCGCCAGGGGGGTTGCGCCCGCCAGGGGGGTGCACCCGCCAGGGGGGTTGCACCCGCCAGGGGGGTTGCACCCGCCAGGGGGGTTGCACCCGCCAGGGGGGTTGCACCCGCCAGGGGGGTTGCACCCGCCAGGGGGGTTGCACCCGCCAGGGGGGTGGCCCGCCAGGGGGGTGCACCCGCCAGGGGGGTTGCACCCGCCAGGGGGGTGGCACCCGCCAGGGGGGCACCCGCCAGGGGGGTGGCACCCGCCAGGGGGGTGGCACCCGCCAGGGGGGTGGCACCCGCACCCGCCAGGGGGGTGGCACCCGCCAGGGGGGTGGCACCCCGCCAGGGGGGTGCACCCGCCAGGGGGGTGGCACCCGCCAGGGGGGTGGCACCCGCCAGGGGGGTGGCACCCGCCAGGGGGGTGGCACCCGCCAGGGGGGTGGCACCCGCCAGGGGGGTGGCACCCGCCAGGGGGGTGGCACCCGCCAGGGGGGTGGCACCCGCCAGGGGGGTGGCACCCGGGGGGTGGCCCCGCCAGGGGGGTGGCACCCGCCAGGGGGGTGGCACCCGCCAGGGGGGTGGCACCCGCCAGGGGGGTGGCACCCGCCAGGGGGGTGGCACCCGCCAGGGGGGTTGCACCCGCCAGGGGGGTTGCACCCGCCAGGGGGGTTGCAGGGGGGTTGCCCCGCCAGGGGGGTTGCACCCGCCAGGGGGGTTGCACCCGCCAGGGGGGTTGCGCCCGCCAGGGGGGTTGCACCCGCCAGGGGGGTTGCACCCGCCAGGGGGGTTGCACCCGCCAGGGGGGTTGCACCCGCCAGGGGGGTCGCAAGTCGCACCCGCGAGGGGGGTCGAAGTCGCTGTCGCTGTCGCCGCCGCCGCCGCCGCCGTCGCCGCCGCCGTCGCCGTCGCCGTCGCGGGTCGCCAGGGGGGTCGCCAGGGGGGCTGCCAGGAGGGTCGCCAGGGGCCCCCCCGGGGCTCCCCCGCGGCCCCCCGACGACGACGGCGACGACGACGACGACGACGGACGCTTGCCGACGCCCGCGCCCGCCGACGCGCCCGCCGTCGAGGAGGAGGAGGAAGCGGAGGAGGAGGAGGAGGAGGAGGAAAGGGAGGAGGAGGAGGAGGAGGAGGAGAAGGAGGAAGAGGAGGAGGGGTCGCGGGAATCTTCGGGAGGTTCTGGGGTCATCGGGGTCCCGGAGTCCTGGGGGTCATCGGGGTCCTGGGGTCCGGACCAGAGGGGAAAGGGGTCCGGTTCGGTTCCCGTCGGTTCGGTTCAGGGGCCGCCCGGTTCCGGTTCGGTTCCGGTTCTGGTTCGGTTCGGTCGTCGCCGGTTCGGTTCTGAATGAATTCGGTTCGGTCCGGTTCGGTTTTCTACGTTCCTGGTTTTGGACCGGTTCGGTCCGGTTCGGTCACGGTTCCCGGTTCTCGGTTCGGTGCGGTCCCTTCATGCTCTTGGGCCTCGCTTGGGCCATCTTGGGGCCATCTTGCCATCTTGAGGCCTCAGAAGCGCACCGGAAGCGACACGGCGAATCATTGATTTTGGCCTCTTGGGGGGTGGTCCCTAGGGGGTTCCGAGAGCACTTGGAATTGTGTTGTGGCCTTCGTCGGGCTTCTTGGAGGTATGTCGGAAGCTATCTTGAAGCATCGCCGGCTATCTTGAGCCATCTTAGAGGCCAGCATCGGAGGTCTTCTTGGAGCCATCTTGGGCTCTCTGACCGGTCGCGCACCTCCCCCCAAAACACCTCAGGGAGGGCGGGGGTGAGGTGCACCCCCCGGAACGGAAGGGGTCTTGGAAGAGGAAAGAAGGAATTCGTTAGACCACAGTAGCCCAAAGGGCTGGTGGGATTAGAACGGATTTTTCACCACCTGGCACTGGCAGGCGTGACTGAGGGGGAGGAAGAAGGGGACATTCCCACATGGCGCCAGCGCGGGGGAGGACGGGGGGCGGGGCTGCTTATGGGCGTTGTTCCGGATCATCAAGAGCTCTCATCCAAAATACGAAGCTGGCTGTGAAGTCGGGCGGTCTCTCGGTGGATGTGGCCGCGCGCACATGCGATTGGTGCCTTGTGCGAAATGAGGACCCAGACACGCTCTCATGACGTAGGATGACGATGATCCGTAGCCATGTTGGCTCAAGCCCTTTGAGCTCGAACCATAATTTGAGCTCGAGCCCCTTGGCGACGCCCTCCTGGCTCGACGCCGTCGAGCTCGAGGAATCCGTTGAGGAGAGCCGATGAGCTCTGATGCCTTGCTGGGGCGCCATGCCCAGCCAGCGAGCATTCGCGGGACGTGCAAGGCCAGCGCCAGTCGGGCGCTGATGGGGGTGAGGCAATGGTGGTCTATGACCACGGACCGTGAGCGCCTTGCCCAGACCAGACCAAGCGCCGCCTCGTGGAAGTTGCGTGTTGCTCCCCGGCTTTCTGCTCTTTGTTGCATGTCCAATGTTTGCCATATTCCCGTGTGTTTCTCGGGTATCTCTTCTGTGGTGCATCATGGGCATGCCGATAGTGCGTATCATCTTTATGGCCATCCCATATGACAGCATCTGGATTGACGCCTTGCTGGCAGCATGGGCTGTGATTGATGTCGCAACAGAGACGCGGCAGCCCAGGCAGGAATAGGTTGTCTACGTTGCCTTCGTGTTCTTATTGGACGGATTCCATTTTCTTAGTTTCGTGCCATTCATGTTGGCCTTTTCCTTCCAGTTTTAAACATGGATTGCAGGGGGAGGGGGTAGCGACAACCAAGTAGCTTTTACCTTCGGTTCCATGCTCGTGATGACAATGGTATTCGCAAAGGAGTGGTCGATAACGTTTGCCTTCTACCGCCAGCAGAAGGCCATCCAGACGATGGAGCTCGCGCTTGAACACGCGTCCGATGGCCTGCATTTTGAGCCCAGAGTCTGGCACTGTAAGCAATGCCGGCAGCTCCTTCACAGATAAGCCTGGCGCGAGCATCGTCGGCGCATGGGCATTTCAGCGGCGGCGAGGGCAGACCGAGCGTGGCGGGCTTGCTGCGCGAGAGGGGCCCGCGGCCCCCGGGCCCCATCCTGGTCACCTCCCGCGCAGGCCGATGCTGCGCGGCGCGCCCGCGCTCCACTCGGAAGCCGGGCAAGGGCTGCTAAATCCGTGGCTGCTAAAATTGACCTCGGGGAAGTTGTCTTCGTCCTTCCCGGAAGAAGCCCGTTGACTGTTTCGCGTGCCGCGCCTCATTCCGGGAAGTTGTTTTTTCCTTCCGGGAGGGCCGTTTTAGCAGCCACGGTTTTAGCAGCCCTCGCCCAGCTTCCGATCCACGTCGAAGCCAAAGTCATCCCCTGCGCGTTCTCTTTGGAGGGGTGCACGTGGGCCTGCAGAAGTCGGCCGAGGAACGGCTCGCGGAGTCCTCGGCGGACAGGGGGCGGGGCACCGCGGCCCTGGTTGAGACGGCCGGGCAGTTGGCTGGCAAGTGGCTGGCGCCCGACGGGTTCTCCAGCCTTTGCCCGGAGACTGTGGCACAGACGAAGAAGAGCTCTGCTTCGAGCGTGAATTAGAATGCGGCGCGGAGCTCACTGTTGAAATTCTTGACGCTTAGCGTATCCACACCAGCTCTCTGTTCCTGGTGGCGCAGCGCTTCCTGGGTTGCCTGGCAGTGGTAGCGCTCCGCCAGTTTGACGCGTGTTCGCAGCTACACAGCCGATCATGCGCTCCTGGCGTGCAGGGCTTAATTCCGACGTTGGCGTCTTTCAGCCTCCGGCTTGCACGTTGCACTAGCTACCCTGGGCGTCTGCAGACTTCCCTGCCAGCTCCCTCCAGCTGCAGCCCCCCGGCAGCCGCTTCTGAGTGCTGGCCCGGCCGTCTTGCGCTCGGCTCGGTAGTTAATTAGGCTGGCCCGTGCCCCGGACCCCCCTCTTGGCGACTGCTTTACGCGTCAGCCCGCTGACCGCTGACCAAAAACATATATCCCTACCAGCCCATCCAGAAACGATCAGCAAGGGAGTTTGTGTATCATGGGCGGCAGGACGCATGCAGTTGCGCAGCCGTCTTCGGGAAAACAAGGATCTCAAAGAGCTTGTTGCATTGAAGTTTAAGATGGAAATCAGTGCAAGCTACGATGTTGCTTCGATGAGGGGTGAGAGGTTTTCGATGATTCGTAATGGCTGTTGCGCTGATTTGTATCTTAAGCTCGCGTGCTTTTCGGAACTTGGAGCCAGCTTGGGGCTTTCTCGGGGTTCTTTTGGGGCCCTCTTGGGGCCCTCCTGGAGCTCTTTCTTAGGGCTTTCTTGAGGTCCTCTTAGGGCCTTCTTAGAGCCCTCTTGGGGCTCTTTGCGGCCGTCTTGGGGCCCTCTCGGGGCTCTGTTGGGTGATCTGGGGGCCTTTTTGAGGCTCTTCTGGGGCGCCTGAGGGGCTTCTTGGGGCCGTCTTGGGCCCTTCTCGCTAAAAAAGAGGACGGTCTCAATTCCCATCGGCCCCGTCGACGGCTCAACACTGCCGTCTTGGGACCCTCTTGGGCCGCTCTTGGAGCGCTCTTGGGCGCTCGTGGGGCCCTCTTGGACACCTCTTGGGGCTATCTTGGGCCGTCTTGGGGCCATCTTGAGGCTTCAAGAGCTCATCGGAGGCGAAAAAGCGAGAAGGCACACAACATTGAGTTTCCCTAAGTTTTTGCAGGATTTGGGCCTCTTGGGGGGGTCCTTGGAGGCTTCGGAGGGCACTTGTGACCGTCTTGGGGCCATCTTGAAGCCTCCTTGGACGTGTGTCGGAGGCTATCTTGACCCATACACCGCTATCTTGGAGGCCATCTTGCGCTCTCTGAAGCCTTCTTGAAGCCATCTTGGACAAAAAAACCCTCTGACACATCGCGGGGGAGCCCGTCCAGACGCAGGGGGGGGGGAGGTAAACCTCCCGAGCAGGGAAAGGCAGGAGGTTGGAAATGGAAACGCTCTAGACCACCTGCGCCCAGAGGGCTGGTGGGATTTCCCAGTGCAGCGACTGCAACTCCCACATCCCGAGCAAACATCGCACGATAAGTGTCTCCGTGCAGATGATGTCTGCGGCGGCATCGGGTCCCCCGCCATTGTTGCCAGGGCCTCTTTTGGTACCACCGTTCCGTGGAAACCCGAAGAAGACATGCAGCACTGAGAAGCGAAGCCCCTTCTGGACCGGGCTCAAAACGGCGAATCAACAGGTGCCCACATTCAAGAGTGCACCCGAGCAGGCCAGACAGGATTGTCTGCTGTGCGCGATGGGCTCCATCAGCCCCCGCGGGAAGGGCTAGTGCACGAAACGCATCGGCACGGCTGCCGCGAGGCGGTCTTTCAACAAACTCGACTCGGAGGGGCGCGCCGGCATTGCTTTTTGTGACCGGCAGTGCCCGGAGCGCCTCGCATTGGTCCGGGGTGCGCCTGGGGATCCGCTCGATAGAGTGGTGTCATGCGAGTCGTGCGGGAAGAGCGTTTGTCTCTTGCTGCCAAGCGGATCGATGGCCAGCAGTGGGTGTGGCTCAGCGTCTTGGGAACCGTCCGCAGACGACGCAGGCGAAGGCGCCTCATAATTCACAATCGTAGTCGACCATGGTGGTGGAGGCAGCCGAGGCCTTGATGTGGAGCTCCTGGGCTCTGCCATATTCACTCTCTCGGTGGAGGGGGGGGAGGTCGTCGGGCAGTGCAATCGCAGTCGCAGTGAGGCGGAGGTGAGGGCAGGCGACAGCCTCGTCGAGCTGAACGGCATTCGGGGCAGCTCCAAGGACAAATCCGCCGAGCGCAGGCACAACAAAGCGTTGCAGATGGTCGTCCGAGGGTGCAGCACCCCCGCGGCCTGAGAGGCATTTTTGCTGCGCTCCGAATTCGACGCGTTAGCGCTAGCTCAAGCAAGACGCGAGCAAGACCTTGTCCCTCCCCCCATAAATTTCTTGGTTTGTCGGAAGAGCTGGAACGAGAGTTGCCGAGTCTTCCTAGGTCGCGCACTTCTGTCCCCAAGCCCTACGCAGGCCAACTGGGTGGTGCTGAGAGCGAGGGAGAGGATGTTCAGAGACCACCGAGATCAGTTCATTGAGATATTGAACTTGGGCGGGAAGGAGCGTCGAACGACATTTCGTTTTCAAGCTGACAAGAGCCAGGTCCTGCCATGGAGGGTGGCGCGTTATATTCTGTCACGCGTTCACATAATATTTCTCGCTCGGGCAATACTTCATGCCTGACGGCCAACCCTTCTCGCGCTAGCAGCGCGCATGCATGCGCGAACTTCGCCCAGGATCGCATCGGCATGAAATGAGTGGGCCTTCGAGATTGCATTGCGTATCGCACTCGGAGCCCAGAGTTGCGTCGCGCAGTTCTGTGGCGCCCCCCCAGCCCCGCTTTTTCGCGCAAGGGCCGACCCCCCCTTCCTCTTCCACCTCCACCGCCTACTCCTTTTCCTCTTCCTGCTCCTTCATCTCCTTTTCCACCTTCTCCCATCTGAGACAGACGTAGCCGTGGGTTTCGCATTTTGCGAGCTCGCGTTCGCGCCGGCCGGCGGGCGGGGCAAGAGCGCTCGGGTCGGCAGGGCCTCCGTCGCCCGTTCCCCAGCCGGATTGTTCGGCGTCGTGCTGAGCGGCCGCGCGCGCCATTTTCAGTTCTACAAGGGCGCTGCGCAGCTCTGTCTCTGACGTTGGTTTTCTCCGGACAGCGGGGGGCTGAGAGGCGGGCGGACATCGGGGGCGCTCCGTTGTTTTTTACGTCGCCTGGAGCGCGCTTCGAACAACATCAGTTATTACATGTTGAGAAAAAAAGCCTGCGCGTTGCGGCTGTCGCAGGGCGCGCAGGCCCCCGCGCCCATTTTCACTGGCGCCCTGCCTTCCGGGGCAGGGGTCCAAGAGGTAAGCAACTGGCTGTTGGGGAAGCGGACCAGCCATTTCTGGGGGGGCACGGGTCTGGGGGAGCTGGGCGCGCCCTCCTAGCTGATATTCTTCATTGATGTAATTTCAAGCAGTTGCACCTGAGACTTCGTGCTGTTGTGATGCTGTAGGGTAGCAGCGACGGCCTTGGAATCAGCCCTGAAGGTGGCGCGAAACCCCTCGCTGGACAGGGCCGGAAATCCCGCTCGACCCAGCGCTGGGATGGCCGTCTCAAGCTAGCGCCACAACTACGACAGCTATGCCAAACAAACATGAGCGCGAAACCCATGGCACCCCGATGTCAGGACACCGGCATTTTCGCATCCTGCACCTTTGGCTGAGGCGGCCAAGCGCTTCCATGAGGGCGGCGCGCAGGCATGGGGGCAATCGGGTGCGAAACATCGCAGTCGCTTGACATGTGACAGCTTCACGCGCGGCGATAAACGGCGCTGCGTCGACAAATTCATAAAACATATCCCACAGACCCGCGCCTCGCAACAACGATCGAAACAAACCGAGCCCGCCGCGCAGCGCGCAGCAGGGAGACTGCGCCACTGCTTGTCCGAGGGGCGCCACCCCGACAGCACTTGAACGTCGTGCGATATGATTTGAACCGGAGCGCGGGGCCCTCGAAAATCGAAGGGCAGGGATGGCCGCTAGCAACCGGCCGTCGGCGCGAAACCGTTGCAAATATTCGGAACGAGCGTGCGCCTCGCTGCGAAACTTCCCCTTCCAGCCCTGACCACGCGGGAGACGACGACAGCGAGAATGCAGAGCAGGGGTGGAGGAGGGGCACAAGGAAAGGACATCGACGCAGGTGGTGAGGATGATAGAGGCGACGTGGGGAGGGGGGGGGGGGGGGGGGGGGCGTGAAAAATATGGGGGAGGAGGAGCGGGGGAACAGGGGGGGGGAGGAGGGGGAGGAGGAGGAGGAGGAGGAGGAACGGGCATGCCAGACACGCCCTCGCGAGACCGCAGGGCGCGCTGGTCCTCCGCAGCGACGGCGCGCGAGGATGGGGGAGCCAGGGGGTGGCGCTCGGCCGCCCAAAATTCCCCGTGCAACCCTTGCGCGTCGTTTTTTCTGCCCCACCAAAGTGGTTTGTGCCCCCCCCCCCCCCAGGGGGCTTCCAAAGTTGCAGTTTGTTTCCTCACTAGCGGAACACTACTAAGTGAGCTTTCTTCGTCCGCTCGAGGAACGCTACAAGGTGTGCTTTTTCGTCCCCCAGAGGAACACTTCCGGGCATGTCAAAAGGGAGCCAGACTGGTTCCGCCTTTGCGGCCATGTCGCGAAGACTGGGGGCAGTATCGCTCAAGGGGAACACTACTAGGTAGTAAGGCTGCCGCGGCGGTGCCTGCAACAAGCTTGCACGCATATTTTCGGAGTTCTGTGGATCCCGTGCCCGCCCCCGAATTATTGCCCCCCCCGGGCGGCGCCCTGTCCTGCGGGGGCCCGGGAGCCTCGGCGCCGCTGACCGGGCAGCATCCCATGCCAATGCCCGCCGCCCGGCGGCAATGGGCCGGGGCGCCCCCATGCCCCATGCCGTTGGACGGCTTACACGCCCCCACCTTCTGGCCGTCATACACGGAGACCCCTGGCCGACGGGAGACGCTGCCCGAAGGCAGAGAAACAGGCAGAACGACCCCCCCCCGCTTCGACACCAGCTACCGCGCCAAGTTTTTATGCCCACAGCGCGTTCAACGCTCTCCCTGATCGCGCCCGCGCAGCCCAGCGAGCGCGCCTCCGCGCAGCGCAGAGGCACATATTCATCTGGCATTACCTTGGCAGCGCGCGAGTCACCGATCGGGAATTCCCGCGCGCGCGAACTTCGCAAGCATATAATGAGCCGAGAAAAATGTGCGACGAGTTGCCAATTGCTGTAACCAAGTTCCTGCGAAACGCGGTTCTAACTTCGCGGTTGCAGGCCCCGGCGGACTTAGCGGCAGCGCTCCGCGTCCAGGCGCTACGAATCGGGGCGGCTTCGCACGGACTGGAGCGCATGCTGAACCGAGCTCGCGAAGCCGATGGCAACTAAGTTCAGGCGATCGCCCGCGCCAGTCGGAATCGCGAGCGGACTGCCGTCTGACATTGGCACGTGCGCGCCGACGACATGCAATCGCGCCTGCGCTGTGGGGGGCACTCGTTTGGCGCGGCGTGCGCGACGCAGCTGAGCAGGCAATGTCTGTCAGTTTGTGCGTGCCGCGCCCAACAAACCGCGTGATGGCTCAGTTCAAAATGTCCCACTCGCTGCGTGCGCAACGACCTCGGGCGCGATGGCCGACGCGCTGGTCGCGCTCATCGAGAGAGCGGGGGCGCCAGGAAAGCAAATATTGGATCTGATGGGTACCCCAGGAGGGTAATGACCACAGCTCCCCCAGTTACCGCTGGCCGGGGAAGGAAGTGGAAAGAGGCGGAGGCGGGTAGGGCGCCGCCGCTTTTACTCCCCATTCGGGCGCGGCTGGGCGAACATGCCCGCCAGCGCTCGTGGGGCCAGATGCGGTGGGTCCTCGGGATAGTGCTAGCGGCGGCCTCTGCCCGGTCCAGTGCCACGACCCGGCAGGCTTGTCTTACCTTCCGGGTTTTCTCTTCCCCCGTCCTCTCCTCCAATTCGGCGCATGGCGTCGATGATGGTTTATTTCGTGCTCGTTCCGCTGTCAGGGCACACCGAGAGGGGAACGATTTGAAGCCAGATTTGTCTCCGCGCAAGGTTCTACGCGTGGGATCAACTATCGCAGGTTGTCCCCAGAGTCGTTCCAAGTTTGATGGGATCTTGTGAGGTTCGCTCGCGTTTCGGCTTGGAGCACCATCCTGTTCGTTGGGAAACGTTGATACAATACAGAAGGTCAATAGTTCTCGCAATGGACTGCTTTTGTCTCGGGTCCTTGCAAAGCCCCCTGCCGAATTCGAGCCGCATGTTAACACCGTATTCTTTGATAACGACGCGAGCCTGTCGTTTTTCAGCCGCGTTCCATCGATATTGGTGCAGCGCGCTCAGTGCGTGCAAGGCGGATCCGATAGTGCTGCAGTACGAGATTGCTGCGCGGCGCATTGAGTATTGAAACAAGATATTGACGTAGGATGACGGTGATCGTGCCTGTCATGAGGATTCTCAAGAGTATGATGACCATGACGACGATGTAGTTGACGACGTCGACGCCGCCGCCGACGACCTCGACCACGACCACGACCACGACGACGACCACGACCACGACCACGACCACGACCACGACTACGACCACGCCGCCGCTGCCGATGACGATGACGATGCTGATGATGATGATGCTGATGGGGGTGATGATAATGATGATGATGATGATGATAATGCTGATGATGATGATAATGCTGATGATGGGGATGATGATGATGATGATGATGATGATGGTGATGATGATGACGTGGGTGATGATGCTGTTGATGGTGGTTCATGATTATGATGATGCTGATGATGCTGACAATGACGATGCTGATGACGACAATGCTGATGATGATGATGATAATGCTGTTGGTGATGATGATGCTGATGATGATGCTGCTGATGGTTGTGATAGTGGTAATGATGATGAGTAAACTCATGATGATGATGATGATGATGATGATGATGATGAGGGTGATGACGAGGATGAGGACGATGATGCTGCTGATGATGCTGATGACGCTGTTGATGCTGCTGATGATCTTGCTTGATTATGAAGATGATTGCTCATGCTGCGGATAGTGATGATGACGATGGTAATGCTGACGATGATGATGCTGGTGCTGATGATGCTGCTGATGTTGATGGTGATGAAACTGATGATGCTGATGATGATGATGATGAGTTCGATGATGCTGCGGATGATTACGATGAGGATGACGGTGGTGCTGATGCTGATGATGATGAGGATGAGGATCATGATGATGATGATGACGATGATTATGATTATGATTATGATTATGATTATGATGCTGAGTATGATGATGATGGTGATGATGACGATGATGATGATGATGGTGCTGATGCTGATGATGCTGATGATGATTATGCTGCTGATAGTTGTGGTGGAAATGATGATGCTGATGCTGATGCTGATGCTGATGCTGCTGCTGCTGATGATGTTGATTATGCT
This sequence comes from Prorocentrum cordatum, assembly GCA_963575745.1. Classification (NCBI taxonomy): domain Eukaryota; class Dinophyceae; order Prorocentrales; family Prorocentraceae; genus Prorocentrum; species Prorocentrum cordatum. The sequence goes on along the minus strand of CAUYUJ010021704.1, from coordinate 296,540 downwards.
GCTCATAGTAGTGCTGGAAAGGATGATGACGATGATGATGATGACGATGGTGATGATGATGATGATGATGATGATGATGATGATGATGATGATGATGATGGTGATGGTGATGGTGATGGTGATGGTGATGGTGATGGTGATGATGATGATGATGATGATGATGATTGTGATGATGATGATGATGATGATGATGATGATGATGATGATGATGATGATGATGGATTGATGGTTGTGGTAGTGGTGAGGAGAAGGAGGAGGAGGAGGAGGAGGGGAAGGTGGTCATGATGGTGGTGGTGGTGATGATGACGAGATGGTGATGCTGATTGTGAAGCCGAGGAGGGGGTGGAGGAGGAGGGCAAGGTGGACTGGAGCAGGAGGATTTGGCGTTCGTGCCCGCCGGGTCAGGTCTCGGGGAGCAAGGGCTAAGCGGGGCGTCCGCGAGAGCCCGCCGCGAGAGGCGCTGGCAAGATGGGTCAGTTGTCGGTCCTGGACACAATGTGCCGCGCGGTTGAGGCGCTGCAGGACCGCCCGGAGTGCCTGAAGCATTTACGCCCACGATGTTGTTGATGATGATCGTGGTGATGATGATAATGATGTTGATGTTGATGTTGATGATGATGATGATGATATTGTTGTTGTTGCTGTTGATGATGATGTTGTTGATGATGATGATGGTGGTGATGATGGTGATGATGGATTATGTGGCCCTGGTTGGCCGCTTACATCAAAGTGGACTGTATGAACAATGACGATGATGAAGATGATGATGCTGATGATGCTGGTGATGCTGATGCTGATGATGATGGTGGTGGTGATGGTGGTGATGATGATGCTGATGATGATGATATTGATGGTGATGATGATGATGATGATGATGATGATGATGATGATGAGGATGAGGATGAGGATGATGATGATGATGATGATGATGATGATGATGATGATGATGCTGATGATGATGTGGCCCTGGGCGTTTTTTTGTTGCCGTGTTCACTTCGGTGTGTTGTTTCTGGTTTGTTTCGTGCCTGCAGATCTCAACAATAGTCAAAACCGCTGCAACGCGTTTTTTTCAGCGTTTCTGGATGACGTAAGGTTGAACACGTTACGCAGCCCATTGCGTTACATGCAGTCGAGTTGTAGGTCGTCCTGCCAAATCCAGGGTATCTTTTGCGTTCTGTGCTATTTAGCCTCCCATGCCGTTTGAATCCTATGGCAATGTTACCCGTGGGATTGTCTTGTGTCCTCTAGCGTGTCCTCTTGCATCAAACTCGACTTTGGGAACAAAGATGATGCTGCTGCTGATGATGGTGATGGTGATGGTGATGGTGATGGTGTTTAGGATGATGAGGATATGCTGATGATGCTGATGATGCTGATGATGTTGACGATGATGATGATGATGATGATGATGCTGGTGATGATGATGATGATGATGATGATGATGATGATGATGCTGCTGATTATGATGATGATGATGATGATGCTGATTGTGGTGATGATGGTGGTGTTGGTGATAGATTAGGTGGCCCTTGTTGGCCTCTTACATCAAACTCGACTGTATGAACAATGAAGATCATGATGTTGATGATGCTGCTGCTGATGATAATGATGGTGATGGTGATGAGGGGAAGGAGGAGGTGGAGGAGACTGGCGCGGGCTGCTGGCGGCGCGGAGAAGCGGTGCTTCACCACCAGCGCGATGAGGGAACGTATTCTTTCTCTCGTCTCTCTCTTCTTCCCTCCTCTCCCTCGCCATCTCCTCCCCTCACCCTTATCACTGAGTCCTCCTCCTCCTCGTCGCCGTCGAAGTCGCCGTCGCCGTCGCTGTCGCCGTCGCCGTTGCCGTCGCCCTTCTCCTCCTCCTCTGGCCCTGGTGATCTGCAGCCCCTGAGGACCAGAATCGCATTCACCGCAGCGAGATCAAGGCTTTTGCCGGGGGCGTCGGCCTGGGGGGAAGATGTTGGATGGATGGAGAGGTACAGAGGGTCGGGAGTGGATGAGTGCAGTCCTGAGAGGGATCAGAAGGGGAGAGTATTGAGAGCGAAACAACATATCACATCTGATCGGCAAGCGCTCGCAGCGCTTCAGGTGTTGAGGGGATGAGGGGAGGGGGAGAGGGGATGGGGAGAAGATGATGAAGAGCGGATGTAAAGAGAGAGAGAGAGAAAGAAGAGGGCGAGGCTCTTTCGGGATGTACCGGTTCTTCCCTTCATCTTTGATAGGCGCTGCAGGCGCAGCATGTGGAGCAGAGAGACGTCAGCAACGATCTCGCACGCGGACTCGAAAGCGTGAAGGAGGACGTTCGCTTGCTCCAGGCGGTGCCGTTTCCACTTGCTGCGGACCTGGAGGATCGGGCTTCATCTTCGCTCCCTGCTGTCTCCTTCGTTGCTCATATTTTTCACTCCCTCCCCCCCTCCCTCCTCACCTGTGATCCCTGCTCCCGGTCCATTTCTCCCTCGTCTGTGTTCCCTGCTCCCTCCCTCCCCCCGTCGCTCCGCCCTCCCTTTCTCCATCTCTTCTCCCTCGTCCCTCCCTCCACTCTCCCCTCCCTGTCTTTCCCCCCGCCTCCGCAGCCACTCCCCCCCCCCCTCTTTCGCCCCCTCCCCCCCTCATCCCTGTCTCCTTCCCCTCCCCACTATCTCTGCTGTTCCCTCCTTTACCTCCCTTTTCCTCTCTCCTCTCTCCTCTCGCACGAGGCAGGAGTGCCCAGGGCACCGCCTCGCACTGCACTCGAGATCTGGCCCTCGGAGGCCACTCCTGGGCCCCCGCCCCCGTGAGACCCGGCGCCCAGGCCGTCCCCGCCCTCGCGAGCACAGGGGGGAGGGTCGGAGGACGCCAACCAGCCAGAAACCTACGCCGATCTCGGCTTGGGTACAGTCGGGCCGCTGAAGAAGGAACCCTTTTCGTTTGGGAGGGGCTCCGTGTTCCTTAGTTGTCTTACCGTGCTCCTTGGGTTTTCGTGAGGTTTTCCATGGCAAATCGGAGTGTGACTTATGGGAAAGAAGGACCTCGTTCCTAATTGTTCGTTCCTTCGGTCAACGCCCCGACTGTGGTGGGGCGCCCTCTTGGGGAAGGCACCGTTCCTGGGCGCAGGATCGGCCCGTCCTGGATCGGGGCAGGCACGCAGCTGACCCCGGTCGTGAGGAGGCGGGATCCCAGAGCGCGCGTGAGCTCTGGAACGGCCGTGGCGCCCGAGACACTCGTCGTCGTCCTCGTTTCCGAAGCATCCTCTTCCGAATCTGTCGTCGTCCTGCCTTCGTCTCAGGCGGATCCCGGTGCGCGCGCCGACTCGAGGGGCTGCGCTCGCCTCAAGGGCGCGGGGCCCGTCCGCAGAGGAGCTCCGCGCCCAGCTCTTCCAGAACTGCGGCGACGTCGCCGCCCTCCGGGACAAGGCCCCTCTCGGAGGGGGGAGGGCGCGCTCAAAGTTTCTCGTCGTTGGCTCGTCGTCGTCGTCGTCGTCCTCCTCCTCCTCCTCCTCTTCCTTCTCCTCTTCCTCCTCCTCTTCCTCTTCCTCTCCCTCCTCCTCCTCCTCCTCCTCCTCCTTCTCCTCTCTTCCCCCTCCCCTTCCCCTTGTCGTTCGTCCTCTTGATGCGGGAGAGCGGGTGGAGCGGGGGGAGGCGCGCGAGACAGGCCACGGCTCGGGAGAGGCCAAAGTACCTTCGAGTGACGAGCGGCTCGAGCTGTCTAGATGGCCCGCTCTAGGCCATGCGATCATAGAAGCCGCCGCCACTGACAGCGCAGGGGCTTCCCAAGGTTCGACGGCTTTTCTGCACGCATCCGCGGTACCATGACTTGGCGCTGGATTCGCTGTGTGTTCTGCCGGTGGTCTTCCCCCTCTGCATGTTCGTGGTGTCGTACAACTTGAATTCCGCCATTTTGGTTTTGCATTTCGCCGGGAAGAACTTCCCAGACGACAGCGCTCTTCTCTGAGCGGCAGCGAGGCACGCCTCCGGTTTGTTCCTCTCCCCGCTTTCTCTTTCTCTCCCTTGTTGCCCTCCCTTGGCGCGCGTAATTCAGGCCGCCGCTTGCTCGTTGCGCCTCTGACGCGTCCCGACTTCCTTCGACGTGGTTGCGATCAGTAAAAGTAACCCCACCAGCCCATCCAGCAACGATGCCTAGACGAGTTGCCTTGATAAGGGATCTGGGGTAGCATGCAGATGAACAAAAGGCCATGGAAACCGTCATACCCCAGGAGGAGGAGGCCGGAGGAGGATGAGGAGGATGAGGAGGAGGATGGTGGAGGAGGAGGATGAGAAGGAGGAGGACGATGAGGAGGAGGACGACGAGAGGCACGAGGAGGAGGAAGGGGATGAGGAGGGGGAGGGGGAGGAGGGAGGAGATGATGAGGAATAGGCGGATGATGGTGGCAATGATGATGATGATGGCGAAGATGATGGTCATGATGATGAGGACGATTATGACGATGTTGATGATGAGGATGATGGTGATGATGCTGCTTATGGTGATGCTGAAAGGAGGACGAGGAGGAGGAGGAGGAGGAGGAGGAGGAGGAGGAGGAGGAGGAGGAGGAGGAGGAGGAGGAGGGAGGAGGAGGAGGAGGTGGAGGAGGAGGAGGAGGAGGAGGAGGAGGAGGAGGAGGAGGAGGAGGAGGGAGGAGGAGGAGGAGGAGGAGGAGAGGAGGAGGAGAGAGGAGGAGGAGGAGGAGGAGAGGAGGAGGAGGAGGAGGAGGGGAGGAGGAGGAGGAGGAGGAGGAGGAGGAGGAGGAGGAGGAGGAGGATCTGGGCTCCAGAGAACCTGGCAGGCACCCAGAACTATTGTACTTTCAGTGGAGCCAGCCAGGTTGAGGCAGCCTGGGTCTCAGGCGGGTTTGTCCGCGCTCTTCACTGCACTTTTCTCCATCTCGTTGTACATCTCCGATACATTCCCTCTTTTCACCACGGCTGGACGCAGGGCGGCGCCTGAACCAGCGTGGCATCGGAGACAGAGAACAGCTCGAGGAAGGGCTGGAGTATTATTGAGATTATTTCAGGCGAAGACCTTACCCTCGGCGCATCAGTCCAGACAAATGCCCCCGCATGGCGCAAGAAACAATGGTCCCTGCCCAGGAAAGGCCTGGCGGTGTTTCTCATGTACACGCGAGGTCAATAACCATCATTGGATATGCATATGTGGCCAGCATTACGACACGAACTACCAGAAAGGCAATGCCCATGCTTGGCAATCTGTACGTCATCGCAGCCAATCGAGGACCCGCCCAGACAAAGGCAAGGGCAAGGGCAAAGAGGAAAGAACGACACGACCGAAGGCAGTACGAATGCACATTTCTAGAATTGACCCGATCACCAGAGTGGAGCTGTTGGCACTACCGACCGAACAGGCACGTGCGTTTCAAGAACCTCCGCCCCCTCAGGACATTGAAGCCACCAAGGATTTCAAAGCCAGAGTGTGTCGACAAACCGACTCGCTCGATGCCCTGGGGATCGCAGCCAACGCTGCGGGTCGTCCAGCCGATGAAGACATCACTGAGATAGGGATTCTGAAGTACATGATACAGCTCACGGCCAAGGTCAGCACGCAGTTAGGACAACTCAGAACGAGACGAGATCAAATGCAAGTCCGATTGAAGATACTTCGTGACAAAGCATAGGAGATTCAGAATAAGAAGCAGGCCGCCGCCAAAGCTTTGGAAACGATTGTATCACACATTAATGAGGTCCGCAGTAAATAGCAATACGAAGAGGAATACGACGAGGACGATCACATGGACACCAGTGGTGATTGGAATGCTGGAGGACACCAAGGCCAGGGTCAAGTACCCCACCCCCCGGCCCCGACAATGGCCGCGCCTGCTCCCAGGCCTGTCATGCAGCCGCCTCCAGCGCCGACACCGCCAGCAGCCACATACCAGCAGCGCAAAGGTGCTGGTAAGGCTGCAGTCCTACATGTGCCACTACCTCCTCAGCCAGGATACGCTCGACCTGCGGATGCCTCACAGGACTTAGCAAGACTTGATCAGCAGATGGCTCAGCTCATGTCCATGATGCAGAATGTTATACAGAAGACAGCTGAACAAGACACAGCAATTGTCACAATGGGAGAGGTTATTCTAAAGCTGCCTGAGAAGTTGAGTAACACGGGGGAAGTGTTTCCACAGGGCGCAGGGGACATAGCTCCACCCGTGCAGGTGTCAGCCCATGGAGCTCAGACGAGAATAGAAGCCACAACACCAACATCAAAGGCAGCAGCGACACCAGTAGCCGACACTCCCAAAGCGCCCGCGCCGATTACAGGGACGGCGACGCCAACGGCGCCAATTACCCCGACTACCTCAGAGATTTCGAAGCACTTGTCAAGCATGTTGGTAGACAGCGCGCCTCCAGCCCACAAGAGATGCCCGACGTCGCCAACTCCGCCACCGACGCAGCCGTCACCAGTGGAGGGGCCCAGCTACCTGGACGAGCCGAAGCAGAAGCCCATCCAGAGACTACCCCATCAGTTGTGCACCGGGGCGGAGAGGAAGCCAGCGCCAGAGGAGCCCGCAGAGGAGGTTCCCGCGCCGCAGCCGCTCTCAGAAATTTTGCCGACTCAGATGTTCAGACAGGGAGACCCCGACGACGAAGACGAGAAGGTCAGCCCGCCAGGGGCCTTGATCACGGCGGAGCCAGCAGTGATCACAGTTCCAGAGCCACCTTTTCCTTCGCAGCTGAGTGCGTCCCAAATAAGCCGAGAGATCGCAGCAGTAGATGCAGCTTGCGCGAAGGCCGAGCAGGGCGAACATTTTCCGAGCCCCCCCAGGAAGATTCCCAAGAGCGAACGGGGATCGTGAGCGATGCCAGGGGGGGCTTTATCCCCAAGAGCGCGCTCAAGCCCATCCCTCGCTCCATCCACCTCCATCGCACCAAGAAGGTCCCTCTCACCTTCCTCTGCTTCCGACCCCCTCTTGATTGGCAGGGAGAAGGTCCCGCCTTTTTTGCACCAGAAGCTCATGGTGCTTCCAATGGGCCATGCTGCGTCTGCTCAGACTTGCGCCTCCGCCTGAACCGACAGCTTGGTTCACCCGAGGACACCAGTGCCAGTTTGCTAGCTGTGTGCGTCAATGTCGCGCACGTTCAGCATCGTGCCTATTCGCACATTATGCCGCGCAGAATGTTCAACAGAGCGGGAAGGGCCCTGCGCACAAGCAGGCTTGCACGCAAAATCGAAGAGTTATAGCTCAGGCGAAAGGCTTGGCCGACGATGCACCAGCAGTGGCGTCGGGCAACCACGACGCCAGCACCGGCCTCAGCCGCGCGCTAGAGCCCCAGTTTGAGGAGGAGAAGGACAGGGTTGCGAGAGAGGGGCAGATTTGCTCGGACCCCAGTCTAGGTTCTGTATTCTTTGCTCAATCAACAGTTGCTAGCGCCGTCGCCAGGGACCAAGGTGGCAACGTTGAGCATCAGCCCTCCGCCCTCCAACATGCCCCCCCCTCCCCTCGTGCTAGCATTAAGTGTGAATGGGTCCCCGCTGCGGCGGTGGGCGGTGAGGGCAGGGCAGGTTCTCGGGGGGATGGGGGGGGGGGGGGGGGGGGAGTGTACGTAGAGCTGAGCGCAGGCCCTCCTGCTGAGCTCACGAGCTACATTGAGCTTGGCCTGCTGGCATCGTTAGTTGATGCAACTGCGGCCGATTTTCAACCGGATAATTCAGCAGCGCAGCCAGTTGTACCTTTTCCGGCGCACGCGCTGCGATCGGTTCCATCAGGGCGAGACGCCGTATCACCGAGCAGCTCCGAGCTCTCGTTTGCTCTTTGCTGCGCAGACGCACAGTACTGCAGCTCATAGTCTCTTTTTCCTACGGTATGCTCCTACTCGTTCGTGTGTTGCGCCGATTTGTCACTTGTCGCGTCGCTAGGCCGTGGCTCCGCAAGCCCCCGGAGACTAGAGACCCAGGACCCAGCTACAGAGGGCCCTCCATGTAGGGTGGCTCCCAGAGGGGCTAGGATAGGGTTCCCTGAGAGCCCCTCTGTCTTTAGTGTTCTTTGGGGACATCCTCTTCCCCGCCTTCATCTGCTCCGTTGAGGATCTCCGAGGGTTGCCTCCTGAGTCCCAGACTGCCTTCAAGTTGGCTCCAAATAGACATGGTACATGGACCAGTATTCATATGCTCAGATGGTTCTGTCAAGGATGGAAACGATGAAATAGCGTCGTGGGCCGTCATAGCTGTCAAACAAGATGCGGGGGGATTTTCGCATGCAGGACGGCGCGCGGCGCGAGTAGCGCGCGCTTGCAGGAGCGCGCCGAACGACCAGCTATCCAGCACAGACAGTGAGTACACGGCGCTACTATGGGTATCCGTCTACTCGAGCGACTCCGATCCAGGATGCATGATAACAGTGGAATCTGATTCTTTGAGTGCGGTGAGAGGTTTGAATGGCTTTGCCACTCCGCCTAAGACCGACCCCATTGGCAGGCCTACTGTTGCGTGGTGGAGGACTCTTGAAGAGGTCCGCTCTATTGAGGTTTCCCACGTCAAGGGCCACTCGGGGCACCCGTGGAACTCTCTGGTGGACCATGTGGCGCGGGCTACTCTCCTAGGTAGCCTCCCCCCGCCCTCTCTCCCTCCTGAGCTTGTTGCTCTGATTTCTTACCACGTTGGTGGGGGCTGGGGCTGGGTCGGCTGCCTCCCTTCCAGCAGGAGACAGGCGTTTCCACCATGGGGAGTGGGCTTTCACATGCCGCTTGCTCCTTGCGAAGCCAGGGGGTGCCATCTCGCGGATCTAGCTATCTCGAGGGCCGTGGAAGGAGGTGGGGCCTCTGTCGAGCTCAAAATAGTCCAGTACAGGGTTCGTTCCGCCCCCGCCAAGGATGCACGGGGGTAGCGAGGGCGGCTCCGTAGAGCTCGAACTAAGGCTCTCAGAGAACAACTCCATGCCCTGGGGGTTCACATCGTTGGGGCCCAGGAGACCCGTGATCCCCCTGGGTTAGGATGGCTGACAATTTTATTATTGTTTCGTCAGGCAGCTCAGAACCAGCAGTAGGCCAGCAGGAGGGGTCAGGGGTTGAATTGTGGATCAACCGAACCGCCCCCTATGCTCACATCGGCTCCAGACAGTTGAAATTCCCACCGAGTTAGTTGCGTATATTATATACTTCTCCCAGGACACTGGTTGCCAAACTTGCGCCCCCCCCCCCCCCCTTCACGCTTGTCTTAATGGTCATCGTCACCCATGCCCCACATATTAAGATGCCGTTACAAGAAAGGGAGCAATACTGGCAGACGTTCACACAGCTATGCCACAAGTGGACGCCACAGATACCAATTGGAGATTAGGAGGCGCTCTCTGACAGTCGACAGGAGATCAAGGGTTCTCGCAGGCGGGGGACTGGCCAGGCGAACAGCTCCACCAGGCGATGCTGGCCACAGGACTCATAGCGACCAACGCCATGCTTCCCGACCCCGAGAGCGGCCACACGTACACGGACAACTCGGGAACTCACCACATAATTGACTATATTTTTGCTGATGAGGCAACATTGCAGTGCACTAGAGCCAACCGCGTGCTATACTCATTTGATAATATGATGATGGCTAAAGACCATCGCCCGCTGCTGTTGGAGCTTTCGTGGGAGTGCTCACCATATCAAGCCAAGAAGGCCAGATGTCCCAAACCCGACCCCGACAAGCTTAACTCCCAGGACATGTGTGAGCAGTTCGAGCTCAAGGTTCGACATTTTTGCTGGTACCCCTGGGGGCTCGACATTAACGAACATCTCCATGTTTATACGAAACAAGTAATTGATTGCCTCCGAGGTCTTCGGATATCCGAGAACCCCCCCCAGCCAGGAGTTTGTTTCGTCGACGGCTCTGGATTTTATCTTTCGGAGGAGTGCTGCCAATAGGGCCTTGAGGCAGTTGCTCAACCTCATCAGTTTACCCAGATTGACTGCGAAGGGCCCCGAGGGTTGCCCACGCCATTGTCGGGAGTGGAGACCACTCGAGCGCTTTGCACATCGTGCTGTGAAAGGTGATCTTTCTGCATCTGAAATCAGGTTGCCAGGAACGGCCAGGGAAGCAGTCAAGCCCGTGATCCAGGCAGCGAAGGAGTTCCGTGAGGGCCTGCTACCATCTGTCTTTGTTGCCGGTCATCTTGTCTTTTTCCTCACGTCCAACCAAAAAGTGCTCGCTGACATGTTTGAACATCAGCGCACTTTGCATCTTGAGAGCGTCGCTAGCAAGATTGGCGTGAGTACTGAAGCCAAACAGTCCAATCAACAGTGGAGGCAGGCCAATGCACTATTAGCTGCTGGAGGTCGAAAAAAGGGGCCCAAACCCCCCGATGTTGTGCCTCTCACGTGGGCCCCTGGGGCCGACGGGTCGACCCTCGCATCCCACAAGGAAGTGGGCAATCATATGCAGGAGCATTTCTGCAAGGTGGAGTTCGGTAAGCAGCGACAGATCCGGCAATTGGTAGAGGAGTTTAACAAGATGCCAGAGCTTTTGCCTGTGACGATGGAGCGTGAGGCGGCGATTCTCCCGACGGCCCTGGATATCGAACACATCTTGAGGAGCGTGCACCCTATAAAGGCCCCGGGGCCAGACGGGTTCCCACCCCAGGTCTCCAAGGCAGCTCCTAAGGCCATTGCGGCTACATTATGCCCCATCTTCGCGAAGATTGCCATGACCTCCCGAGAGCCCATCGTTTTCAAACTAGGAGAGGTCACCTACTTCTACAAAGGCTCTGGACCACCCCAGGTGGCAAAGTCCCAAAGAAACATCACCATGGCCAGCTCTAATTGTAAGGTTTATCATAGACGTGTTCGCGCTTTGGCGCTGGATTTCTTTGACGCGCGTCTGCCTGTGGAACAGTGCCGGGGGGGGGGGGGCGGGGCGCTAGTGGTACTGAGATGCCCCCCATGGGCTGCGTCTTATTAACGTGGCTTCAAACGCGGCCAAAACTAGCACGATTTGCTTGTCGTTAGACCTGGTTGATGCTTTTTATAGCGTCATCAAACAGTTCGCCTTGAGTCTCCCTGGGGAGGAAGAAAAGCTTGAGTGTGCGCTGGAAAGTGCTGACCTCCCCGGGGCCCTCTACCATGGTGCCAGAGCAGTGCTAGGTAGCGCCAAACCGTTGGAAGCACGCTTAACGCGTGCCCATCTTATGGCCCTGGCACGAGAGACGCAGAGAAGAACTTGGTGGCATATACGCCAGGCTGATCATTATGTTGCCCCAGCGGGAGGCGCGAGACCAGGTGCGATACCTGCCGCAGACTTTCTCAATCTAGCCTTCAGAGTAGTGCTGCTGCAGATTCGCCAGGCGATTCAACCTTTGCAAGCGGCGGTGCAGGACGCCTTCGAGGAGCCGATGTGTCGAAGCGCCTCTGATGCCGATTGGGGCAGAGCCCAATCATATCTTTCATTTGTCGATGATATAATGGTCAGTCTGTGTGTGGTAGAAGCTAAACGAGTACCCCGGATTGTTCTAGAACTATCGGAGGCAGTCTACGTGGCACGTCTTACTCACGGTCTAAGGCCCAATCAGACCAAGACAAAGCTACTAGTAGGGCTTCGCGGCAACGGGGCGAGATCAGTCGCAGATTTCCCGCGTCTCCAGGGGCATTCGGTTGTTTCGGGCAAGTGGCAGTTTGCTTTCCTTGTGGTCCAGGCCCACAAGACTCTCGGGGTTCAAATGGCGGCCTCGGGTAGCCTGGCGTATGAAATCTCCTCCCGCATTTCCAAAACGAAGGGCGCCCTGGGACCGATTGCCGCCACGATTGCACCTAGAACGTCCTTGTCGTTGCGATCCAAGGTGTTGTATGCCGAGTCCCTGGCATCCTCTGTGTTCCTATGCGCCTGTGCTGTCTGGCCTGCTACCACTAACATGCAGCACAGCAAGCTCGCCACAATACATGCTAGCATCTATCGTACGGCCTTGAACAGGCCACGTATTAATAACGAGCAGGAACACATGATGACAGCACAGGTGTTGCTTGATACTGAAATGCTACCACTTAGGATCATACAAACAGTGGCACGCCCCAGGTATCTTAGAAGGATGATCCATTTTGCTCCACCTCTCATCCGCGTTATGGTTGATTTAACGTGGGAGGCGCCTAAAGGGTGGGCACAATTCCTTGCAGGTGATTACCGGTGGTTGAGATCCCACACGGACCCCTCTAGGAGGCCTGAGGGCCCCACTCCTGAAGACCTCGTCAAGTTCGTCCGGCACCATCCTAGGGATTTCCAGGCGCTTTTGAGGGCTGCCATCAACAAAGCTCAAGTCTTTGAGAGGGACGTTTTGCACGCTGAGATTTGGACACATAGATTGCACAACATTGCCAAAGACACTCTTCTAGGTGCTCCAGCGACCCCTGACGCTGTCGTTGCTTGTCAGATTTGCCAGTTCCAGGCGGACAGCCTTCAGTCTCTGAGAGCTCATGCAGGCAAGCGTCACAAGAAAAATGGATGTTCCCTCGGTATTGGCCGTTGGGAGAGTTTGCCAGATTTGTTTGAAGGGCTTTCATCAACCCCCCGCCTCGCCCAACACCTACGCAACACCCCCACGTGCAGGCTTTCTTTGTTTCTTGCTCGGGAAGCACCGCCCACGGAGGAGGGGGTGGAGGAGTCGAGGAACGAGACCAGGAGCATCACGGCAAGTAACAGGAAGAGAGGCCACCCAGATCAATTTGCATGAGTCCACCGATACAGCTACAAGGACCCGCGTTAGGACCGCGGATCAAGATGACGAGGAAGCAGGCGAAGGAGAGATTGGACAGCTTTGTTGTTTCCATTCCCGACCCGCCCCCTCCTGCTGCCTTATCTCCTCGGACTCTTCCCCTTCGCCCGCTGCGCTCCATCCTGCACCTCTTCTCAGGGCATCGCCGCCCGCTCGACATTCAACGCCAGATAGAACAGTTGCTGGTCGCACATCCGACCAGAGTTCAGGTGTTGAACATTGATGCGGACACAGACCCCGAGGTGAGTGATCTTACCAATCCCCAAAGCGCAAGGATCTGGGCCCCGATGGCGATGTCAGGTCGCATCGCGGGAATTGTGGCGCCCCCCCCCCCCCCTGCGAGACATGGTCCGAGGACAGGTGTCGCGAGGGCACCCCTTGTGCTCCTGCTGGCGCTCCCTCGACCCGCCCCCTCCGCCTTCCCGAGCACCCTTGGGGATTGGGTCATCTGAGCACTCGCGAACACGAACAGGTGCGCTTGGAGAACTTCCTGCTCAGGGCGGCCCTGGAGTTTTTCTATCATGCGTGGATGCTAGGGACCCCTGCCGTCATGTTACACCCCAGTCCCCCCCACGGTGCCCCATGCAGCCCCGAGTTGTTTGACACTGCCACAGGTTCGAAGCCTGCTCGACATGCCAGAGGTTCGACAGTGGGATATGCACCAGTGCATGTTCGGGGTGGCCGTGCTGAACCTACCTCCCTGCTCGTTGTTCACATGCCTACTATACATGAGTTTCTCTGCAGCAGACCAGGGCAGGGTAGATGCAACCATGGTGGCAGGCATAGAGGGATGCCTGGCAGCGAAGAAGAGAGGAGGTGGACCCCCTCTCGTGCGAATGTGTTCCCTCTTAAGCTTTGTGAGTTTCTTGGAGCCTGCTTGCTCCAGCAGGTTCGCAGCGCGTTTCCCGATTCAGTTGCCTCCCACTGTCCCCTGCCATCCCCGCGCCTCCACCCTGTGAGGCAACCGCTCGAATGGAGATGGAATCGAGAGCGACAGTTGCGCAGATTCATTAACCTTGACCCCTGTGATGACCAGTGGGCAGTTCCTCAGGGGTTGCGGAGTTTGCGTGATGTGTTGGACCCATATCTCAATCAGGGACCGTCAACAGACTGCTTGCTGCATCGGCGCAGCAGACACAGTATGACATGACGACAACGGCACCACCTCTTCATTTTCAACAGTCTCTCTCCACTTCCTCTTTGAGTTGCAGACTGTTGTTGTTTCGCCACCCTTTCAAGACACGTGAAGGGCCATGCTGGGAAGGGCAGCTGGGTCCAAGGACTCCGCCAGGCTCGCCCCTTGTTCAGGGCAGTGCCTGCATGGTGCAAATGGCTCCACTGGAGAGCTGCGGCGCCTGAGGCAGTAACGTGGGTTGGGAGGGTACGGGGGAAGGCTACTCTTATCCAGCTCTCTTGTTATTTTTCCTCTGTTCTTTCTCTGGTGTACACCCACCTTAAAAAAGGTAGTACCCTGGTGCACGCAGGCTTCTGTGTGCCAGCAAGCTGTCAGGTCCTCTTGCTCCTGCCTGCCTTGCTGCTGCTCGTTCTTCATTCATTGGTATTCTTACTCTTAGCTCTCCATACAGGCGTCGACTGTCCGCCATCATCCGAACCGAACCGAACCAGGGAGGAGGAGCAGGAGGAGGAGGAGGAGGAGGAGGAGGAGAGACCCCATCGCCATTTTGGCTCAAGGCTCTTTTAGAACCCGAACGGGCTCTAAGGGGGCTGAGAGCCCCGCAGCGCGGGCTCGAAGTGCATTCTGCCAGCAGTGGCTTTCCAGTCTCCCGTCGGACAGACCCACGCCGACACTCCAGCAGCAATGGGAGGCAACTCGTGGTGGGCCTACCAGCAGTCCTACCAGCAGCAGCAGCAGCGCCGACGTCAGTATTGCGTCTGCTCAAGTTGTGGAGAATGGCAATATCTGAACAAGGCGCGGAAGAAGATGTACTGCCTCTGCGGGCAGCCGTTCGTCCTCCCAATGGGCAAGAACCAGGACACCGACGGCTGCTCAGGCCCCAGTGGCAAAGACAGAGAGCAGCAGGAGAAGCCATCCGAGATGAAAGAGATCCTTTCACTCCTCCTCGCGAGGCTCACACCCGAGCAGAAGGACGACCTGGGGGCCGAGGCTTGCAAGAAGATGCAGGGCCTGATCCAGTCGCCGAAGAAGCCACCAGCCGCTGCAGCCACCACAGCTCTGCACGAGGTGAGGCGCCTCGAGAAGAAGCAGGATAACCTCAAGGATACCATCGCCGACCTGGGGGCCAAGATCTCCGCCGCGCAGGATGATTTCGACGCCACAGGCGAGGAGCTCGCGAAGGCCCGCTCCACCTTCGAAGCCGCCAGCGTCGAGGCTGCCCGCGGCTGGGGTGGAGGGGCCCCCATGGAGGAGGATGCCGAAGAAGGACCAGCCATCCGACTGCCCAAAGTGCCAGTCGAGCTCTTCAAGTTCGTCCAAGGCATGGAGGGGGGGGAGGGCAACGCGGCCAAGCAGTTCTTCGAGGGCCTCGAGAAGGCACAAGGCCCGTGGGCGTGATCTTGCAGGAGGCGGCAGGACGCATGGGCAGAAGCCCCGCAGCCGCAGTTGCCCGCGCCCTGCAGCAGGGGCCAGGGGGGGGGACGGGTCCAGGTGAGCGCGGCGCTCGGCCACGACACACCCGCCCCCCCCCCCAGGGCTTATGACAGTCTCACCATCTACCATGCCAATATCACTAATTGGAACAAGAAAGCCAAGGATTATTTTCAAGCTTCGAGTTTTGGGCCTCCAGGAATCATCATGCTAGGGGAGACGCATCTGGTTTCAGGACGTTTGGGAGAAGCCAGGAAGTTCATGGGGAAGCTTGGCTACAAGTGTTACCGGTGCCCAGCAGCTCACACTCCCGCAGGCAGTTCAGGCGGAGTGGGGCTTTTCGTGTCAAAGCAGTTTCACTCGCATGCGCGCATCATGAACGGAAAGGGACAGGCCAAACCATTAGTAGGAGGGACTAATTGGACCGCCTGTATAGTCCGTCTCAGTCAGCGCAACATAGTTCTCATCTCAGTCTACTTACAGTCGGGAGTAGGCTACAATGCTTTCAACAACAAGGTGGTCCGAGAGATCACCATCTTCCTCAAGCAGCTCAAGCTCCCTTTCGTCATCGGAGGAGATTTCAACATGACCCCTGAGGAGCTCACCAACGGGAACCCATGGGTCTCCAGGATCGACGGCACCATCAAGGCTCCAGAGATCCACAGTACATGCTCGGGAGGTAGGCTCATCGATTTCTTCATCATCAGCAGTTTCTTTGGAGAATATTTCAGGGTAGAGACCGACCTCGCCAGGCCCTGGGAGCCGCGCATCGGCTTGCGGGCGACCTTCCAGACAGAGATCATGATCAGGCAGGGTTGGTTTCAAAAGCGAGCAGCCTCGCTCCAACCGCCAGCGGCTCCCGCGGCACCGTGGCATCACTACTGGGAGCAGGCCCAACTGGACTGGCAAGGTCCGCCAGAGGTCTCTCACCCCTTTGCCGCCGCCCACTCCTCCCCCGACCTGACCCACCAGTACGCCCGTCTTAGTCAGGCTCTGGAGGGGTGGTGTCTTGGGAGTCCGCCGAGCTGCCCACAGAGTTTTGGGCGAGCTGAAGGTTTCCAGTGCGATTGGAAAGACATCTGCCCTCCCACTCCCTTCCAGCAACGCCTACACCCTGCCAGTCATCAATGGGGGGTACTCCAGCAAAGGGCCAAGGATAGAGACCAGCTCCGCAAGGTTAAGCCCCGCTCAGGAGGTTTCCAGAGACTCCAAGGGTACATCAACGACATTGTCCATCAAGGCCTACCATGGCCCCCATGGGACCCTTCAGGATTTCCAGGACCTGATCAAGAAGTACCTCCTCGGGAACCTCCAGGAGGACCAACTCGAAGACGCCTTCTTCCAGCTAGAAGTTACAGTCCAGTTTTATGAGAAAGAGGCTATACGGCAGCAGGATGCTGCCTTCCAGTCGTGGCTCGAGGACCCCCTCGCCCGCGGCGGCGGCGGCGCCCACCATATCACCAAGATCCCAGGCCCTACCCCCGAGGGGGACAACGATATCTTCACATATGCCAATGACAACATAGTCACGGACCCCATGCAGGTCTTAGGTCACAAGGGCGAGTTTTGGATGAAGTACTGGGACCCAGATGGAAACCACATGGAGGTCCCCCCCGAGGCTCAATGGATTCAAGAGATCAGGCAGCAGGCGCGGGACTCTTGGGATCAAGACGACCAGTTCACGCCTACCCAGGTAGCAGCCGCGCTTAAGTCTTTCCCTGCCAGCTCTGCGCCTGGCGCCGACCAGTGGCGTACCGCAGATCTCCGCCGACTACCAGAAGCAGGACTCGCAGAACTAGGCTGCCGTCTCTCGGATAAGTCAGTCGTTCTGGCTAGCTCCCTGGACCTCAGCAAGGCCGTCGCGGGCACCCCCCAGGACCACGGGATCCGCATCAAGCCCCTCGGTCACACCAGGGACCTCGGGATGGATGCCTCCGTGGGACGTCGTCGGATCCTCATGGTTCGCAGGAAACGTTTCACCCTAGGACCCCCCAGGACAAGGAACATCAAGAAGCTGGCCAGGACAACGACCACGGCACGATCTCTTTATCGCACAGGAGCGCAGCCCCAGATGTTATGGGGCATGCAAGGTCACGGGACCTCACCGTCAGAAGTGTTTTTTTTCTGCGCCGCCAGACCGCATCTGCTTTTGGAGTATCTAAGTCAGGAGCTTGCCTCGCTACTGGACTCCACACACTCAAAGCAGGACCCGCAGAAGTCGACCCCGCAATATTCCTCAGGAAAAACCTATTCCAGACTTGGTTCATATTCATCAATAACGAGCGGGGCCTCCTGGGAGGAATCCAAGGAGCATGGCCCCCGCTACGAGACAAGCTTCGCTCGCAGTATCGGTGGCTTCGCGTGAAGTCGCACCTGTCAGCGATCATCGCCACTCTCTACGACGTAGGTTGGGGGCCCACCACTGCCTGGCAGTGGTCGGACCCCTCAGGCCAGGTTTTCAGTGCGAAGCCGCTCAGCTGGGACCAGCAGCAGCGCTTCCTCTATCACATGCAGTTCCTCCTCTCCATGCGCCTCTGGAACCAGAGGGCCACCAAAGAAGAGTACCTCGCCAGGCTCGCCTCCTACCCCTCCGCCTTTCCGCAGTGGCCTGTTCCAAGTGCTGGAGTGAAGAGCGCAGATTTGAAGCAGGGCTCCAGGACCACGCCGACTGCCTACTTTGTGGTCAGGCGAATGCGGACGACCTTCACAAACTCTGGACCTGCCCCGAGCTCCCCATCGTTAGGTTCAGAGGCCATCCAGAAGACCCAAGGTTCAGTCCATCAAGCAGTCCAGGAGTGCCCCCAGAATGCATGTCTCTGGCTCCGAGGGATCGTACCTGCTAAATGGGCCCTGCAAGCAGCCCACCAACACATCATGTCCTTAGACGATGACATCCTCAAAACAGGAGCTTTTCAACAGCACGACAAGCTCAACCACACAAACGTCCTCATCGGGGCCACCGACGGGAGCGGAGGGGAGCACACCGTGGATGCACGCCTCCGAGTCTGCGGTTGGGGGGCCGCCCTTTGGACATCCTCTTTGCAGTTCATCGGCTCACTCTTAGGGGGGATCCGAGGCCAGCAGTCAGTTCCCCTCGCTGAACTCGCCGCTGTCATCAACCTTCTCCAAGCCACAGAAGGACCCCTTGTCATCGTCACCGATTGCCTCTACGTCATCAAAGGCTTCTTGAAAGGACCCAGGGCCCGACACGCTCGTAACCCCCTGGCTTGGAGGAAGTTCTGGACGTATGCATCAGCCCGCGCCGCGCAGCTATTTTTCCAGAAGGTCAAAAGTCACCCGACGGAGGAGGAGGCAGCCAACGAGCCGCCCTGGACGCTCTACATGAATGAGCAAGTGTATGACATTGCCAGTTGCGCTGCCCGTCGACGGAGCGCACCGCCCGCTTTGGTCCGCCAGATTCAAGGGGCAGACATCCGCGCAAACATGATTTGCGACCGTCTCTCGGCAATCCAGACCCACTACTGGGAACTCAAGGACCAGTTCCCCCAGGAGGGCGAGGAGTCGAAGGAGGAGCGTAGGAGAGTGAGAGCCCTTAGAAGTGCACAGGCCCTCCAGGATGCCCTTCGGAATACCTCCCACTGTCTTTTAGCTACCCCTGTGGCTCCCGAGTATACCATAGCCTGTCTTAGGTGTAAGAAGCAAGGTAGTGTCAAAATTAGGATGCCCACTTGGTTAAAGAAACCCTGTCGGCCCCACGTTTTGGCACTGCACCCGTCCCACCATCCCCGTTTGCAAGTTACCAGCGGCATTTGCTGGTGCAGTCGTTGCGGGGGATGGACCATTCGGGCCCGCAGTAAGTTGAAGTCAGTCTGTGCACCTCCCACAGAAGGGGGGGGGAAGGCAATTCAGAGGTTAGCGCAAGGACGTTTACCTCCAGGCTTGAAAGCCTGGCCCATCTTCGAGGTGCTGCGCTAGATGCAGCTCACAGGACGCCCGCACGCGGCGGGACTCGGTCTTTCCAGGGGAGTGCGCTCGAAGGAGGAGGAGGAGGATGGGGGAAGGGGCGAGCAGAAGGGCCAGAGGCCTCCTGGGTGTCTCTCGGAGTCTGTTCGGATGTCTCGCGGGAGCTTCCTTAAGGCCTCTTGGGGTGTCTTGGGGGCCTCTTGGCGGTCCCGGGAGCTTCTTGGACCGTCTTGGGTGCCTCGGGGGGCCTCTTGGCGGCCTCTTTGGGGGCCTCCTGGGCGCTTCTTGTGGCCCTCTTGGGGTTCTCTGGGCGCTGTCTTGGGGGCCCTGGAGGGCCTTCTGGGGCCGTCGTGGAGGGCGTCGGTGGATAGAAGAGGGTCCTGCAGTTTAGCCCCCCCTCTGGGGCTTCAAAATAGCATGTTGGGACGCTCGTGGGTTTCTCTTGGGCTGATGTTAGGCGATTTGGGGGCCGTATTGGGGGCATCTTGGGCCCCTTTCAGAGCTCTCTTCGGCCATCTTGGGGCCACCATGACGCCTCAGAACCGCATCGGACGTGACAAGGGGAGAAGGCAACAACCATTGATTGCCCGCAGGTGTTTGAAGGATTTTTGGTTCCCCGGGGGGGTCCTGCGGGTGCTCAGTACCTGGGGCCCTTTTGGGGCCTCTTGGAGGCATGCAGTTAGTTATCTTGAGCCATGCAGGGCTATTTTTGAGCGATTCTGGAGGCCATCTTCGGCTCTATGAGGCTCTCTTGGAACCATCTCAGGCTATGTTTGACGCCTTGGCACCTCGCGAAACCCCACGTCCAGGTCCAGGGGAGGGGATAGGCGGAGGGGTCAAGACACCCCTTGGAGAGCAAGCCGTCTAGCTCACTCCCACCCACCCTCCCGACGCATGAGTAACACCGAGCCTGAGCATGTTCAGCGGTCGTCTTTGGATGGACAGCTAGTTATTGGGAGCCAAAACCGGCCCCATGTGCGCGACGTCGGGGCGGTGTGCGCCACGCGTGTCAGGCGCGCCGCGCGCGCCAGGCACCCCTGGGGCCCGAACGTGCCAGGCACGGCTAGTGCGCCAGATGCGCCTCGTGCTCCGCGTGTGCCAGGTGTGCCGCGCCAGGTGCGCCACGTTCGGGGCACGTGCAGAGTGTGTCAGGTGCGCCTGCGCACGTGACAGCACGCATCGGGAAGCATGTCGGTCCCCCACCATGCTTGTCGAAAACCAATGCCCATCATTGTGTCTGGTGGGCCTGCGCACAGCTAGCTATACGCCACCACCCCCGCCGTCCCTGTCAACAACCATTCGTAAGTGACCGCGGGGTGGCCGCGCATGATCCAGATTTATCCGCCAGGTGCATTTTTGTGTTCTTGGTTTATTGGGGATGGTAGCCCTGCGCGCAGCAGGCAATATGCTGACACCCCCGCCGTCCCTGTCAAAAACAATACGAAGTGTTCGCGGGTCTCACGAACATGACTCAAGACTTTGCCCCCGAGTGCACGTTGTATTGTTTTTTGACATGGCTGGTGTGGGGGGGAGCATACTTCCTTGTTGGCCGCGGGTCGCCTGGGGGAGGGGGTGCGTATCAATAGGGAATTGTGATAAGCCCTTCCCCGAAGAGGGATATATCAATTGTTTTTTTTTGAAGAGGGAAGCAAGACATCGTCAGACTACCTGCGCCCAGACGGCAGGTTTGATGTACTTTTGTCTCGGGCCGCTGTGGTATCAGAGAGTGCCCGTGCCCACCTAGCTCTTAAGTTGGGCCTGTATGGCCTCCCCCCGATGGTGCCTCCCAGGCTGCGTGGTTCTGGAAGGGGGGCCGCGGGAGTGGGGTGGGGCCTCGGGGTTGTGTGAAGGTTCCGTTGGGAGGCCCTCGGGATGTGCCCTTGTTTCGGCCGCTCCCGACCACCCCGCGGGAGTAGGATCAGCGCTAGACCTCTAGAAGGGGCTGGCCCTATTTGGTCTTTCTTGGCGGGACGCGGTGGAGCTTGGAGCCTGGGCGGATAACCGCGGGTTTCGGGCCCGCCAGGGTCGGGACGACCCCCCCTCGCCCCTTCGAGGACGTGTATCCATGTGGCACCGTACTCGATGTGCTGGCAGGGGTTCCTGCCTCTCTCCCTTGCCCTTCAGTTCGGACGCACCTCTCGCTGGTCGCTGCGCTCCTCCTCTCGTAGACGACTCCTCGCGCCTTACACCTCAGGGCGTCCTTCAACAACATGCCGTTCAATCCAATCGAATATGGGCGCCTTCCCATGTGCGCGACGTCGGGGCGGTGTGCGCCACGCGTGTCAGGCGCGCCGCGCGCGCCAGGCACCCCTGGGGCCCGAACGTGCCAACCACGGCTAGTGCGCCAGATGCGCCTCGTGCTCCGCGTGTGCCAGGTGTGCCGCGCCAGGTGCGCCACGTTCGGGGCACGTGCAGGGTGTGTCAGGTGCGCCTGCGCACGTGACAGCACGCATCGGGAAGCATGTCGGTCCCCCACCATGCTTGTCGAAAACCAATGCCCATCATTGTGTCTGGTGGGCCTGCGCACAGCTAGCTATACGCCACCACCCCCGCCGTCCCTGTCAACAACCATTCGTAAGTGACCGCGGGGTGGCCGCGCATGATCCAGATTTATCCGCCAGGTGCATTTTTGTGTTTTTGGTTTATTGGGGATGGTAGCCCTGCGCGCAGCAGGCAATATGCTGACACCCCCGCCGTCCCTGTCAAAAACAATACGAAGTGTTCGCGGGTCTCACGAACATGACTCAAGACTTTGCCCCCAAGTGCACGTTGTATTGTTTTTTTGGCATGGCTGGTGTGGGGGGGGAGCATACTTCCTTGTTGGCCGCGGGTCGCCTGGGGGAGGGGGTGCATATCAATAGGGAATTGTGATAAGCCCCTCCCCGAAGATGGATATATCAATTGTTTTTTTTTTTTGAAGAGGGAAGCAAGACATCGTCAGACTACCTGCGCCCAGACGGCAGGTTTGATGTACTTTTGTCTCGGGCCGCTGTGGTATCAGAGAGTGCCCGTGCCCACCTAGCTCTTAAGTTGGGCCTGTATGG
>CAUYUJ010021704.1:267877-272877 GCA_963575745.1 Prorocentrum cordatum | reverse complement strand
CCACCTGATCTACAACATTGCCGCTCTCCAGGGCGAGGTGCAGAGGCAGGGCGGGCGCATCGGCGCTCTGCTGCAGGCCCCAGAGGGAGGGGGGCGGGCCCGCCATCTATGCCACAATTCGACCAGGGTGGGGGGGAGGAGGGAGTGGGCGGGGAGAGTGTGGGGGGGAGGTGATGCTGAGGAGGGTATATGATGATGTTGAAGAGGAGGGGGAGGAGGAGGAGGAGGAGGAGGAGGAGGAGGAGGAGGAATTTAATTTATAGCGTTCCGACTGGGTGAGCAGGTTAGGCCAGTGTGATCTTTCATTTGTATAGCAAATGTGTCACGCCGGGGGGGGGGGGGCAGATTTTGTTTTTCGCTGCCCGGGCGCAATTCTGCAACTATTTTGCCCCAGTACTGTGCTGCCTTCTTGGGAAAAAAAAACGCCTCTGCCAGATTTTCATGTGAGCGGAGCCCGTGGCTCGCCCCACGTGTCCCAGATCAGAGATGGCAGCGGCGGCCGCTGCAGCTACCCTAGTGGACCCCGGCAACAGCGACTCGGGTTACAACGTATCGTGACCTGAAGTACGGTAGGTTTGCGTCGTGTCGACCGTCGGAGACCCCAGCGCGGGCGTTCAAGGTTGAACGCCGCCGGCGACCCAGAATCGATCGATGTTGAACGATCGGACGTTGCGGAGACGGTCGATCGTTCAAGGTTGAACGATCCCTGCGGTGTCAAAAACCAACGCTGGGGTCGGCACGACACGAACCTGCCGTATTCGAAGCCTGGCACCATCTATGCACAAACCAGTTCGCAAAACTGTGCAATGCAGGTTGCGAGAAAAGGGACCTCAGGTACTTTGGCACGGCGCCCAAAGCCAACCACGAGGGCATGAAACTGTTCTTTGAGCGCAGGACCACACTGCACCAGGACTGGAGCATGCTTGTTATTCCGGGGCGATGACGGCCGTCACCGGGGGTGGGGGAGGGGGCCGGTGACGTCGCGTTTCGCGCCAGCGGCGTCTGGGAATGCGTACGAATGACCGAGGACGGGTAGCAGCAGCATGTAGGTGGCGATCTGCACCACAGCGCCTGTGTACACCACAATGCCTGCATGCACCACAGCGCTCGTGTACACCACAGCGCCTGTGAACACCACGGCAGCCGCGTGCAACGTAGCGCCAGGGTGCGCCACGGTGCCTAAGTGTACCACGGCGATTGTATACACCAAAGCGCTTGTGAACACCACAGCAGCCGCGTG
The DNA here is from genome assembly GCA_963575745.1 of Prorocentrum cordatum. NCBI lineage: Eukaryota > Dinophyceae > Prorocentrales > Prorocentraceae > Prorocentrum > Prorocentrum cordatum. The sequence goes on along the minus strand of CAUYUJ010021704.1, from coordinate 271,637 downwards.
CAACACAGCGCCAGTGTGCACCACAGTGCCTGCGTGCACCACAGCGTTTGTGTACACCACAGTGCCAGCGCACACCACATCACCCAGGTGCAACGCAACACCAGTGTACAGCACAGTGCTTGCGTGCACCACAGCGCTTTTGTGACGTCGTACGTGTGCACCACAGCAACCATGCCCAACGCAACACCATTGTTGTGTATAGAACGTTCGAGGGAATCGTTGGGACAACAAAAAACAACATCGTTTCGTATTCGGATTGGAACGGGGTTTTCATGGAAAAACGAGCGCCTCTGGCATCTACGAGTTCCCGAGGAGGAGAAGGAAGAGGACGAGGAGGAGGAGGAGGATGCGGAGGAAGAGGAGGAGCAGCAGTAGGAGGAGGAGGACGAGGAGGAGGAGGAGGAGAAGGAGGAGGATGAGGAGGAAGAGAAGGAGGAACAGCAGGAGGAGGAGGAGGAGGAGGAGGAGGAGCAGGAGGTGCCGTGCCTTGGTGATCGGGACGTGCATAAAGACAGGGGCGGCGCCCTCCTGAATGAATTCGGTTGGAACGTGACGCGCTGTGGAGGCAGTTCGATGGGGGGCGCTGTGGCATGGGGGCGCTATGGCATGGCACCGTGGCGTTTCGTCTATTTGTCTTGTGCACGCAGGCGTTGTGGTGTACACCAACGGTGCGTTGCACGCGGATGTTATGGTGTACGCGGGCGTTGTGGTGTGCACAAGCGCTGTGGTGCACACGAGCAATGTGGTCCACATAGGCGCTGTGTTGCAGACGGTTGCTGCGAAGTACGCGCTCGATTTGGTGTATACAGGCGTTGCGGTGCACGCAAGCGCTGTGGCGCACACAGGCGCTCCATTGAACACGGCTGTTGCGGTGTACGCAGACGCTTTGGTGTACACAAGTGCTGCGGTGCACGCGAGCACTGTTGTGTTCACTGGCGCCGTGGTGCAGTTCGCCACCTACACGCTGCTCCTGCTTGGCCTCGGTCATCCCTAGCCAGTCGTGGAACCCGCCAGCGCGGAACATGACGTCACCTGGGGGGGGGGCGGCGCGGGGCCGGTGCCGGCCGCTATCGCGAAACATGTATAAAAATCCAACATCCGCCGAGTGCTTTGGAACATGTTACCAAGATAGCGGGGGCAATCCAGTCGGCAGGACACGCCAGGGCAGGAGGTGGAGGACACGAATCCGTGAGCGAGTACAAAGCTGTTCAGCACTTAGAAACGTTTCCAGGCGACAGTAGTACGTTCAGAGAGCGAAGCGAGGAACTGCTGAATGCGCTCGCCCAACTGAATCACGGTTATCGGACAACCCGTAAAAATTTGAACAACGAGCTCGAGACCACGGGTGGGGCGCTACCCGATGACGAGGAGCATCACCGGATCAGAATCATGATCGGAGGGGTAACAATGCACCAAGGCATCCTTGACCCAGATACAAAAACATTCTGCAAAAGGAGAATACGTCTTAGACGACATTATCAACGCCTGGGTGGACCAGGACTCCTGATACCTGTAGAGCGACAGGTTCGGGTGTTCGGAAACCCCCGACAGGCTTACGGGTCTACATGAGGGCGACGGCCGAATGGCAGTTCAGAAGATATGCAAGTGGCAGTCGGCCGTTACCGGGGTCGCGCTCTCCCGCGATATGAACCTGGCAATGAAACGGGAGAAACCCAAGACGGTAAACGATGTGGCGACCCCACTCGAGCAGCGGGGTGCGTTGGTGGAGCCCCTGAAAAAGCCTTGGTCCGCATGCTCGTTACCAGTGCTATTCAGGGTTACCGCGTCGATGATGATGATGATGATGATGATGATGATGATGATGATGATGATGATGATGATGATGATGATGATGATGATGATGATGATGATGATGATGATGCTGATGCTGATGCTGATGCTGATGCTGATGCTGATGCTGATGCTGATGATGCTGATGCTGCTGATGATGATGATGATGATGATGATGATGATGATGATGATGCTGCTGATGATGCTAATGATGATGATGATTCGCGCCAGCGATTGGTTCGACGGCTGGCAGCTGGATTTGTTCAGAACGCCCGAGTCGCGGCGCCGTGGCGCCCGCCAGGAACTCTTCATCAAATGCGCAGATTGGGTGGGGAAGACGGGGCTGGACGTTGAGGAGGAGGTGGAGGAGGAGGAGGATGAGGAGGAGGAGGAGGAGGAGGAGGGGGAGGAGGAGGAGGAGGAGGAGGAGGAGGAGGAGGAGGAGGAGGAGGAGGAGGAGGGGGAGGGGAGGGGGAGGAGTCGGGGGAGGGGGAGGAAGGAGGAGAGGAGAAGGAGAAGGAGGGGGAGGAGGAAATGGAGGGGGAGGGGGAGGAGGGGGAGGAGGAGGAGGAGGAGGAGGAGGAGGAGGAGGAGGAGGAGGAGGAGGAGGAGCAGGAGGAGGAGGAGAGGAGGAGGAGGAGGAGAGGAGGAGGAGGAGGAGGAGGAGGAGGAGAGCAGCAGGAGGAGAAGGAGGAGGAGGAGGAGGAGGAGGAAGAGAGGAGGAGGAGGAGGAGGAGGGGGAGGGGGAGGAGTCGGAGATTGGGGGGAGGAGTCGGAGATTGGGTGGGAGGGGGAGGAGTCAGGAACTCTTCATCAAATGCGCAGGTTGGGTGGGGAAGACGGGGCTGGACGTTGAGGAGGAGGAGGAGGAGGAGGAGGAGGAGGAGGAGGAGGAGGTGGAGGAGGAGGAGGAGGAGGAGGAGGAGGTGGAAGAGGACGAGGAGGAGGAGGAGGAGCAGGAGCAGGAGGACGAGGAGGAGGACGAGGAGCGTGATGCCGGGGTTATCGAATAGCTATGGGGACGGTCTGCTGCGCTAGAAGGCCGCGTGGCCACAGGACGGAGGAGGAAGGGGAGGACGACGTCGAAGTCGCCGCCGCCGCCGTCGTCGTCCCGGCCCCCAGCCAGGCCACCGGCCTCGAGAGAGCCGACCCGCCGCACGTGCGCACCGACAGCGCCCCGCCCGTCGACGCGCCTCCTGGCGAGCGACGGCAGCCCCCCCCCTGCGACGGCGGCGGTGGCCAGCGGCGGACGGACGGAAGGATGAGGGACGGAGGATCGAAGAGGGACGGAGGAGGGATGACGGAAAAGGGACGGAGGACGGATGACGGAAGAGGGACGGGGGTCAAGGATAGGGGATCGAGGACGGATGACGGGAGAGGGACGGGGGTCAAGGATAGGGGATCGAGGACGGATGACGGGAGAGGGCGGACGGACGGTGGACGGAGCCGGAGGAGGTCAAGGAAGGACAGGACGAGTGATTTATGAGGAAGGATTTGGGCCAGGACGGTGCGTTGCAGTTGCTACATTGTGGGGTCACTCTGGCCATCCTCATGTCCCCCTTCCCCTCTCCCCTCGTTTGCCCGTCTCCTCTGGATGATCTGAGGGGGAGTTGCGTCAGTTGTTTGTTGCTTTCGTTTCACGTTTCGCACTCCCGCCGGCAATGGGCACGCTGGCAATCATACAAAATCAACTCATGGAGGAAATCGCAGGTCCTGGGTAAGCATCTAGCTCAGCGTCGGCCCATCATATCCGTAGGTCCGTACACGGATTTAAGCTCATTTTGTGGACGATCGTCTGAGATATCTTCATCGCACAAACACGCCATTCCTTGGAATTCAACGCCGCGAATCAGCTGCTGTATTCTGGGCACGACCAATTTTAGGAATCCGCCAAACGGTTCTAATTGTTTGAGGCGAATGTGCGCGGCGTTCAGGCGAAAGCAATATTTTGAGAACCACCCGCCCTCCA
>CAUYUJ010021704.1:235377-257877 GCA_963575745.1 Prorocentrum cordatum | reverse complement strand
GGCTCCACCAGGGGCGGCGAGCTCGACCTCTTCGACTGCGTCCAGCTGGACGGCGACGCGTCGGGGACCGTGCAATTCGGGCTGAAGCGGCGGCCAGGTGCGGAGGTTTTCATCCCCTCGGTTGGCGCTCGGCCTGGGCGCCACCTAGGTAAGGCCAAGCCTGGCAAGGCCGATTCCCTGGACAGCGAACGCGCGATGAGCTGCGAGCTGATGGTCCTGGACTGGGTCATGGCGCCGCTGGCCAAGCAGATGCAGCAGCGGTCAAGCGCAGAGGGCGCCATCACCTCGGCGGGCGTTCGGCGCCGCCCAGGCGCGGACAGGCCCTGCAGCGCCGACCCCTTGGACCTCGAGTGCGAGATGCGTGACGAGATGGGAGTCAAGGCCCGGGTCAAGGCGCCGCTGGGCAAGCAGATAACCGCCTCCGACGGCGTCGTCGCGGGCGACGACGCCGGCGCTCCCGCCGTCGCCCCCTGCGGAGTGTCCGTAGTCGAGGCGCGAGGCGCGGCAGCTCTTATCGGCATCGGTCCCGCCGTGGACTGCGCGCTCGACCCCGTCGAATGAATCGGGCTGGACAGCGGCGAGTCTGGGGCAGTGCCCTTCGGGCAGCAGCAGCAGCGGTCAGGTGCCGAGGGCTTCGCCCCCTCGGCTGGCGCTCGTTTTTGGCGCCGCCCAGGCGCGGCCGAGCCCGGCAGCGGCGCCCCCCTGGGCCGCTTGTGCGAGTTGCGCGCCGAACTGGTGAAGACAGATCGGGGCGCGACGCCGCTGTTCAAGCAGAGGCCCGCCGCCGTCGTGGGCGTGATCGTTGAGATGACTGCGGAGTTCATCGCGCGCCTGGAGAGGATCGGCCAGCTGGCAGCGGGGGGCGCGGGGCAGGCGCGGCTGCGCGTCGTCGACGCCAGCCGCAGTGAGCCCTTCCTCGCCACCGATAGCGATGGGCCACTGGACACCGGGGTTGCCTCGGCCGAGGAGAGCCAGTGCGTCGGGGGCTTGATCGCGCCGCTGCCGATCCAACCTGCCGCGCTGGAGACCCGCGGAGCGGAGCGTCTCGTTTGCGCTGGCAGGCGAACGGGCGTTGCCCAATGCCTGGGCCGCTTGGCCAAATTGCCGGCGGCAGAGAGCCCCGACCCCTCGGGGCGCGCGCCGCTCGCCGCGGGTCGCAGGGCCGAGGCGAAGGAGACCGTCGGCGGGCGAGGCGAGCATAGCGCCCGACGAGCGGCGATTCGGTCGGGCAGGGGGGCGGGGGGCGGCTCGGCGAACACCTCAGGGCCCTGCCCCCGAGCCAGGGGCAGCCAGTCGACCGCCTCAGCGGAGGGGCGCTGCGAAGGGCGCGGGCAGAGACAGCGGCCCACGCGCGCGCGCTGGCCATCGCGGCGAATGGCACCACGTGGGCGAGCCCGCCGGACCACCCGCTGGGCTCGATCGCCCACCAGGCCGACCTCGTCCTGGGGAAGGAGACCCACGTGGCGGGCAGCGCGGCCTGCGCCGCCGCGGAGGGCCAGGCCGAGCGGGCCCAGTGACCCCGTAGTCCCCGCCGGGAAAGGAGGCGCCAGCGGGGGCCCCAGCGCGGCAGCGCAGCCATGGAGAGGGCTCGCGCGACGCCAGCGCACTGGCCCCAGGTTCGCGTTCGCCAAGGACAGCCTGCAGCTCGGATGCTGGAGATGATGACGGCTGCCGGGGGGGGGGGGGGGGGGCGTCGCCGACAGCGTCTGCGGGCGCCATTGCGAGGGCATGGCCGCGAGGAACAGGCTTCTCATCAACATTCTCGCGCGCGACCTGAGGGGGCTGGAGCGCCTATTCCTCGTCTGCGGCGACTGCGACGCGCGCCCGACAGAGCTGGCGTAGTCGGGGGTCCTCGCGGCGCTGGAGACAGGGCTCGTCTTCCCCAAGGAGGGGGCCTGCGGCGAACTGGTGGGCGGAGCCCGGCTCGATTGCTGGGCGTTTCCGAAGGTCCTCGCGCCGAAGGTGCAGAGCTGCTGCGCCGCCCGTGGGCCTCGAACTCGCGAACGGCCCCGTCGACAGCGCGAACGCGGCCCACTGTGCCCCGAGGGGCTTCACCGCCGAGCGGCCGAGCGGGCCTGGGAGGGGGGCCCGCGCGAGCTGGCCAGAGACGCGCGCCGCCCTGCGCGACGCAGAGGTCAACGAGGGCGCGCTAGCTCGAGGCTTCGGCGACTTCGGGCAAGGCGCCGAGGAGGAACTGGCCCGCGCGCTCCGCATCGATCCGCGGGGCGCGCAGATGTGCGCGGGGCGCGGGGGCGAGCCGAAGTTCATCGAGGTCAGCCCGCTCGGGAAGAACAGCGCGGCAGATGCCGAGGCCCCCCCTGGGGTGAGGCAGGCGCTCTGGCCCAACAACAGCTTGCGCCGACTGCAGATGGCCGTTCTGGGCGGGGCGGGGGGCCGCCGCAAGGCGGCGAACAAGGAAAGCGCGCCAGTGGATCTTTCGAATGCACTGGGGGGGGGGGGGTCCCGAACCCCCCCCCTCCCTTCCTTGAAGGGGGGGATGGGGGGGGGGGGGGGTAGGGCCCGCTCCCCCTCTCTCCCTTGGCGGTGTGTGTGTTGTGTGTCTCTGTGTTGTGTGTGTGTGGTCTGTGTGTGTGTGTGTGTGCGTGTGCGTGTGTGTGTGTGTGTGTGTGTGTGTGTGTGTGTGTGTGTGTGTGTGTGTGTTGTGTGCGTGTGTGTGTGTGTGTGTGGTGTGTGGTGTGGTGCGTGTGTGTGTGTGGTGTGTGTGTGTGGGGGGGGGGGGGGCCTCTCGTGTAGGGAGTGCGGAGTTGGGAGTAGGGAGTGGTGAGTAGTGAGTAGTGAGTGAGTGCGTAGTGAGTAGTGAGAATTGGGTAGTGAGTGGTGGGTAGTGAGTGGCGAGTAGGGAGTAGGGAGTAGGGAGTGGGGAGTAGTGAGAGTGAGTAGTGAATAGTGAGTAGTGTGTACTGATAAGTGAGTAGTGAGTGGCGAGTAGTGAGTAGTGGGTAGTGAGTAGCGAGTAGCGAGTAGTGAGTACTGAGTAGGGAGTAGGGAGTACTGAGTAGTTGGTAGTGAGTAGTGGGTAGTGTTTAGTGGGTGGCGAGTAGTGATTAGTGAGTAGTGAGTAGTGGGTAGTACGTAGTGCGTAGTGAGGAGTGAGTAGTGAGTAGTGAGTAGGGAGTAGTGAGTAGTGAGTAGTGAGTAGCGAGTAGTGAGTACTGAGTACTGAGTAGTGAGTACTGAGTAGTACGTAGTGCGTAGTGAATAGTGAGTCGTGAGTAGTGATGAATAGAGAGTAGTGGGTAGTGGCAGTTGGTAGTGAGTAGTGAGTAGCGAGTGGGGAGTAGCGAGTAGCGAGTAGCGAGTAGCGAGGAGCGAGTAGGGCGTAATGAGTAGTGAGTAGTAAGTAGAGAGTAGTCAGTAGTGAGTAGTGGGTAGTGATTAGTGAGTAACGACTAGGGAGTAGCGAGTGGTGAGTAGTGAGTAGTGAGTAGAGAGTAGGGAGTAGGGAATAGTGAGCAGTGAGTAGTAAGAAGTGGGTAGCGAATAGTGGGTAGTGAGTAGCGATTGGTGAGTATTGGGTAGTTGGTAGTGAGTACTGACTAGTGACTAGTGACTAGTGAGTTGTGACTAGTGACCAGAGAATATGTTGTGACTAGTGAGTAGGGAGTAGTAAGTAGTGAGTAGTGAACAGTGCGTGGCGGGGAGTGAATAGTGAATATTGGATAGCGAGTATGGGGGTAGCGAGTAGTGAGTACTGAGTTCTTTGTAGTCAGTATTAGGTAGGGAGTAGCGAGTAGCGAGTAGCGAGTAGTGGGTAGGGAGTAGTGATTTGCGGGCAATGAGTAGTGATCAGTGAGTAGTGGATAGTGGATAGTGGGTAGCAGGTAATGAGCAGTGATTAGTGAGTAGTGAGTAGGGAGTAGTGAGTAGTGTTCAGTGAGTAGTGAGTAGCGAGTAGTGAGTAGTGAGTAGTGAGGAGTGAGTAGTGAGTAGTGGATAGTGGGTAGTGGGTAATGAGGAATGAGTAGTGAGTAGTGAGTAGGGAGGAGGGAGTAGCGAGTAGGGAGTAGTGAGTAGTGAGTAGCGAGTAGTGGGTGGCGTGTAGTGGATAGTGAGTAGTGAGTCGTGAGTAGTGAGAAGGGGGTAGTGGGAAGTGAGTAGCGAATAACGAGTAGTCAGTAGTGGGTAGTGAGTAATGAGTAGTGAATACTCTCTGGGGCTGGGGTTAGTGGTTGTGGTTAGGATTAGGGTTTTGGTTTAGGGTGGGGACTAGGGGCAGGGGCGGCGGGGGTCGGGTTCCGGAGTCAGGGGGCGGCGTGGCGAAAGGGAGGGGGGGGGGGGGTGCTTCCAAAAGGGGCGGGGGGGGGGGCCCGGCGAGGGATCGGGGAAAGGGGGGGGGGGGAAAGGGGCACCCGACGACGGATCGGGAAAGGGGGGCGGGGGGGGGGGGCCGACGACGGATCGGGGAACGGGGGGGGGGGTCGGCGGGGGGGTCGCGCAAAACCTCGAGTAGCAGCGGCGCAGGCCCTCCGATGCCTGGGCGAATAGGGCCGCGCTGGACGGCGCGGGCCTCGCGCGCAAGCGGAGCGGGGGCCCGGCAGGGGTGGGCTAAGGGGCCGCGAAGGGCGGGGTCGCCGCCGACGCCTGGGACGCGGCCGACAAGTTCTGCAAGGAATGGCCCAATCAGGTCTGGAACGCAGATGAGCTTTTGGCTCCGCAAGGATGGGGCGACGCGAAGCGCCGCGAGCTGAGCGAGCCCTCAGTCGCGGCCGCCAGGAAAGCCAGCAGGAGCTTCGAGCGCCGCGCCGCCCTCGGCCCCGACGTGTTCCACCCGTGACGGTGCGCGATGCTTTCTGACGAAGCGCTGGAGTTCTTGGCGAGGCTCGCGGTCTACGTGGAGCGGGTTGCCGCCAGCCGCAGCTGCTGTTGACCATCATCTTCTTCGCCGAGACGGAGGGGGGCGTTCGGACCATCGCGCTCCAGGGCGGCTTCTTGCGCGTCTGGGCCAGGGCGCGGAGGGCGCAGATGCGGGGGCTTGAGGGCGAGCGCGACCTGCCGTGCTTCTGCAACGCCTGCGGCCGGACGGCGGAGCGAGCCGTCTGGGGCCCGGCCGCGCATCGGGCGCGGGGCGGCAAGGTCGGCGTGCTCATTCCCAATCGGCTCGGCATGGCGAAGGCATGCGAGCGCGTTTGCCACCGGACTTCTGGGACGAGTGCTGCGAGTGCGACGCCAACCTCGTGCTGCTGCGCGTCAGCATCAATGGATTCGCGGGCGAGTGGGGATGCGAGATCGACGAGTCCATCTCGGACCAGGCCAACATCGCACGCAGCATCTCGGCGGGCCGCGGGCTTGCCGCCTTCTGGCTGAAGGTGCTGTTGTTCAGGGGTCTGGAGGTTTTTGGGCGCAAGTACCATTGCGTCCAGTTCCGCGCCTTCGTCGACGAAATCACCATCGTCTGCGTCGGCGCGCGGCGGTGGTTGCTCAGGAGATCGGCCGCGGGGCCCCTTGACTCGGCGGTGCTCCTGAGCGCGATCGGCTGCGAGATCAACGGCGCGAAGTCCACCGTCGCGGCGAAGTCCACGCGCGCGGGCAAGGGGATGGCCGACGAGGTCTGCGAGCGGGCGGGCCAGAGGTTGCAGGCCGGCAAGCGCCGCCGCGTCTTGGGCGTCGGCTTCGCCGTCGGGGCGCGGCGCAGGTCGGGGGCGACGCGGGGCGACGCGACCGAGCGGGAAGGGCAGGCTCGACAGGATGAAGCGCATCAGGAGGCGCGGCGCCAAGTCGGGGGAGGCGGGCAGGATGGGCCCCCAGCCTGCCGTGGCGCGCGGGGCGAGCGTGCCGGGCCGAAGCGATTCGCAGCTGCGTTGGCTACGAGTCGCCGTTGGGGCCGCCAGCCACGTTCACGGACGCGGCGCGGCGCCCCCTCGCGCCGGGGGGCGGCGAGCAGGGCGGCGCCCACGCCGCGAGAGCGGCGCCGCTGATCGAGCGCGCCGAGGCGACCAGGAGGGCCCCCATCAACATCGTACAGGGCGCCCTCGACCACGCCGTCGCCGCCCACACGGGGTCGGCCCAGCGGGAGCTGCCCCGGCGACGCTGCGCAGGATGGGTTGGCAGGCTCTCTTGGCAAGCTGATGGGCCACCCGCGACGGCGAGGAGCTGGACCTGGCCGAGATCATCTGCCCTCGCTCGCTGCGCTGCCTCGTTGAACGCGCTGTAGGACGCTGGCAGTGCCGGCCAGTCGCCAAGCGCGAGGACCTGGAGCACCTGCCGGACGGCATCCACATCGAGCCTGTGCGAGCTGTGCTTCGTAGCCTCGAGAATCGCGGCCTCGCGAAGGAGGCGGGCGGGCCGCGCTCCACCGGGGCGCGCAGCCAACGGCTTCAGCAGCAGCTGTTCGAAGCTGGCCTGGCAGAGTCACCCTTGTGCCGGGGGTGTTGCGCGCTGCCCGGGGCGCTGGCCCACCGCCGCGGGGCGCGCGCGGCGTGGCCAGGCGACGGGGGGGAAGCAAGATCGGCTGCGTCTGCTTCCCCGCGGGCCAGCTGTCGGCGACGCAGGGGGCGCAGGTCGCGCGGGGCAAAGAGATCCCAGGCGGAGTCTTTGCGGGCGACGGGTATGTGGGCGGCTCTGGCAGGTGCCTGGCCGAGGTCGACGACGTTCGCGCGGGCTTCGGGTGCGACGCCGTCGACCGTGTCAGGCACTTTGCGGGCGCCTGTCCCAGGTGGCTGAAGGAGGTCGGCGAGAGCGAGCTTCGCGGTCGAGGCCATGCTGCAACGCGCGCTGGCGCCTTGCGCGTTCTACAGCGACTGCCAGAACCTGCTCGACGGCATTGCCGCGGGGCCCGTCGGGTGCTGCGCAGCCACCGACACCTGCGCCAGGGAGGATCTGGAAGTTTGTCTACGACATCTGCGGCATCGGCTTGGATAACACAGTTCCGCAAGGTCAAGGCCCGCCGGTCGACCTCCTGGCTGGGTTACGGCGCGACGGAGAGGGGGGTCGCTCGGCAGCAAGGCGGCCGACATCGGGGCCAAGAAGGGGGCCGCCTTCCACCCTGGCAGCGCCCCCCCGAGGGCCGCAAGGCACGTCGCTCAGTCGGAGACCGTCAAGAAGATGGGCGGCCAAGGCGCGCGCGCTGGTGAACGGCGAGCCGCGCGACGCCGCGGGCGGGCATCTGCGGCGGCGCGCCAGCGGGCGCGGGGAATTCGAGGGCGCGGCGCGCGTCTATCGGCCGCGCGAGGCCCATTATGCGCCTCCAGACCCGCATGCCAGGGTCGATGCCCACGAGGGCGGCTCGGCGCCGCCCGGCACGTTGCGCAGCCCCCCATGCACTGTGCCAGCACGTGCCGACAAGCACACGGATATTCGGCACGGGGCCAGGCGCTGGGCGGCGACGTGGACCAGCGGCCTGCGCGGAGAGGCCTTCCTGCAGCGAGGCGAGTTTATGGACTGGTGCGAGCCTATCTGCTTGCCGCGCTGCAGCCGCCGCCGTTCCGCGCGCTGAGGGAGTGGCACCAGCGCCGCGCCCTCTTCGGGGGCGAGCCCCTCAGCCGGGTCATCCACGACGTCTGCGACGCAGCTTGGGGGAAGAGCGCCGTCGGGAGGAGGCGCTTCTCCGAGTGCCTGAGCGTGGCTGGCGAGGACACGTGGCTGGCCGTGGCCGAGTGGCACTCCGAGCTCAGGGCGCTGCGAGGTGCGACGGCAGCTGGGCGATGGAGCGCCGCCGCTGATCGCCCGAGGCCCTGGGCCCCACCGCGGCCGCGCCGCGCGCCGCGGCAGCGGCAGCGAGCGGCCGCAAGGGGCGCCTGGGCGGGCGGCAACTGCAGCGACGGCCGCCGCGGCGGGGGGCGCCTGCGTGCGGGGGCGCGCGAGCGGCGAGGAGAGCGACGACGACGGCCGCGACCCAGGCGACGCCGATGGCGCCGCGCGAGGTGTGCTGCAGGCGCGCGGGGCCAGGGCCCCCCCTGCAGTGGGCGGCGGGGCAGGTCCGCGGCTGCCCGAGGCCCAGGGGGCGGCAGGGCGGCCTCGGCAGGCAGCGCCAGCGGGCCAGCCACGGCACGTGCGCGAGGGGGGCGGCGAGCGGGGCAACCGAGGTGGCGCGGGGGCTTCCCGCCCGCGCGCTGACGCGGGCAGCGGCGCGGACAGCGACGCCGCGCCATTAGCCCAGGTTTTTCGGCTCGAGACGTCGTTGCGCCGCCGCCAGCACTGGGCAGCAAGAGGAAGCGAGGTGCGGACAAGCGCCCGAGGGGGGCCGAGGCGACGCCGGCAGCTGCGCGGGCGGCATGCAGCCAGTTCGGCGACGGGGCCATCGACGCGCTGGGCGGCGCGGGCAGGCGAGCGGCTGCCGGGCCCCAGCGTGAGGCGGGACCCCAGCTCTTCATGCCCGACGACGTGAAGCCAGTGGCGGCCCCGCTGCGCCAGCGTGCCCATCGGCTTGGCAGCTTAGTCACGCTGTGCTACGGGTGCGACAGGTGCGGCGCGAGAGCCAATCACAAGGGGGACCGTGCGAGCGGCCTGTGCAGGGGCGGGCCCGCGGCGGTGGAGGCGGCACACGTCGGCCACGCGCTGGTGGTCGCCGGCGCGGTGGTCTTCTGCAGCGCGTGCGGCGCGCGTCCGGCAGGTGGGCCTACCACGGTGCGCGCGGAGCGCTGCGTCGCGCAGCTCGCCGACAAGAACGCCAAGGCTCGGCTCAACCACATGCGCGAGGGCCGCCACGGGCTCTCGTGCGAGTTCGTAGGCCACCCCGCCCAGCTGGCGCTGAAGCCCATGGAGGTGGTCAAGGCGGGGCGGCGGCGGCGTGAGCCAAGTGCCGCGAAGGGTGGCCCAGCCAGCGCGTTTCAGCCCGCGGCGCGGGCTCCGCCAGCGCCCGCGGCGGGGGGGCCGCGCAGGCGCCGCTTCGGGGCGCCCGGAGACGAACTGGCCTCCTCGCAGCCTGCTCCTGACCCCTTTTCCTCCTGCTCCTCTTGCTCCTCCTGCTCCTCCTGCTCCTCCTCCTCCTCCTGCTCCTCCTCCTCCTCCTCCTCCTCCTCCTCCTCCTCCTCCTCCTTGCTCCTCCTCCATTGGCCCCCTCCCTCCAGCTTGCTCCTCCTCCTCGGCCTCCTGAGTTTCCTCGCCCACTGCTCCTCTCCTCCTCAGCCACCTTCTCCTCCTCTTTCTTTTCCCCCCCCTCATCCTCCTCCTCATCCTCCCCTTTCTCCGCCTCCTCCTCCTCCTCCTCTTTCTCCCCCTCCTGCACCCCGCAGGACTTCGCGTCAAACAGCAAGGGCAGCGTGCTGTTGAGGGAAGGCTGGGAGGGCGAGGTCAGTGGACTGAACCTGTTCCTCCTTCCGCGGGGCCCAAGCATGTCGCATGGTTCGCCCGGAAGGTCGTCGCGGGACGTTGCCTCTCGCGTGTCGAAGTCGCAAATCCAACGCCGCGGTCTCAGAAGTCCCTCTCGCCGGCGTCCCTTGGGGAAACGCATCAGGATGGTGCATCGGCTTTCCTGGCCACGCCCAGGAATTCGTGTGCCACCCGACAGTTCCCACAGTGACCCAAACCAAACGCGTTTGAGGTGTACGGGTTGTTTCTGACCACCTTCTCTCCACGGGTGTAATCGTGGAGTCAACGTCCGACGCCGCCGTCTGCTCCTCCCGTATCCCGCTTATCTTGGGGAGCACGAGGAAGAGGAGGAGGAGGAGGATCATGAGGAGGAGGAAAAGGAGGAGGACAATGGGGGAGGAGGGCGAGGAAAAATGAATGCGAGGACGAGAGCGAGAACGAAGACTAGGACGAGGACACGGACACGGACGAGGACAAGGAGGAGGAGGAGGAGGAGGAGGAAACGACGGAGCAAGAGGAGGAAAAGGAAAAAGAGGACGAGCAGGACGAGGAAGACGAACGGGAGAAAGAGGAGGAGGAGGAGGAGGAGGAGGAGGAAGAGGCGGAAGAGGAGGAGAAACAGGAGGAGGAGGAAGAGGAGGAGGAGGAATAGCAGGACGAAGATGAGGAGGAGGAGGAGGAGGAGGAGGACGAGGAGGAGGAGGCGGAAGAGGAGGAGGAGGACGAAGAGGAGGAGGAGGAGGAGGAGGAGGAGGAGGAGGAGGAGGAGGAGGAGGAGGAGGAAGGAGGAGGAGGAGGAGGAAAAAGAGGAGGAGGAGGAGGAGGAGGAGGAGGAAAAAGAGGAGGAGGAGGAGGAGGAGGAGGAGGAGGAGGAAGAGGAGGGTATTGGGGGCCTTGGGCCGTCATGGACGGTATTGGGGGCCTTGGGCCGTCATGGAACGTTGGGAGCTCGAAAAGTAAGCCAGGGAGAGCCGCCGTTGCCTCGATTGGCCCTCCTCCGACAGCTGGGTCAGGTCTCTGCGCCCCCCTCGGTCTCCCCAGCAGAGGTCGTCAGGCTCGACGGGGACGGGGACGCGCTGATCAGGTTCGAGAAGCAGCACTGCGCCGAGTGGGTCGTCCGGGGCAACTTCTCGAAGCTTCGGGTCTACGATCCAGCGGAGGTCGGCAGTGGGCAGAAGCCGGCCACGCGTGAGAGTGACCGTTCTCGGTGCAGGCTGCCCGGAGGCGCCCCTGTATTGGCCTGCGCGCTCGGGTTTGGCCCTCCGCGGCTCCCCGAAGCCGCGCGCCAAGGGTCACTCCTATGGCCTCTGTCGTCCCTGTAGAAGTTGTCGGGGCGAAAGTGGGAGGCTCAAGAATCGAGTGGAGGAAACAGCGTAAGCATGAGCATTCGGAGGTCCGCGCGGATTTCGTGGATCTGCTGGATCCCCTTGCCGGCGCCTCCGCCCCGAGCGCGATCCGCGCGCCAGGGAAGGGGGGACCAGCGCAGGTCCAAGGAATCCGCACGGACCTCCGAAAGCGTCTGCTTGTGCCGCTGTGTCTTCTTCCAGCGACCGCAGGCGGCCCTCCCGCCTTCCCAGAGGCTGCCTTGCAAGTTTCGGGGCCCTCCCCAGGAACCCCTGAGGCCTTCCGAGGGAGGCCGCAGCCCACGGCCCCCCCTTCCCCCCCCCTCTCCCGAGGAGGAGACGGAGGTGACGGACGACTCTGGGGACGAGGCGGCGACCAGCAGGCTGCCTTGGACGGAGCCCACGGAGGCCACGGAGCTGGAGTCGGAGGCCCCGTGTGGCTGCGGGCTGTTCTGAGCCGGATCAGCCCCATCCGCCGGGGGTTACCCCCGACCTCGGGCTCTGCTGCGAGGGGTGGCCACTGGCCCAAGGTGACCCCAGGCTATCCAGGGAGGCCCCCAATGGCCTCCAGGGCACCCACCATGAGGAGTCCCTGGATGGAGCGGCAAGCTGGAGCCACCTCGGTCCAAGGCCTCGTTGTCAACATTCGACCGTCTCCTGCCGCGCACCATCGCCACCCATTGAAATTTGTGGTGTGGCGGTTTCTTGGTGCACTTTCGGCGCCTGCCCCTTTCGCGAGACCAGTCGGCGGCAGGGCTTTGAGATTGGTGGCGCCCACCATCCAGTCCCACCATCCCTCCCTCGTCCTCCTCCCTACTCCTACCTCTCCCCTCCCCTCAGCCACCCCTCCTTCCCCCTCGTCCCCAGCCCCTCTCCCCTCTCACCGCCTCCCCCTCCCGTCCTCGTTCCTCCCTCTCCCCTCCACTCCACCGCGCCTTTTCAACCCTCGTTGGCGACGGGGGGAAGGAATGTGGATGAGGGAGCTTTGCGAGTCTCCCACAGGGGTTGAAGGGGCCCGCTGGTCCTGCCCCTCGAGGGTGTCGCGCGGATGGAGCTAAGAATCCAGCTGTGGCCAGGGTGGTCACGGCGAGCGTAGTTCGTTCAACCAGTTAATCGCGCCGGCCAGATAGGGCCAGTTTGCACGTGGGGGGTGGAATTCGCGCTCAGCCAGCCAGCGGAGGTGCCAGTTTTTTGCTTGCGCAGAGTTCCCTCTTCGCATCCTACCACCCCGTCCTGCTCCTCTCCTGCGCCTGCGGTCTCTTGCACCTCACGACTTGAGCAGGCGAGTCGTGAGTCTTCCAGAGGTATGTGGAGGCTTCGCTGCATGACCAGTATCTGTAGTCTGTTATGCCAGCGGGGCACAACATCATAAGGCTCATCGGCGGATGCATCATCGTTGTTATACCATCATTGCCATCACCATCATCATCACCACCATCATCATCATCCTCATCATCTTCATCTTCACTTTAATAGTCAGCATCACCATCACAGTCGTCGTCGTTCCTCTTCGCTCAGTTTCTAGGCAGGGCTGAAAGCCACGTTGGCCACAACACGTCGCCACAATATAATGCGTTGGGAAACGACGGCAATCTGATTCACCTGGCTTTCTGAGATTGCCGTCGTCACTCTCGCACTCGGCTTGCTCGCTCGCGCGACGCCAACTCTGCTTTCTCCAGACCTCCGACGGCTTGACCCGCTCGAGCCGCTGGCCCCCAGAGCTCTCGGCCTATCCCAGGGGTCAGGTCTTCGTCCGGATCATGTTTTGGCGGTGTTGGTCGCTGGCCCCGCCTGGGGACCAGCTTCTCATTCGGAGCGTTCTTCGACGGTCCTGCATTGGGAGCCCACGCCAGATTCCGGACAGTGAAGATGGTCCGGATCTTTGGAGGTTCTCAGAGGTCTCCAGAGGTCTCCTCAGGTTTCCATGTTCCATGAAAGCCCCCAGAGCCCTTTGGACGCGCAGGAAGGGACAAGCACGTATAGAAAACATTCATATTCCATCCTCCGATGCTCGAGTCTCAAGCCCTGGATCTGGGGGCCCCCTGTCCATCCCATATCCGACGCCTTGGTTTCCTCACAACGTGGCCCCCAGGTGTCTTGACCGCCCCCCCCCAGGGACCGACCTTTTATCCTGAGTCTTCTTTGGACGGCCCTGGTCGGGGCCCGGCAGAGGACCCCGGACCAGAGGCTGACAACGGCCTATTTCATTTTGACCGCCGTGTTTTTCACGACTCGAGGCGGTCTGATTCTGCGGTCCCCGGTTGGGCCCCTGGCAGCCGTTCGGGGCGAAGCAGGTACCCTTGGAGCGCTCTCGGCGTCGTGCAGCCGTTGGCAAGCACCCCGAGACCGGAAGACCTCCAGGAGGTTCGGAGAGCGCCAGGAACCTCTGGCTTCGAGATTCGCGCCTCGCCTCGCCCGGTTCCCCGGGGCTTCCGCCTGCAGGACCTGACGCCCGACGAGATGATGGAGAAGTTGCTCACCGGCAAGGCGCCCAAGAGGCGCCGGTCGGGGGCGGCTGTGTAAACCGCAGGAGCCCAGGGGGGGGGGGGAACCGGGGGGAGGGATGAGTGGAGAGGAGGGGGGAGGGGGGAGGGGGGGGAGGCCAAGCTGGGTGCGCTCGCGTCATATCTGACGTCCTACCCCTCCTTCCCATCCCTTACCGTGGCGTAGATCTCCTCTATTCGCACAGTCGGATGTCGAGCTGGGCAATGATATCGAGAGGGTACGCGATGCATGGTAGAGCACCGCATGGCGCGACGTAGAAGAGCACGGAAGAGCGTAGCATGCCATAGCATGGCGTGGCATTGCGCAGTGAAGCATTGCATCAGAAAGCATTGCAGCGCAAAGCATGGCATCGCACAGCGGCGCAGAACACAACGCCGCACAGCATGTCATGGCATGGCGCCAGATTCCTTTGAGGGTCAGTGGATCGTCTTCGAGAGGTCTGTGTCGGTCTGAAGTCGTGGCTTCATGTCTAGAGTCTAGAGTCTAGCTCCTTCAAGGCGGGGCTGATGGAGAGCACCCGCTGGCTCTAGATTTTGGGCCTGTTTGGAAGGACCGAAAACTCCCACGCTGCAGGAGGAGCGCGATTTGGAACCACCAGAGGCGCAGAAATGGTGCCAGCGCTTCAGCGGGAGCAACATGTTGAACCAACAACTAAGCGAAAACACATGTCCCTGGAATCATGTGTGCAAAGAAACAGTACGCGGAGTGGGGCTGGATATTTTCCGGACGTCATCAGGGGAGAGAGGAGAGTAGTATCATACTCTGCATGTGTTGAGGATGATGGAGGAGGAGGAGGAGGAGGAGCGAGGCGATTCGGACAAAAAGGGGGAGCTGGGGATAGGGGGGGCGGAAGAACGAGATCTGCTGCATGTATGTGGTTTCGGCCCTGGCCGAGCGCCTTCCTCGATACATTGGCGCCTCCGGCTCAAGGAGGCGCCCAGAAAATCAGTTCATTATCCCTTGACTAGTTCCTTCCTTTTCCTTCCTTTTCGTCCGACCTGGGGCAGGAGGAAGTGGGGGATAAGAAGCGAGGAGTGGGAAGGCACGAGGCATGAGGCGGGAGGGAGGAGGGAAGAGGGAGGAAGGAGGAGGAAGGAGGGAGAAGGAAGGAGGGATGAGAGAGGAGGGAGGGGGGAGGAGGAGGGAGGAGGAGGCGGAGGAGGAGGAACAGTGCAATACTAAGGGACGTCAACGATGCTGCATGAAGCCCTCCCTCCAAGTCCCCTCTTCATATCTCCCATGCAAGAATTTATTGGCATTCTCGGAAGTGACCCGTTAGAAGACAACCGTCGGCTAATCCTCGATTGTGCCAAAGCGCCACTCTTTGGACTTCAACGCTGCGAATCATCTTCACTGTTGCGTCCTGACGATCCTTCATCGTTCATCGTGTCAGAACTCCAGTCCTGGGACTCCAGCACAGCGAATCAACGTTAAATCTTAAATTTCGCCAGGCCAGTGTTCCTGGGACTTCGACCATGCGAGCCCTTGAAACTGTTACAAACTTGCCAAATGAATGCATTCGGCGTGAGGGCGAGAGCCACATTTTCAACACAAGCCGCCCTTCTTCCTTGAAACGGTTGCAAGCTTCTAAGACGAATGTGCGCGGCGCCAAGGCGAGAGTACCATTTTGAAGCCCGCCGGCCCTCCATTCGTGAAGCCTCTGCGGAACTTTGAGACGAATGCGCGCGGCACTAAGACGAGAGCTTCGTTTTGAAATTCACCAGGCCTCCACAGGTGAAGCTCGTGAAGGTTGTTCAAGACGAGTGTGCGCGGCGTTCATGCGAGAACCACATTTGGAAAACCAGCCGCCCTTCATCCGTGAAGCTCTTGCAGAACTTTTATGACGAACGTGCGCGGCGCCAAGGCAAGAGTCACATCTTGAAAACGACCCGCCGTTCGTCATGGAAGCTGTTGCGGAACTTTTGAGTCGAGTTTGCGCGGCCCCAAGGCTGGAGCCACATTTTGCAAATGATCCGGCCTCCGTCCGTGAAGTTCTTGCAACACTTTTCAGACGAATGTGCGTTGCGCTCAGATGGAAGCCACAATTTGATGATTATCCGTTTGTTATCCGTGAAGATCTTGCAGCACTTTTAAATCGAATGTTCGCTGCGCTAAGGCGAGAACCGCATTTTGAAAACGGCCCGCCCTTCATCATAGAATCAGTTGCAGAGTTTTTGATGACTGCGCGCGGCGCCAAGACCAGAGCCACATGTTGAAACCCGCCCGCCCTCCAAGCTGAAACTTCTGCAGAAATGTTAACACGAATGTGCGTGGTGCCAAGGCGAGAGCCGCATTCTGAAAACGGCCCGCCCTCTACCTGTGAAATTTCTGCAACTGTTGAAGACGAGTAAGCGCGGCGCCAAGGCGAGAGCCTCATTGTGTAAACTACTGGGCCTCTATGTGTGAGTATCTTGTGAACTGTTACGACGAACGTTCGCGGTGCTAAGGCGAGATCCACACTTTGAAAACCTCCCGCCATCAATTTGTGCAGCTGTTGCACATTGAGGCTTCAGACTCATAAATGGTGAGGAAGTTGTTTCAGGCGAAACGCTTGTCCAGCCCTACTAACACGTCTCGGGTTGTGACAGGGATGAGATAAGTATATGGAACAGGAGCAGAGGAGAGACGGGGAGGAGTAAGAGGAGAGGAGGGATAAGGAGGTAGGCGGGAGGGGTGGGTGGGAGTGAGGAGGAGAAGGTACGAGGGAGAAGGGAGAAAGAAGGAGGTACAAGGGAGGAAGGATCAACATGCTTTTTCGCCGAAAGGGGCTGTGGAAGATAAGCAATGCATCAATGCAACCCCGCTCTGCTCCTGCTATGCTGCACTACTACATCCATCTACCCACCTACAATGCAACACCGCTCTGCTCCTGCTATGCTGCACTACTACATCCATCTACCTGTCCACAGCTAGTCCGACGGAGGGGGATTTCTTCACCCCTCCTCACTGCGAGAGAACCCTCTGGGTTGGCTCACAGTGCAAGCAGCCGAGAGAAGTCTGTACCTCCAACGACTACCGGTAGCGGAGCCGTGGCGATCCAGCGTGACCACCACTGCGCAGAAAAGAGTAGCTAGCGCGGGGCTGCCCGCAGCCAGCCTGAGGGGGTGCGCGGGGCTACCCGCAGCTCCCCTCAGACTGCTCTCCTGCCCGGGGGGCGCCGGGAGCAGAGCAACGTGCTTCCCGAGGGAGCGGGGCTACCCGCATCTCTGCTGCTTCCTTAGAGAGCGGGGCTACCCGCGTCCCTGCTGCTTCCCGAGAGCGGGGCTACCCGCGTCCCTGCTGCTTCGGCGTCGAGCCGCTCCTCTATTTCAGAAGCAACCCTTTGGCCGCTCTGCCGCTCCTGTAGTCCTGGTTGATACCCTTCATGCGGACGTCGATCTCCTTACGACCGAATGGCTTCGTCAGAAGATCGCTCCTGTTATCGGCCGTGCCGATCTTGCCCAACTCCAGGTGCTGCATGACGATCCTCTCCTGCACCCACAGGTAGCGGGTCTGAACGTGCTTCAGCTTCCCAACGCCTCGGCGCGACGCGAAACCGCGCGCCGCGGAAGAGTCCGACACCACCTTGACTTTCGAGGGGACCTGCCAGTCCTCCAATAAGCCTTGGATGCCTAATCCGGTGCACGCGCCGGCGCTGATCGCGTAGTACTCGTTCTCTCCAGAGGAAAGTCCTATCACCTGCAACAGGTTGCAAGCATGCTTCACCACCTGTCCGCCGACGAAAACGACCTGCCCCACAGTAGACCGTCGGCTGGTCTTGTCGCCAGCGTTGTCGCTGTCCACCATGACCAAGATGGGCAAAGGACTGCCCCTGGCGAGGTGCTGGTCCCTGCGGAGCACCTGTACTACCCGAGGCCTTCCTTTCAGGTATCTCGCCAACCTCTTAAGCCGCGCCATGTCGACTTGCTTCGGGCTCTGCATGTGCTTAACAAGATTCTTCACTGCATCGCCAATGTCAGCCCGATCTGGTGCCAAGTATGACGCACGCATGGTCACACTTCGGTACAGGCGGACGTCGTCACCGACGAGCGGGGGCGAGGCTAACCGCTCCTCCGCTTCGGCCTCCTCCTTCTTCAATCCAGGAACATCTAGTGTGTCTTAGCGGATTCCTGTTCGAGGCCCATGTCACGAACTATCATCTCTGCGTGCCGTGGATATGCTTCGACCTCGAAGCGCTCCCCCTCTGGGCTTCCTGTGACACGTAGAATCCTGTTCAAGAAAACGACCTCCTGCTCCTCTCCAGAACCGAGCGTGAAACGACCTGTCACCTTCAAGTCGTATTTCTTCCGCAGAGTTTCTGCGTCGTCGCCCATGGCGCAGAAGTCATCACCGTGCACTAAAGACCGACAGTCGTCGACCTTCTTGTAGAACAGGGCCGGGTTCGCCTTCCCTGACTCGTGCCCGTCCTGCTTGAGCACTGCTGTGTAGTCTCGCTGCCAGATGGCAGACGCGTCCTGGGTGCCGTACATGCTCTTCTTCAACAGTGCACAGTGAACGCCGTCCTGCTCCTCCTCTGGGAGCTCCGCGCACACCGTCCTCTCGGCCTGGTCGTAAAAATGGGCACGTGATATGTCGAATAATCTCATCCCTAGAGGCTTACCCCGGTCGCTGCTCCTGTTCTGCACCATCAAGCCTCCTAGCATCTTCACTGCCTCCAGAGGCGGCATTGCTGAAAACAGCAACGCTGCAGGCAACTTGCGCCCTTCGTCTCCTTGGCCTCGCTTCTCGCGCACGACGATACGAGACCGGTAGTTCGGTCGCTCGTTGTCGCCCTTGTTGGTGTCGAGCCACATCAAACGGATAGGCTTCGCACCTGTCACCTCCAGGCACTCCTTAAGAGTCCTTCTCTCGTACACCTCCTGTCGGCGAAGCCATCCTACCTCCTCCTCCCTAGCCTTCCTCACCATGGCGGGGTCGACGTCGTCCCAGTACCTCTCGCTGTCCTCCAACAGCGATCTGCCCTGCTCGTAGGTGTCGGGCTCTGTAGGCACTGGGCCAGCCGTAGCCTCCGCCAGGCCAGAGAGGGATCCATCTTTCTTCATGGCCTCCTTTACTGCTCGTAGGACGCACCGCGCCAGCATCGGAGGATGCGCTTGTGCCTTGCGAGCTACACCACCAGTCAGCAACACATTTTGATGCTGCTCTGGCCCCAAGTCGCCGGGGCACCCCTTCTTGAGCTCCAGCGCAAGCTCGGGCATGTCGGTCATGAATCCGGTTCGCCTCTAGATAAACCCTTGCATGCCGGAAGGGGGCTTACCTTGGCCACCAGGTTTCGCGCCCCACTTGCACATAGCTCTTCTGACCCTCTCCACAACGTCCTGCTCCAGCAGCTCCAAGATGCCTGGTGTCTCCCAGCTGCTGTCGTCGTGGGGGTGCTCGTGCAAGAAGTACCGACCCCGCACCATCTGCCTCCGGTAGCTCTCGCAAGCCACTTCAAGATGACGCTGGGCAACGTTCTGTTCCTGGAGCACCTGCTCTGTGTCCCGCTTGGGCCGGGATGTGCCCTGTAAGTCTGCGAATGCCGTAGAGAGAGGCGAACCAATGAGGATGTACGGATCCTCGCGCTCAAGCGTATCGAACCATTCCTTCACGTCGCCCTTCTTCGTAAAGTCCCAGTGCCCACCGTTCGGTTTCTCGGCCTCCATGTCTGCGCTCACCCCAGGCCGGAGACCCAGACGGCACGCGAGCGCAACATTCCGCGGAGGCGGGCACAACTCGTGAACATCTACGGCTCCCAGCTCCAAGCTCAGATGGGCAATATTCTCCAGCTCCTCCACCGAGAGGTCCACCTCGTTCCGGCGACAAGCGAGAACAATGCTCCTACGATACTCGTTCCTCAATTCCTCCTTCCTCTTCGTCGTCATGCTGCTCATGTCTACGTCTCCTCCCGTCGCCGCAGGCGCGGAGCCTCCCGCAGCCGCGGCGCCTGGTACCTCCGCAGACGCAGCACTGGCCCCTGCGGCCGGAGCCGGGCCCCCAGACCCTGACGACGCAGCCGGAGCGGTGCTACCCGCTTCCGGCACACCTGGCGGCAACGACACGTCCATGTCGTCGTCTGCCGTCCTCGGGCTAGCTCGTTCAGCCGACCTGCTCCTCGACCTCTCCTCGAGCCCCAGGCCCGGTGCGACGGCAGCCGGCCTTCCGCGAGGCCGCTCCTCACCGGGCGGTGGCGGCGCCTGTGCTGCCGCCGGCGGCATGGCTGGTGCGCCTGCCGCTGAAGCCGCGGAGCCTCCCGCAGGCTCCTGTTCCTCTACTCGGGCTCGTTTCGCCCGGCGCGCGTCCAGCCTACGCCGACCCACGTCGTCCTCCTCCATCATGCTGGCCATGCGCTGCGAGCACTCTGCCGTGCGCGCGCCCTGCCGTTAGGCCACACATGATGTTATGACACGCTGGACACAACGGTGTCCCTCCGAATCGCTCCACGTCCGCCTGCAACACGTAGAGCTTCCTGGGTCCTGGCACTCCTCCCCCTCCTCCTACTCCTCCTCCTCGTCCTCCTGCTACAGGTTGAGAGGGTAGTGGCGGATTTGCCGACCCGGCAGCCTCCCGGCCTGCCAGCAAGGGCCTCCCTGGAGCGGGGCTAACCGCATCCGGGGGCTCCATTTCACAGGGCGTCCCACGCACCTGGTCTAGCCCAGCGGGCTTCCAGCGCTCCTCCGCGGTATTCTTGTTGTAGGTCTTGCCTCGCAAAACCCCCCTGGTGGTCATTACCATCAGACTGCCAGTCCGCGTCTGGTGGCCGACGTACCAGCCCTCTATCATTTTAGGAGTCATGCCGCTCCGCGGCTCCTCCTGCGCGAGCCTCACGTGAATCCGTTCGCCGAATTCCAACGCCGACTTCGCCCAGCGCCTGCCTGTGCGCCTCTGTTCGGCGGACCTACCGTCCTCGCCGATACGGTATCTACTGAGACACGCAGCAGCATGTCGTGGCAGCCCCGTCCAAATCGGATGGTGCAGCGGTAGCCGCGTACCAATCCTCTCCTCGAGCGTCTTCTTCTGCACACGCACAATGCGTTTCACCTCCTTGACCGCGTTCTCAGACTCACCGATCGCTGCGTGGCCTCCTACAGGAGACTCCTGCATGACAGTCTCTACTGTCTGCATTTGGTCAGCCATAGCCTGCTTCAAAGCTACAAGGCTGCGCTCGCCGTCTGACCAGCTCACGTACCTCTTTCAACCGAGCTCCTTCAAGTAGCCCGCGAAGAACTTCACTGTGTACGGGTTCACTCCCTTTTGGGGCACTGCCGTCGCCGCATACCCCTTGGTACGGCGATCCCGTATCACCAGCATCGGCAATGCTGCGTCCTCACTGCCGTCGTCGGCTAAGTAGCCGTAGTCAGAGCACACCAAGACCTGAACTGAGCGTGTCCCATAGCGTAGTGCTCGTTCACCTCTTGCGCACTCGGCGCTCGAGGCTCTGTCCGGATTTTCATATCTGGCGCTTCCTCCCCAACGCCCTCAGGAGGCGATGGGGGTTCCGGAGCGGGGCTACCCGCATCCGGGGCCAGGGCGGAGCCACCCGCACCTGGCTCAACCTCCAACGGCCTTACGGGCGCCGGTCCTGCCGCCGGAAACCCGACGACAGGCCAAGCGGCGCGGTGTCTTCCGCGCGCTCTACCTTCATGTAGAAGTTTTAGACGCCCCTCTCTCGGTACACTGGCAGGAGCGAGTCGTCGCCGAAACGCCTCACCAGGCGATCGAGCTCCTTCTGCAGCATCTTCCCGATGCGGCCGTCCTTGGGGATCACGTAGCCCCCGTCAGCGCTCAACCATATCAGCTGGCGTCCCTTCTCGCACACTTGGGACGCTGATGCCAATATCTTGCGCACGTCGCTCCTCCTACCTGTGATGCACCTTCGAGCATCGTTCTCGTCCTTGAAGTGCAAACGGACACCTCCGTAGTCCTGGATGCGCTGTCCGGATGCCGTTATGTATCCAGAGTGATCGGGAGAGGGAATGGGTGCGGAGCTACCCGCGAACCATTCCCTAGGGTACGCCGTCGCTGCAGCCCCGCTGTACAGGTTGAAACGGACATACTCGGAACCGTCGGTCGTGCTCACGGCAGCGATCTCGATGGCACCCATGTCCAAGCTTCCCTGTTATCTTTCTGGCTCCTTCTCTCCCTCTCCTCCTTCGTCTAGCGCTCCTGCTCCTTTCCCTTTCCTGCTGCTGCCCTTGCCGCTCTTCTTGCTCTTTCCTTTTCCTCCTCCTGTCTGCGGGGGCGCCCAGCAGTCCTTCTTCTTGTGGCCGTACTTGCCGCAGTTGTCGCAGTAGCCCTCGAACTTCTGCTGTCCGTGCTGCGGCTGGTGTTGCTGCGGCTGGTGCTGCTGGTTTCCCTTGCCTCTGCCTTTCGCGTCCTTGCCTGCGCTGCCCTTGCCTTTTCCTTTTCTGCCCTTCGCCAGCGATCCGGCGTCCACGTCCATGGGGGTTGGACCTGGACCTCCTGCCTGCGGCATGCGGTCCCTCAGCGTCACCTTGACCAGCTTGCCCGTGCGCGTCTCGTAGTACGTCATCACCTCTTGCCTCATGTCGTTGTACTTCTTGAGGCGAGATGCGTTCAGTTGGAGATGCTTCTCCAAGTCGTCTGGCACTAGGGCTTCCAACGCTGAGCACAGGAAGTCGTCAGCAATGGACGGCTCGCCAAGCTTCAACGACTTCTTGTTGTAACGGCTGACCATCTCCTCCCAGGTCTGCAAGGCCGAGCCAAGCTCGTCCATCTTGACCCTGGTCGGCGCCAGGATGGCTCGCAAGAGGCTCCTGCGCCGCCCCCCAGTCAGGGAGTCGAAGCGTCTGTGCAGGCGCCTCCACGCCTCTAAGCCGTTCTTGTCAGCGTTCTGAACGACGGTCCAACCTCCACCTTCGGTGAGGTTGCTCAGGACCGTCTTGGCTTGCAGGTTGAGTCCAACGACGCCGTCTATGACATGATCGCTCCCTGGTCCGAAGGATTCCAGCACCTGCTGTACTGTGATCTCCTCGTCCTGGTCGAGCGCCCATTCTAAGGCCTGTTCCAAGGCCGGCTCGACTCCAAGAAGATAGTCTTCTGTCTTCTTGGTCCACTCTGGGAATCGAGCCTCGTCGTTGTTGAACACCGCTGGTCAGCCGACGCCCTTGCTGTCAACCAGGCTCGGCCGGCTCCTGGCAGCGAAGGTGCGCGTCTGCTCATCAAGAGCACGAATGAGTCTCTCCACGACCTCATTGGAAAGTGCTCCCGCCGCTGCTGCTGCTGCTGCTGCTGCTGCGGCGCCTCCTCCTGATCCTGCGCCAGGGCGCTGCTTGATCGCCTCCAGCGTCTGTTGCTGCACCCCCACCGTGTCTGCCAGCTGCGCGTTCTCCTGCCGAAGCTGCCTGAGCTCCGCTGCCAGTTGCTGCAGCTGCTGCTCCATGGC
>CAUYUJ010021704.1:135377-230377 GCA_963575745.1 Prorocentrum cordatum | reverse complement strand
GCGTGGCGGCATCCTGTTCGCCGAAGCCGGTGTTTTGCCAGCCTCTTCGGTGGCAAAGGCGGATGAGGCCAGTCGGCGTGTTTCTGTGGCTTCGCTGTGCGCTCTGTCGACGCGGCGAATGGGAACAAGGGAGTGCGTTCGCTGCCGCTTTGCAGGGTATCTGAGAAAAGAAAACTTTGCAATAATGATGGGGACGCCATGCACGAGGAGCCGCGCTCGAGTGTTCAAGATGCTCCAGTTTCCGATGGGGGGGGCCTGCTTTCAGTGCGTCTGACAGGGCTTAGTCAGAGCTTGGTGAACTTATTATGCGAGTGGCTGAGCGAACCGCCTGAGCGTATCAACAACATCGCGTGCCGTGGACCACTGAGAATTTTACCTCTTCATGCCTTCTTAGAGTTGTTGCGATGCAGTCGCTGACTCAGGGGCCGCAGGTTTTCCATCTGGTTGCAAATGGCGAACGTTTATTCGTTTTCTGCGCGGGCAAGTTAATGAGCTAGACATGTCTCGGCTCTCTTGGCGCTGTCGCTGCCGAGGGGTTTGTTCTCGAACTGGCCTGGCCCACTTTGCCTTCGAAGACCACGCCCCAGGGGGCTTCAACAGGACCCGCATTGCCCAACCTTGTCTACCGTTTTTTGTGCGGTGCGATAGTGCACGTGTTGCTAGCCAAGAGCAGTATGCTTAGGCCGCAAGAGCACGAGTGTTTAGGGTCAAGCAGGATTTCTAGTGGTTATCGCTTAGTTTCTCTTTGAGTCTGTCGATGGTTCGCCTTATTCGAGCCGCCGCAGCGTCCTTACTGGACGTCTCGCAGTCCTAAAACGCATTTTGCCACGGGAGTGCGGGGCACAGTCATGCCCCAGACGTGTAATAGTTGTGTCGCAAACTGATTGAATCGTCGATTCAACAAGTGAATGTGTTCTTTCCTGTGTGCGTGGCCGTCCACATCCCGTCGTGGGGCTCATCACCTTCGAATTCGGGGCCTGCTGATCCACGAGGACTTGACGCCTAGTTGACCACACGCCTGGGATGGTCTGGGTCATCACCCCCCCTACCTGTTGGGAGGCAAATCAGACTTGATGACTCGCTCGAGTGTGTGCTTCCAACGCCTTCTCAAGGTCTATCTGCTCCCCCTGACTAAGAGTTTTGGCACCCAGCTCCTATCTAAGCCTTTAGTCCGTTCGCTTGCTTCGAGCCGCCGCAGCGTCTTTATGACGATGGTTTCGATGATGATGGCCATGCTGAGGATAACGGCGATGTTGGTGTCAAATGGTGGTGATGATCATGGTGACGCCGAAGAAGAGAAGGAGGAGGAGGAGGAAGAGGAGGATGAAGAAGAGGAGGAGCGGAAAAAGGCAGGAGGAAGGGCATGACAACTCGCCTCGTTTGCCTCTCCTCGTAGCCCGCCTTGGAAGGCCGCCAAAGCCGCCAAAGTCGAGGCCCGATTTCGAGGACGTCGCAGACGCGCCCGCAGCTCAGCTCAGCTCGCGCCTCCGCCAACGCCGCTTGCTGGGGGCAGAGTAGGAGGAGGAGGAGGAGGAAGAGGAGGAGGAGGAGGAAGAGGAGGAGGAGGGGGGGGAGGCGGAGGAGGAGGAGAAGGAGGGGCAGGGGGAGGGTGAGGAGGAGGAGGAGGACGACGACGGTCTGAGTAAACCAAAGATGCGTACGTGATGCTGCTATACAGCCTCACGTCCCAAGTCCCCCTCTCACATGCCCCTACAAATCTTCCCTTTCACGACAAGCAGCGCCCGCTTTAAAGACCAGCGGAGGTTGGCTTGCCATTTTGGCGGGGGGCTCCTCTTTGATTAGGAATCGCCTTGCATCTGGCACGTAATGAGGCCATCCGTGTAGCTTTTGCACAAGGATGCACTTGTGTCATACACTTCGAGGAATATCAAGCGACAGTTCTATTTGGAAAGAGGACTGCTGTGGATGAATGCAGCGCTGTGAGCGTTGAAGTTTCGGGTTTTCCAATTGAATGAAATCTCCAGCTCAAGCTCCATCTCGAAAGAGAGCAGTTCTCCGTCCTGCGAAACCATTCAGTACAAGCAGCGAATGCGCGCGGCGCTGGGGCGAGAGCGTGACTTTGAAAACGACCAGTACTCAATCCTTTCAGCTGTTGCACGGTTTGGATACGAATGCTCGCTGCGGCTTAAGCACATTATTTTGAACATAATCGCCCTCCATCAGTGAAGCTAGTGCGAACTTTGAACCATCATGTGCACGGCGCTACAACGATATCCTCATTTTGAAAGCGCCCCCGCTTCCATCCCGAACTGCTGCAAACTTTCGAGACGAATGTGCGCGGCGTCGAGGATATAGCTATTTCTGGAAAGCGACCCATCCACTGCACATCTTAAATGAATGTGCGCGACGCTTAGGCGAGAGCCATGTTCCCCAATAAGGCTTGCTCAAGGGGTTCTTACTTGGTTAAATGTTGGTGCCTCCGAATGTTTCTTTGCCCGTTCCTCTGAGATTCCCGGGGTTCCTCGGGTTCCCCGCCCCCGGTCCCTCCTTGTGGTAAGTTGCCCGTTTCGCAGAGGTTCCTCCGGTTCCTCGGGTTCCCCGCCCCCCGTGCCTCCTATTGTTACGTTGCCCGTTTCCTGGAGGTCCCTGGGTTTCGGGGGTTCGTCTGGTTCCCCGCCCCCGTTGCCTCCTCTTGTTAAGATTCCTCGGATTCGCTGGTCTGTTGTTCCTCGGGTTCTCTGGTCTTGCTTCTTGCTTGGGTTCCTCGGGCCCCCGGTCTTGTTCCTTGCTTGGGTTTCTCGGGTTCCCCCGTCTTGTTCCTTGCTTGGGTTCCTCGGGTTCCCTGGTCTTGTTCTTCGGGTTCCCCAGGTTCCCCAACCTTGCTCCGTGCTTGGTTTGCTCGGTTTCCGTGGTTTCATTCTTCGGGTTCCCAAACATTGCAAAGCAATGTCAAGCAAAGCCAAGCAACGCCAAGCAACGCAAAGCGATGCCAACACATGCAAAGACATGCCAGACAATGCTAAACTGTGCCAGTTATTGCCAAGCGTTGCCAAGCAAAGCCACATACATTATGCCAAGCAGTCGCAAGCATGCCAAGCAATGCAAAGCAATGCAAAGCATTGCAAAGCAATGCAAAGCAGTGCAAATCACTGCCAAGCAATGTGCCCATGCCGTAGGATTTGTTCCCCTAATTGGGTTCGCGCTGGGTTCATTGTGAGAACCAAACCCTTCGGTCCGTCACGTTGTTGCAGACTTCCAAAACGAATATGCGCGGCGCTAGGGCGACAGGCACACTTCGAGAAGGATCCGCCCTTCATCCGTGAAGCTGCTGCGAACTTTGAAACATCATGTGCGCGGCGCTAATGCGATAATGATATTTCGAAAACGACCCCCTCCATATACGAATATGTTGCAACCTTTTGAGGCGAATGTACGCGGCGCTAAGGCCATAACCACATCTTGAAAAGGAATTGCCCTCTATCCGTGAAACTGTTGCTAACGTTTAGGGCGAATGTGCGCGGCGCTAAGGCGGGAGCTAGATTTCGAAAACCACCCCACCCTCTTCCGTGCAGCTGTTGCGAATGTTAAACTTCAGGGCAATACATGGTGAGAAAGTCTCACGCGAAACACCCGACCCGCCCTACGGACAGGTCTGTGGGCACGAAAGGCATGAGTTACAGTCGGACCGAGGTATAAGGTCGAGGTCGGTTCGCTGAGGGTACCCTAGTGTTCTTCGTTGTTGTTGGATGTTTTCGTACATCCTGGGGGAGGGTACCATTTGCTGTTCTGTGTGCTTTCGCCGACGGAGGGCCTCATGTTCTTGATGGATGTTCTTCTGGCCTAGGTCCGGCCATGGGCAGGAACCGAGGCGCCACGTGGCGACGCTGCTCGCCATGCGCGTGCCCTCGCTGGCCCCTGTTCCACAGCATCGCACCGCGCGCTGGCCACCAAGGCACAGCTTGCAACAGCTCGCCCTCTGGATGTCACCCAGGTCGCCTCATGGGCCAGCCCAGGGGCCCAACCAGGCCGATCCGCTAAAGGCACGAGCCGAGGAGCCACAGTGTGCTTTGCACGACACTGGCATTTTCGCACCCCAGACATCGGGCGTCTCGAGAAAATCGGGACGGAGGTTTTTCGTAGTTTTTGGCCTCTCGGAGCTCTCGCCGGGCCTCGGGACCGTCAACAAACGACTCGGGATGAAAAACAGGTCCCGGGGAAGTGGTCGGGAGGTCGGGGGCCCGTGTCTCGAATCGAGACGTCGGATCTCTGGGACCCGTGCCCCCTCGCGCTCGTCACGTCACCTCGCCAGCTCTCGGCCCCCACAGGGCCCACGCGGGAACCCAACCCCGCACCGCGACCAACCAGGGCTGCCTCGAGGTCGGCCACCAAGGTCGAGCCCCGCGGCCCGTGCCAATTGAGGCCAGCCGGACGATTCGGTTATTTGGTCCCAGCCCACGGGCCCCCGCTGCCGAGGCGCCAACCCTCGTCGCCAGCCACGTTGACGCCCACGCTCAGGTCCAGAGCCTCGGCAGAGGCAGCGCCGCGTCCATCGTCAGCAGCACGACGCTGCGGCACAGGCCGAGGTGCTCTTCGAGCCTCGGGTCCTCCTCGTCTGGCCGACGACGGGGCCTGGCACCTGTCCCCCTCCTGGGCCCCGCGTCCGGGCTGGTAGGGCACCGCCCCTCGTTCCCCTCCCCCCCCCCGCTCTGCCTGCCTCCTTCCTCCCTGTCCTCCCTCTCTCTTGTCTTTCCTTCTGGGTGGCGGTCCTCTACCCCCCTCGGACTTCAAGCCCCTCCGGGCGGGTGGAAGGGGCGCCTGTGCCCGTGTCCCACCCCGCTGTTTACCTCACCTTCTTCCACCGTAGGCGCCAACACGACCACCACCAGCTCCTCGCTGCGGACGCGGCTGCGTGCAGTAGCGTGTCGAGGCTCACGCTCGGTCACCAGTGCTTTGGTCACCTACCACGGCCTCCAAGGCACCGTCCACCAGCTACTCTGCGCTTGCGGCTGCGCGCAGGGGCGAGTCGAGCCATGCTACGGGCCACTAACGCCCTGTGGCATGCGCCGGGCCACTAGTGACCTTGCGCATGTCACCCCAAACCTCCAGCTTCCACCGGCGGCGCTGCCAGAATACCACCGCCTCGCAGAATACCTCCTCACATGGGGTGGGGGCGGAGGGGCCACGACCAGGCAGGCGTTCTGCCACGGCGCCACCTTCCTCCAGTCTCTTCTTCCCCGCGAGCGCACCAGTGGTCGTGCGCCGCGTTCCGCTCGCGGCTTTGGTCCCACCAAGCCAGTCGTGCGCCCCGGCGCGTGCCGGGGGTCGACTCTCTTCTCATTTCCCGCTCCGTTCGCTGCGCGCCAGCCCAAATCGTTGGGCGCACTCGCCACTTGCTGTCCGCATCAGCGCCGTCTTCCTCGCCCTCCCCCTCTCTGTATAATATTGCTTGAGAGCCGATACAGACGTACCCCTTATGTATTTACAGCAAGCTGTTTGTTTTCGTCCCTGCCGTTCTTCCCTCCTTCCTCTCTCCTCCACTCCAGCTTTCCTCCCTCCTCCCTCCCTCCTCCCTCCCTTCCTTCCTTCCTTCCTCCCTCCTCCCACTCCCTCCTCTCTACCTTCCCTCCTCTCTCTCTCTCTCTGCCTCCCCTCCCTCCTTCCCCCCCTGTCCTCTTCCCCCCCCCCCTTCCCCCCCATCCCTTCCCCTCCCTCCCCCCTTCCCTCCCCCCCGCACCCGCGAGGGCGGCGAGGGCCGCCGGGGCGGCCGCGGCCGCGGCGGCCGCCGCGGCTTCGGTGCCCCTGAAGCCGGGCGAGCGGGTGGAGGTTTTCGGCCTACAGTCGGAGGCGGCAGCGCCGTTTCCACCGCCAGAGCCCTGGGATCTCGTCGTGCTTTGTTCCTCTTTCTCTTCCTCCTCCTCCTCCTCGCCTCCTCGCCTCCTCCTCCTTCTCCTCCTTCTCCTCGTCCGCCTCCGTCTCCTCTCAAGCATTCTGGTCCAGGCGCACCATTTTCGCAGACACCTGGCCAGGCCTCGCGCCTTCACGAGGTGCTTGGGGTCCAACACGCCCCCCTCGCCCAGTGTGTAGGCGTTCGTGTTGACGAAAGCGAGGCATCAGTTCTCAGCCATGTCGGGTATAGGCCCCAGCGTATGGTCGACGTGCAAGGGCTGCAACACGCACGAGTGGAATCATGTTCTGGAGAAGGCAGGCGGAAGGTGTCGCACATGCGGCCGCCCAGCTGCCCTCCACAAGCCCAAGTGCAAGAAAGGCAATCAGTCAGTCATGAAGGAGGCCGATAACGCTTTTAGGTGGCCAGGGTAAGCAGCAGAGAAGCACGAGCAGCACTGCAGAGCAGGATGCCGCCAAACTCCTCGACCAGACCATCGCCGCCACCACAGATGCGTCCATCAAGCAGGTGCTCATTGCCCAGAGAGTGTCGCTGGCGGCGCAGCAGGGTGCTTCCTCCTCCGCTCCAGCTTCTGTTGCGCCGTCTGAGGCAGCCAGGAGAGCGAAGGGGGTTTGGCGCGATGCAGACGCCAAAACACCTCTAGGCCGTTCAGCATGTTCTTCGTTGCAAGGAGAACTTCGCCAGAGCCGAAGGCCGCGAAAAGGAGACGGCGCAGGTGCTGGCACAGGCGACCCTGGCGAGGTAGCTAGCGGTCAAAGCGCTGGCGCAGGCTTCGGGAGTTGTCCTGGACAGCGCAGCGGCCCCCTCCAAGCAGGGGCTTTTCGAGGCACGGTAGGACACGTCCTTCTTCGAGGCGTTCGACTCCATGGAGATGGAGGAGGCAGAGCGAAAGGAGTTCAAGGCCCTTGAGGAGCAGCTCAAGCTGGCGAAGGAGTCCATGGCCGTGCGCTTGGACGAAGTACAGCAGTGGCTCGAGCGCACGCAGGCCATGCAGAAGACCGTGGAGGAGCGGACCTCCAAGAAGAGAAAAACGGAACAGGCGGATGGTGGTGGCGCAGTGCCTGAAGGTGGAGCGGCCCCAGCGGCTCCTTCGATGGCGGCGCCCCCTTCCGAGGCGGCGAGCACCGCGCCGGCGCCCAGCGGGGCTACTACCGCACCGTCGCCAATGAGGAAGGCAGCGGTCCCTCAAGGCCGAGGCGGCCAGGGCAGCCGACAAGGCAGCTGCAGGCCCCGCCGCGGGTGGCAAGTCGAGTAAGCGATATACGCAGCTTGCTGCTCGCATCAATGGTCCCGAGCCAGCAGCAGCCAGTGGGCAGGCCGCAGGCTGCCGTGACACGAGTATTGGGCCCTTCGCCCCCCCCCTTTCTCTCCGCCCAAGGCGCGGAGTTCAGCGGCAGTCCAGCGACTCCTCCTTCCACATCCTCCTCTCCTTCGATAACTGGCAGCGACGGGAGCCATGACTGCAGCGCGCTGCACTTCACCAGCGTTGCCGCGTTCGGCAAGAAGGCTAGGTCACATGTCACCCTGAAGCCAGCTAGCCATTAGTTTGACTTCACGGTTTTCGTTGAGAGTCGCATCGGGGAGGCTCGAGCAGAAGTGGAGTGGCAAGTTCAAGGCACAGGAGCTGAAGTCGTTATTCATCCTCGCCCTTAACGCGCGCCGCGGCAGCAGTGAAGCCTTTCGTTGCAGGGCCAACGGAGGAGAATAGCTGCATCTCGCCCGACAGCATCTTCAAGTTCACAAGTTCCCGATCGAGTCGGTGCATGTGTCCGACCTGTGACGCCAAGTTCGATTGTTTCTTGCCCGTGACAATGTACCTTCAGGGATGCGCGCAGGCGTTGGCGCTGCTGCCTTCACCCGTCAGCGGGAGTGGGCGGCCGCAGTGCGCCGCGCCTGTCCAGGTTCAGCGCATTCCTGCGCTCGCTTCGTCTGCCTTGGTTGCGCATCGGAAATGTTATCATGTCTCCTGATATGCTTCGAGCTTCCAAGTATCGGAGTCGCGCGCGGGGGCAACTTCGTCGCGCGCCCGACGAGTGCGCGTGCAGCACGAGCTCGGGCAACAGTTTGATCGATCATGTTATTGCAGGCCCTGGCAGTGGCAGTTCCCATGTCGGTGTGACCACTGGTCATTATGCGCCGTGGACCCCGCGCTGCGCCCTCAGAGTTCGCATCGGGCAGTTGCGCAAGCAGCTCGAGAAACGGGGTCTCGTCGCAGGTTCGAACTTGCCGCGGTCTGTCCGTTCAGGCTTTTCGCCGACAGTGGGGCCCAAGTCCAGCGTTGCCAGGATCGAGCGCGTTGCCAGAGTTGCTCTGGGCAAGGAAATGTCTATCGCCGCAGCCGATGAAGATTTGGCGATATGTCTTCCAACCCTGGAGCTGCTAGAGCAGCCAGCTGTCTCTGACTCGTCGGTTTGCGCTGATGATTCCCTCTGATGAATTCTTGTTACTGCTTCTGAGCCCGATCCGAGGGGGATCGTCGGGCCGACGAAGCCTGTTCTCGCCCTTTCATTGTCCAGGCCGAGGCCTTTCTAGGCAGTCCTCGGGCAGATGGCGCGAATGGGGATTCGAGTTGCGAGCGTCGCGACCTCGACCCCCCCCGGAGTCAGGCGCGCAGTTTGGGCGGCCCGACGCGGGCCCCCCCCCCCCCCCAGCGACAGCGGCAACCCCGATCTTCCAGCAGTGGAGTCTTGTGTTCACGCGTCTGAGGCTTTCCCCGAGGAAATCATGCAGCCCCCGTCGTTCCACGTCCCTTCTCACCGTTGGGTTTAGGCTCGAACCTGCTGTTGTTGCACATGTTACCAAAGCAATGTAGAGCGCGCCGGCTGGCCACTGATTCAAGTATCGATCGCGCATCAGGTGGGTGGACCGTATATCGAGCAAGCGTCCGCCAAGCGCGCTCAGTGGGTTGCGTGTGTCGAGCACGCCGCGCCAGCTTGCCATGGCGCCCCGTTGCCGTCGGCGTCGAGAACTGCGGACCCCGCGCCTCAAGCCCTTGACTGGAATGTTTGGCAGCGTCTTCTCAGGCATGGCATCGATCGCCCTCAGCTACACTTGTTTTCTCGCGCGGGACGCGTAGGTAGCTCCGAGAAGAGCCGGCAAAAGAGCGATGCAATAGTCGCTAAGCGTGTTTCGCGATTTGATTGTTTCCGCGCCCGCGCAGGGCGCGTCGCATAGGTGCATCGAAGATAATCCCGACCCCGTGGGTGATATCCACATTGGCGGGCGTCATATCTTTCGCCCGCGGGGTGCGATCGACGAGGGCAGCAGGAAATGACATGGCCTGGGGCATGGCCCCAAGGTTGAACTCGGAGAGGTTGAGCAGGCCTTTGGTCAGATACGTGCTCGGGCAGCTGCCCGCGCTCTTCCCCCAATTGATGGGGGGGGGGGGCGACGGGCGCTATCCAAGATGAAGCAGAGGGCAATCAGACAGGCACAGAACTACACTTTGGGCGAGTGGATTAGCTTCTTGCGCGGATCCCGAAATTCCAAACTCACTTTTGCGACATCGTTTTACGTACTGGTTCGCCCGTCATTCGAGGGGGCCGATCGCGCCTGTCGGATTTGCCGGGGCCCCGACTTCGCTTGCCAGCGTCAGTGTGGAATCAAGACTTGCGCTTCACGAGTGGATTGGAGGATGAGCGCAAGGTGAGTCTTTCAGCTGCGGGGCGGCGCAGGCGTTTGCCGCCACGCAGGGGCCAGCGGCAATTGGGAAACGCCCAGAGAAATGGAGGGTGGCAGGTAGAGGAAGAACGGGGGAGGGGGATGGCAAAGCAACGGTCGGGAATGGGGAACATACTGACCAGGCGAGATGCTCTGATAGTGGGAGCGATGTGGGCGGAGGCCGCAGTTGGAATTCCTTCGGGAAGCCCTGGGGCGTTCAGACACCTCCGCCCGGAGGCTGGCAGGGGGTTCAGCGGCCCTTGCCTTCCTGACTCTGCGGGCGGGGCGCGACGACGCACCCGACCTGTGCCCCGACCCTTTCGCTGGGTGCCGGTCTGTGCGTGATCGCCCCGCGCGAGACATCCAGCGCGTTCAGAACTACACTTAGCCAGGCACTAGGCGTAGTTCTGTACGTGGTGGTTTCGCCAGAGACATCCACTCAACACGGAGCACTTATAGAACTACACCTAGCCAGCGGGGCGGGGTGCATGTCGGGCGCCGCCGCTCGCGCTCCCAACGTGCACCGCGCCCCGGCCGCTAAGTGCCGTTCTGTACGTGTCCCCTTTTCGCGAAGCATCGGCTGCCCGCGCTGCCCATCGCCGAGGCCCCGTCCCCTGGGCTGCTTCCCGCCGACATTCCACATCCCCTGGCTCAGCGAAGCCAGCCGCATGCCTGGGGGCCTCGACCTCGCGCAGCCCGCTTCCCTCCCCCGCCTGTGCCCCAGCAACGAATTCGCGATCCGATCCCACGCGTTTTCGAGTTCTTCTTCGTGCCGGATTTCCCTCCCGAGGGTGAAACGCTTGTTCGCGTTATCATTTTTCTTGAGGCCGCCGCCAAGCCTCGCCGTGAAACATGGCGATCGCTTCCACGTTTGGCACGCGACGTCTTTGGCGCGACCATCGCCTTCCATCGTAGGTCGTGAGGCGGTGCCCGTCCACCCAGACCGACCGACGCGCCAAATTTAATTATGATTGCCACCCCTGGTCCCCGCAACAAGGTGCAGTTTTCTTGTGTGAAGTTGTAGATGCGTTCGAGGCAAGGCTGGGCATCGACCAGCTCACGCCCTTGGATGTGCAGCGTCTCCCTCCAGAAGGACTCGCGGCCTTGGCGGGGTTCTCAGCGCCGCCCGGGAGCTTTGGGCATGGCCAACGCAGCTGCTCATCCTGCAGGGGCGTTTCCTACCCGCGGTCGGGGGGGGGGGGGGGGAGGCAGGGTCATCGGCATATTGGCCATGGTCTGCAGGGCTTGGTCTCTGGCGCGGGAGGCGCGCGGGAGGGGGGGGGGCGGGCCAGGGTCCACCCCGAAAAGTGGGGTGCCGCCCTCGCTGGCAACTCCGCGCTTCAGGGGGCTTTTGTGACGGCGATTGGCCATGACTTGTTTTTCAGATTGGGGGCAGTTCGAAGTTGCGCAGTCTCAGATATCGAGTCACTCTATGATTGCACTCGGTGGATCAAGCTCGCAGGGGCAGCAGTCGACCTTGGGTTTCTAGGCGTCGCGCTGCTCCTCGAGCTTCAGCTCTGCGCTTGACCTAGCATGTCGTCTCACTTTGGCGCGTATTCATAACCTGTCCAGACGGCGCGCAGCATTGCAGGGATTGCAGAATTAAGTTATATCCGGCCGTTGTCTCACTTATTTTGTCATCTTAGCCTCGCGTGATGCGAGGGCCATTTCGAGTCAAAGGGCATGTGTTGATGGCCCATGCCCTGGCCGCAGAGGCTCCAGTGACTCGGCCAGTCGGGCGCTGGTGGACGGCCCCGCGCTGGTGATGGGGCGAGCTGCGCGATAGCGGGCTGGCCCTTGCCGCGAAGAGCGAGGTGCTGCGCAGGTCCACGTCCGACTCCACGGCGGCGGCTCACCAGCTGAGGATGAGAGGCATCGCGATCCAAGCCGTCAGGCAAGCAGGGTACTTGGGCGTCGGTCTTGGTGGAGGTCGCCGCGCAGCTCGCGCCGCTCGCCACTTTCCGGAATCCTCGCGGCGCAGGACAGGCATCATCGGTTACGTGGTCATGCGTTTGTTTCCAAGTGTTGCGCCGTGATCAAGCAAGCGCAAATTGCTGGGCCTCAGGCCTCAGCAGCCTACGCGCGCCAGGTGCATGGCATGTTCGGTGCCGAATTGCGCAGTGTGCGACGGCAAATTGGAGCCACCGCAGGCATGGCGCAGCGAGGCCGACGCTTGGCGACCCTTCTCGATCTCAGAGCAGTGGATCAAGATCCAGCCACGCGTTTTCCACAGTTTTGCTTTTACCAGGGGCTGTCCACATGGGTGGCCCATCCAAAGATGCGCAGTGAAGCGCGCCGTAGTTGTAGCGAGCTCGTCGACTCCATCAGAGCTTTAGCGCCGAGGCCTGCGCCTCCTCGGACGCGTTGGTGCCCGAGGCGTCGGCGCAGGCCAAAGCAGAGCTTGCCTTTTTGGCTTCGAGGCATCGCGCCGTCGAGGACGACGCAGGCTCCGCGGCCCACCGAAGCCGAGCAGCTGGTCATCACCGACTCCGACTACAACGAGCTGCAGCCAGGTCGCTTTGGGCACCTGTGCTCGCGAGGCTCCGCTGCTCACCTGCGGGCGCCCCGGCATCAGGGGTGTTGGCATCGGACCCGCAGTCGTTTCGGGTGTCCGTTCTGCCAGCAGAAGC
Source organism: Prorocentrum cordatum (assembly GCA_963575745.1). Lineage (NCBI taxonomy): Eukaryota > Dinophyceae > Prorocentrales > Prorocentraceae > Prorocentrum > Prorocentrum cordatum. The sequence continues at coordinate 218,221 of CAUYUJ010021704.1, read as the reverse complement.
GTCGCAGTCTCATACCCGCTGACGGGCCGACAGCAGGCTGCCCCGCGGGGGGAGTTGCGGGCCTGTGAGTGGGCAGTTCGCGTCTCGATCGGACATCCAAAACGATGGTCTGCCAAGGCTGGCATGGCCAGCAGCATCGCAAGTGCCCAGGCAGTTTAAGCGCTTCGTGGAGCGAGGCCTGGTCCCACTTCAGAGCAGGACCCAGCTGAATTTGTTGTGTTTCAGCTACCATCTCATCTCAATGAGTCTGCGGCCGCAGAGAAGCATATCGAGGATTGGATGTTGATTGGTAGTGCGGTGGCAGACCCACCGGCAGAAAGTGCCGCAGCCGTGCACATATTCGACATATACACACGTGCCCGGATATTGGAGTGTGAACGCTGGGCTACGTATGCGTCGGAGATTGCTTCGAGCTTCGTTCAAGGCTGCTGTTGCTGAGACGGAGGCTACGCGTGAGAGCCGTCACCCTTAGGCCGATTGTACTGTCGAGGTTGCTGCCCACCCGCCCCCTCCCACTCCGCTTCCCAGGCCTTTTGCAGCGGTGGTATTCTGTTCGTCCCACTTCTTAGCCGACCGCGGTCTTGCGTGTAAGCGTTGTCGTGGGAGTGTCATTGGCCCTACTGCTAAAGAGTGGCCACACACACGCTGTTTTGAGCTGACAATTGTTGATTCGGTTGTCTCACGTAGGCCTGAGGGGTCAGGCTGCACCTAGCTGGGGGGTGGGCCCGCGAACCATACGATTTAATGTACCCATCGCGCTCTGGGGGTCTGGTTTTGCGGGGTGTCTGGTTGCTATTTCACCCACAATCCCCGTATTGGTTTCAGACAGTCTCGACATACGCCTTCGGCGGCGGCCAGGAGGAGTTACCTGGATCGCATCAGCAGATGCTCGGTTCCCAAGGTCCTGAGTGTTGCCGAGAAGGCAGCCAGACCTGGTGAAGAGATTCCACATGACACCGTCATGTAGCTACTCCTATCCCTATTTCTCCGCCTCCGTCTCCTCATCCGCCGCCTCCTCTTCCTCCTCCTCCTCCTCCTCATCTTCCTCCTCCTTCTCCTTCTCGGCGGGTGGGGGGTAGTTCATCCTCCTCCTCCCCTCCTCCTCCCCCTCCTCCTCCTCCTCTCCTCCTCCTCCTCCTCCTCCTCCTCCTCCTCCTCCTCCTTCCCCCTTCTCCACCTCCTCCTCCTCGTCCTCGCCTCCTCCACCTCCTCCGCCTCCTCAACCTCCTCCTCCACCTCCGCCTCCTCCTCCTCCTCCTCCTCTTCCTTCTCCTCCTCCTCAGGGAGTGGTAGATGGGGTGTGTGCCCGCCCGCACGGGTGGGCAGACATTGATGTACCCACCGCTCCCCGAGGTCCTGGGACGCGATTTCGCGACAGTGGATGTGGACACATTCTGTGGACAGGTTCTGCCAGCGCATCTTCGCTTTGTGCGCGACGACGTCGACGACAGTGCTGTCGTTTCGGAGATTTCCGGTAGATCGTTGTTTGCATTTTGGGTTTTTACCGCTTCTGCCGCGCGCGGCTCCCGATCTTGCCCCCGATGTTGATTTCAATTCGGTCGCAGGGTCCCTCTCTCGCTCCCCCTCCTCCTCCTCCCCCTTGCTCTCCAGATCGTCCTCCCTATCCTCCTCCTTCTTTCGGGTCGGGCGAGAATTGGGGTTGTGAAAAAGGGGGGGGGAGACAATTGTTGCCTGCATACTTGCAGCTGGTTTCGGTCCCGCCCCTTGGCGCCTTCCTCGACACAGTGGTGCTTCTGGCGCGAGAAACCTCTCGAGACACCGAAGTCGATCGGACTGTAAAGCACCTGAAGCAACCTTACAGTTGTCCAATCCTGTGTGCGACAGCATTAAGCGTATGAGCCAGCGTGGATCCCAAACCAGGACGTCGTGCGATCTGCGCGGTACAGTGTGGGAGGTGCAACCAACGCGGTGCAATCTAGATGGTGGGATCCATGTGATACCGTCCATGTGGTTTCAAACAATGCAAAGCAATGCACCGCAACGCAAAGAACGCAACACAGTGCGAAGCGCAATGCAACGCAATGCAACGTGCTGCAAACCGGCGCATTGCAAAGCAATGCATCGCAACGCAACGCAACGCAACGCAACGCAATGATCAGCAGCGCAAAGCTATGCAGAGCAACGCAAAGCAATCCAACGCAAAGCCAACCAATACAAAACATTGCAACGCCATGCAAACAATGCAACGCAATGGGATGCAAACCAACGCACACCAACGCACAGCAATGCAAGCCAATGCAGCGCAGTTTAAATCAATGCAACACAACCCGCCGATGCAGCCACAGGGGTCGGCGTTTGTGGGATGATGTGGGGAGGAGAACTAAGAGGAGGACAGGAAGGAAGATCAGGAGGGTGGAGGAGGACGACCAGGAGAAGTAGGAAAAGGACGAGACGGAGGCTATGAGGACCTCCAGGTTGAGAGGGCATCTGCTTCTCGCACGTCTCCCGCTCCCGCCCTTCTCTTGTTTCGTCACTTTCCCCTCCCTTCGAAGCCCACCCTCGATCCCCTCTCTCCACGCCCTCGCCCACACCATCTCTCGCCCTCCTCGCTCCCCTCCCTCCGTACCCATCCATCCACCAGTCGCGTTCATTTCCCCCGTCCACTCCCCTGCCTGCTGTCCTCCTCCCTTCCCCCCCTCCCTCTCCTTCGTGCTGGCCGCCTGGGTTGGCTTCCTGAGGTGGCCAGTAGTTTGAAAAGACTGGAAGGAAGGCGAGCTCGGAGTAGAGTGCGGGTTTTGGTGCCTGCTGGATGTTCCTAGAGGCCTTCCTACAGTCCTTCAAAGCTGGTCTCGAACGACAGCGGTCATTCCCTCGTCGCCGTGGCTGAAACGCTGGCCCAGGAAGCTGGGGTCCCGACTCGGTCGCCCATGTGAGTGCCCTATCCGTAAAGGTGTCGAGGGCTCGGACAGGATCCGCAAGTGGAATTGTCCCAATCGCCGCGTACTGGCTCTGCTGGATCGTTCCGTTTACCTGGCGACGCGACCGTGAACCCGCTTTGGATGTTTTTTGGTCCCTCCTCAACTTCCATTACAGTCGACCCGCGTAGTAAGAGTGAGCGACTTTCCAAGGTTACCTTTGCATCCTCCCCTTTCGGCCCACCCGTGGCTGCTTTTGCTGGCCGCGCCCCGCCCGCAAAGTGCCGACATGGTCTTCCAAGGCCCTTGCATCCTTATCGCGCGTCCGTGTTATACGGGTTGATTGTATTGCACGATTTCTGGCAGAAGCGAGCCCTTGGACCGTCAAACACGATTTCTGGCCCCAGGGGTAGGGGACTCCCCGCGGCCTCCGCTCGGGACGATCGAAATAGGTACGGAAAGAATGGGCACAATGATCGACAGCAGTTCCTGTTCATTTTGAACAGGGTTCGCTGTCGGCGTCGCCGCGGACTATGTCCATTTGAGACAGAAGGGCGCCTGCCCAACAGCGGCCGCTGTTGGTTTGTGACAACATTTGTTGTTGGGCATTGTACCCATTTTTTCCGTGCCCGTTGCGGCGTCCAAATCCGCGGGCTCCCAGCGGGCCCCCATGGGGGAGCGGTCGAGAGCGGCTTGGGACAAGAGGCAGCGGAGGCTGGCCCCCTCAGGGCTCGGTTCGGTTCCTCCGGCTCGATTCGGTTCAATTTCGACCGCTTCCGATCCCGATTCGCGTCGACTTCGGATTCCGATCTGGTTTTCGACTTCTCAAGGGAGGCACACAGGCTTGCCGACTTCCGCCAGTTCGACGTTTGCAGGCTCGCCTGCCGATTCCTTCCGATCCGATTAATTTGATCGCCGATCCGACTTATCGATTCGGTTCTAGGCTCTCCTTCCCCCCCTGAAGGGTGTCGAGAATTTTGGGTGCCCGCGACTCGCGCACCGCGCGCCACGAGACTAGCACACACGCGGCGTCGTCGTCGTCGTCGTCGTCGTCGTCGTCGTCGTCGTCGTCGTCGTCGTCGTCGTCGTCGTCGTCGTCGTCGTAGTGGTTGTCGTCGTCGTCGTCGTCGCCGTTTCCGTCCCCATCCCCGTCGCCGTCGCCGTCGTCGTCGTCGCTCCCGTGGAAGTCGTCGCCGCCGTTCCTGCGGTCGAGGCGGGTAGGGGGCTGAACGGCAAGTCGGGGGTGATCACGAAGTGGGACGAGGCCAAAGGGCGCTTCCAGGTGGAGCTCGGCCAGGCCAATCTGCAGGCACCAGCCGCCTGCGCGGGCGGGGTACGCCAGGCACATGAGGGGAGGAGGGAGGGGGGGAGAGGGATGAGGAGGAGCAGAAGGAGGAGGAGGATGAGGAGGAGGAGGTAGAGGAGGGAGCAGCATGAGGAGGAGGAGGAGGAGGAGGAGGAGGAGGAGGAGGAGGAGGAGGATGAGAATGAGGAGGAGTGCAAACCCAAGACGCATCAACAATGTTGCAGTAAACTCTCCCTCCCACCCCCCCCTCCATGGGCTCCTACACGAATTGACTGTCTTTGCGGAAAGTGTCCCATTGGATGACAACCGTATGTTATGCTTTACCGGGCGACAGCGCCATTCCTAAGACTTCAACGCCGCGAATACACGTGACTCTTTCGTCCTGGCTACCCTTCTCCGAGCTCGACCACGTTCTTGGGGCTGTACCACCGCGAATCAGCCATAGTGCTGCGTCCTGGCAATCTCAAGAAATTCTAGACGCTTCGTGCATCCCCACCAGTTCCCGCGCCAGCCGCGTGCTTTCGCTGTAAACTAGTAGGTACCGCAACCCGGACTTGGTTGGACGGCGCCTGCGCTCTCGCTTGCGCCCGCGACCAAAAAAAATGTATCCCCACCAGCTCGCGCGTAGCCCGCCCGACCTCTGACGCTGCTGGCGCGCTCGCCTGCGGCCGCGACGAAAAGTATCCCCACCAGCCCATCCAGAATTGATGTCCAGGCGAGTTGAGGTGATCAGGGAAATGCGGGAGCACAGAGGTGGACGGCCGAGCCGTGCAAAGGCGGGAGGAGGAGGAGAAGGAGGCGGCTGGATGGATGGATGAGGGAGTGAGGAGAAGGACGATGAATGGGCTGATGATGATGATGATGATGTTGATACTTATGCAGATGCTGATGTTGATGGTCATGATGATGATGATGATGCTGATGTTGATGATGATGGTTATGGTGATGATGATGATGAAGATGATGATGATGCTGATGCTGATGATGATGATGATTATGATGATGATGATGATGATGATGATGATGCTGATGATGATGATGATGGTGATGATGATGATGGTGATGATGCTGATGCTGAGGATGAGGATGAGGATGAGGATGAGGATGAGGCTGATGATGATGATGATGACGATTATGATGATGATGATGATGATGCTGATGCTGATGATGATGATGATGATGATGATGATGATGATGATGACGACGATGATGATGATGATGATGATGATGATGATGATGATGATGCTGATGTGATGATGATGATGATGATGATGATGATGATGATGATGATGATGATGATGATGATGATGATGATGATGATGATGATGATGATGATGATGATGATGATGATGATGATGATGATGATGATGATGATGATGATGATGATGATGATGATGAGTAGGAGGAGGAGGAGGAGGACTAAGAGAAGGAGTAGGAGGAGGAATGAGGAGCAGGAGGAGGAGGGCAAGCAAAAGGGCCAGAGGTCTCTTGGATGCCCCTCGGAGCCTCTTGGGATATCTCTGGGGCGCTTCTTGGAGGCCTCTTGGGACGTCTTTGGGGTCTCTCGGCGGTCCTGGGGGGCTCTTGGGCGTCTTGGGTGCCACGGGGGGCCTCTTGGGGCCGCTTGGGGTCCTCTTGGGGGGCCTCCTGGGGGCCTCGTGGGGCCATCTTGGAGCCATCTTGGGGCCATCGTGGGGCCTCTTGGGGCCTCCCGGTCGCCTCTTGGGGCCATCTTGGAGGAGATCGATCAAAGAAGGGGGGGAGCTTCAATTAACCTCCCCCCTCGGGAGCTCCAAAAATCACCTCTCGGGCCTCTCTTGGAGCGCTCTTGGGGCCGTCTTGGGGCTCTCTGGGGCCTCTCTTGGGGCCCTCGTGGTCCTTCTTGGACCTGTCTGGAGGCCTCGGGAGACCATCGGAAGCGAGAAGGCGAGAAGGCAACATGCATCGATTTTCCCTAGGTGTTTGAAGCACTTTGGCTTCTTGGCGGCCTCCTCGGGAGGCTCCGTGGCCGCTCGGAGCTGTCTTGAAGCGGTCTTGGGGCCTCTTGGAGCATCTTGGGAGCCATCTTGACGCATTTTGGGATATGTTTGGCAATCTTGGAGGTCATCTTGGCCTCTCTCAGGCCCTCTTGGAGCCACCTTGGGCCATCTTGGACGCTCCAACGACCCACGACCGCACCCTCAGGTTCAGGGGAGGGGGTGAGGGGGAGGGGTAAACCCCTCCCCGAAGGGGAAGAGGGAGGGGTGGAAGAGGAAACGCTCTAAACCACCTACGCCCAGAGGGCTGGTGGGATCTCGCCAGAGTACAACTCCTGGGACTTCAACCCTACGGACCCTTGTTGAGCGCACACACGTTTTAAGGAATTGTGCGCGGCGTTAAGGCGAGAGTCACATTTTGATAACGAACTGCCCTCCATCGGTAAAACTGTTGCAGCTTTGAAGGCAACTGTGCGCGGCGCTCAGGAATGATTCACATTTTGAAACGAGCCGCCCTCGACCCGTGAAATTGTTGTGTGAGGAAGTCTCAGGCGAAACGCCCGGCCCGCCCTACCGTCTGGGGGTGCGACAGGGACGAATTATTCATAAGGAAGAGATATGAAGGAGGAGGAGGAGGAGGAGGAGGAGGAGGAGGAGCGCGAGCAGACTGCGCGGCGGCCAGCGCGTGCATGGGAGCCGCGAAGCCGCGCCGCCGCGGCCCGCCGCTGGAGCGCTTACAGCGCGAGACGATTCTCAGAAGGGACCAAAGAGAAACCGACATGACCCTGAGACGACGCCGACATTGACCACGACGACGGTCACGAAGCGACGCCGAACTGACCACGACGACGACGCGGCAGCGACGACGAAGGACGGCAACGGGCAGGACGACGCCACGACACGACGACGACACGAGATGAAGCCGACAGCGACGCGGCGGCAGCAGCGCGGCGGCGGCGGTGGCGGCCGCGGCAGGCATGACGACGCGACGCCGACGGCGACGACACGACGGAGAGGACGGACCGCCGGCCGTGACCGCTGGCACGGGGAGCCTGGGGGGGACTCCCACCCTTGCAGGGACCCTCGCGCCCGGCGGCCCCTCGGGGAGGGGACCCTGTTTTGGAAGCAAGCCTTGGTGCGGGGGCGTGGACCTCGGATGCCCAGTGCTCTCCGCCTGCATCAGTGGGCACTTGGGCCCGACATCCCGCTCACGGGGGTGCCTCTCCAGGGCAGATGGAGGAGGAGGAGGAGGAGGAGGAGGAGGAGGAGGAGGAGGAGGAGGAGGAGGAGGAGGAGGAGGAGGAGGAGGAGGGAGGAGGAGGAGGAGGAGGAGGAGGAGGAGGAGGAGGAGGAGGAGGAGGAGGAGGAGGAGGAGGAGGAGGAGGAGGGAGGGAGGAGGAGGAGGAGGGAGGGAGGGAGGAGGAGGAGGAGGGAGGAGGAGGAGGAGGAGGAGGAGGAGGAGGAGGAGGGAGGAGGAGGAGGAGAGGAGGAGGAGGAGGAGGAGGAGGAGAGGGAGGAAGGGGAAGGGGGAGGAGGAGAGAAGAAGAGGAAGTGGACGGGAGGAAGAGGAGGAGGAGGAGGAAGAGGAGGGAGGAGGAGGAGGAGGAGGAGGAGGAGGAGGGGGAGGAGGAGGAGCAGGAGGAGGAGGAGGAGGAGGAGGAGGAGGAGGAGGAGGAGCATTAGGAGGATGATTACAGTCAGACCGTGTCATAAGAATGCCCGAGAAGGATGGAAGGGCCTCGGACGCCCATGTCGAAGATTCTCGAGCGAGGCGCAGCCGAAGAAAGTGGCCAAGGATGGACCTAGGAGGCAAGGATGCAATGGTATCTTTGGGAAGGTTGCCCTTTTTCTTACTATGCGGTTTGACTGTAGGAGGAGGGGGAGGAGGAGGTGGGTGAGGAAGAGTTGTAGCGGAGGAAGAGGAGCAAGAAGAGGAGGAGGAGCAGGAGGAGGAGGAGGAGGATCCGAAGGATGATGGGAGGACGGGAGTAGGATGACGAGGGCGACTTAACGAGTAGAGGAGGGAGGGTGAAGAGGAGGGCGAGAAGGGATCCGTAGCGAGGAAGATATTTCATTGACGTGTCCATGATCCAATGCACGGGCAAAGTAAACATAGAGGAGGATGAAGAAGCGTTTTGCAAGGAGGGTCTGAAATTATCTAGTAGCAATGATGTGCAGTAGTTTTCATAACGTCATCTGCAACGGTTCAGAGCGATCAAGGTACCACATGCTCGTATTGAATATTGGGGCAAGGGCGGGGCGGTGCGGATACGTACTGTAGAGATCGGGATCCCCGCGAAGGAGCGACGGCAAATGGATTGCGATGCAGACCTGTATTCGACAGATTCCACCGCCTGTCGAGGGGCCGTGCCACAATCTCATGCGCATTATGCACCGACCAGTGCGCTGCACTCATGGCCATATGACAGCCCCCGCCTGCGAGCCATGAGAGGTAGGACGACGACGTGGAGCATGAGGAATGATAAGCGATGCCAACAACGCAGTTAGGCTCCACCAGTTGATGGGGCTCCAAGCAACCTCCCCGAGCCATATATTTGAGTTCGAGACGCCAAGCGACTTAGAACAGCGGCACCATACCGCCACGAGGGCTTTCCTTCTCCAGGACCAGCTTGATGCCGGTGTTCGAAATATGGAGAATGAGGACGGAGGAAAGAGGAGGATGGAGAGACGGAGGAGGGAGACGAAGGCGGTTGCGACATCAACGATGAGACTCGCCACCTTCCGCCGTCGCACCCCTCCTTGGCCTCCCCCTCCATCCTCCCCTCCACCTCTCCCCTCCGTCCTCCAGGAGATGGAAAGCGTCCATCATCACCATCACCAAGCTTCATACGATTCGGGGCGAGGATATCGGCTCCCGCCTTGGCCTGCAGGGCCTTTCACCGAATCCTGGGCCCATACATGGTCGCCCCGAAGGGGCTTGGTGGAGGTAGATCGTGTTCCTTCTTCTCTTATGTTCGCCCCATGTGTTTTTCTCGGAGTGCCCCTGCTAGCCAGGTAGTATCACCTAATTATGCGTTTCGGTTTCAGAGCGGGTGATTAGTGACACGTAGCTATTCTAGGGCATTTGGGCATACAGACCCAAGAAGGGCGGATAGTGAGCCCTTTCCTACCTCCCTTCCTCCCGCGGAGTATCCGGCTGAACTTTCGATGCCTTGTTTCATTCGCAGGAATGTGTAGTCGTGCCAATTCGCTTATTGAATACATGCATGCTGCCAAGTCTTCGGGGTTTCCCCAGGTGTCCTGCGATGAGGAATTGTTAGGGTCACCAAGGGGCTTGGATATTGTAGGCTTTCTTTGGGCCGCCCGAAGGAAATCCAGAACTCCTGAGGGCATCCCAGGGGTAGTCTTCAGGAAGCCAGGCGAGATTCGCGGGAGATCAGAGGAATCCTCAGGCCCTCCTGCCTCCACCTGGTTCCTCATCCTCTTTCTGCTGTGCCGCGCGCTCGCGCGGGAAGAGCAGGAGTAGGATGAGGAGAACATACTAGTCCAGGAGAATGTGACCACCAACACCGCTGGAATCCCATTGGAACGCTCCTGCGGTGGGCAACCTGCCGTCGGAAAGCTGATTACCACCTGGGGTTCCACTCCTTCATCCAGCGGTGGAGGTAGTTTAGCAGCATGTTCTGCTGCAGAGGTGCTGGGAGGAAGGCACTTCCCCTGCTGCCAGGGAGTGGCCTTGCAAAATCTTCTCCATAAGGTCCGAGGGATCTGGATGTCTCCCGAGAGCCCAGTCTTCAGTTCCACTTTGCCTATGCTCCTGAAGACCATCCAGCAGATGGAACACAAGTGCCTTGGGCCTGACCTAGCAGCAGTAGGGAGTGTGCCCTCGCTGCTGGACAGCGCGGCCCACGGTGGGGCTTTGCTTGACACTGCCATCACGGAGGTACACAGAATACCCGACCGAGTTTCACACGAGCCATCGCGGCTTCGCTGGCAACGCTGGCGAGCTTGGGCCCGCCATGTGGTCAGTCTCTGGTGGCGGCAAGGCTGTCCACAAGTTTTTCAAGGAGGCAGCGCCCTTTACCCACGATCATTGTGCACAATATGCCAAGGACGTTAAAACTTCCGAACCACCAGTGCGGACGATGCACCTGGCGACAGCTTCATTGGCAAATAACTAGTATTATCCCACTTACTTGACGACCGTCGCGCTGGTCCAGCCGCGAGATACTTCCATTGTGGGGTAGTGTTGGAGGCAAGACCGACTGGTCCAGCCAAGTCTTGGTTACAGCGACGATTCGTGTAAGATCGGCCAGAGAGAGACGATGAAAGAATTCGGCATGGTGTGTGAAACAACCGCGCAAATTGACAAGCAAGTTGGTGAAACACATGTCTGGAGCAGGCGACTCCAGCTCGGAGTTCCGCGAGCTGTCGCCTGGATGGCATCGACGGCCCGACTTTGACAGCCAAGCTCGGTGCCGAGTGTGTAGACTACGTGCAGAAAGAGGACCACGGCGACGGAGACGCCAGGAAGTCGACGGTTGGGGCCGCTCAGCGCGGGCGGGCCTGTGAACATTGTGATGCCGGGACTGGTAGGTAGCGTTATCCAGAAAAGCGTCCCCAAGCCACCCCTACGGGATGGAGAGCCCGACGTAGTGAGGTCGCCCTGGCATTGCTTGAAAGCCACTTCCTTGTTGACAACGACGTGTCGCTCGCGGGAGCCCTCCACCAACCGGAGGACGCGGGCGAGTCCTTGATCAGGGACTCGGCTTCCAGATTGCGTAGTTCCTCGTCCTGGCAGCTGTTTCGGCCAGTGTTTTGCCTTCAACGTTGAAGGGCGTCTGAGGGCCGTCGACGCAGGCTCGTCGTCGTCGGTGCCTTAGTCGCCCTCGTCGTCGTCATCGTCGTCGTCGTCGTCGCCCTGCTCGTCGTCGTCGTCGTCGTTGTTTTCGTCGTCGTCGTCGTCGTCGTCGTCGGCGTCGGCGTCGGCGTCGGCGTCGGCGTCGGCGTCGGCGTCGTCGGCGGAATCTGGCAGCCAAGTCGGGAGAAACCGAATAGGCGGAAATCGGCAGGCTAGAAAGGGCCCCCCACGCGCCGGCGGCGCCACTTCGGACCCGCGCCCCCAGAGCCTCAAGCCCGACAACCTGCGGAGATGCTCCACGTCCAGCTCAGCTGGAGGCGCAGGCGCCGCCGCTGCTTGGGGGGGAGGAGGCGAGGAGGGAAGGGCCGCCAGGACCTCGTCCCCCTGAGAGGAGCAGGAAGACAGACGAGGATGGGGGGCGAAGAGGAGCAGGAGGAGGGACGAGAAGGAGGAGGAGGAGGAGGAGGAGGAGGAGGAGCTGGAGGAGGAGGAGGAGGATGGGGGAGGAGGAGGGTGAGGAGAAGGAGAGGAGGAGGAGGAGGAGGGAGGAGGAGGAGGAGAGAGAGGACGAGGGACGAGGGAGGGGAGGAGGAGGAGGAGGAGGAGGAGGAGGAGGAGGAGGAGGAGGAGGAGGAGGAGGAGGAGGAGGAAGAGGAGGAGGAGGAAGAGGAGGAGGAGGAGGAGGAGGAGGACGAGGCAGGGAAGGAGGAGGGGGAGGGGGGTGGGGGATGGGCTCTCCCGAGGAAGGGCGGGTCTTGCACGAACATACTTCAGAGCGGCGCGCTCGTGCGTGCCAATCTGGCCATTGAGTATTTGCAGTCATTCCGTACCCATCTGGGTTCCTGCCATGGTCAAGCCCCCGTGGGCCCGCTTGCCGCGCGTGGCGGGCGGCGGAATCGCGGGCGCATCGGGTTTGGTCCTGTCTGGGCCCAGAATGCCGCACTGGGGCTGCAGCTGCGGCGAGGCGGCGAACTGGGCGAGTCGGGTCCAGTGCAAGGGCTGCGGCCAGGCGGCGCCGTCGGCGGTGCGCCAGAGGGCCATCGCAGCGGCCGCAGGAGCGACAGACGTATCGGCGCCAGGCCCGAAGGCGAATACGTGTCCCAGCCAGACGGTGGCACAGCCTGCGCCTTCGGCTGGCGCCGAGTCGAAGGGCGACGGCGGGGGTTGGATCCACGGAGGGGGCAAGCCCCGCAAGGTCCGCGTCGCCGACACGGAGAAGATTGAGGAGGTGCTGGACCATGATTGGGAGGACGACGCCAAGCTGGCGAGCGCCGTGGCCTTCCTGGAGTCGCGAAGCATCATGCTGGTGGAGGAGGACAAGCGGAATATGGGCCTGCCAGGCAAGGCCAAGGAGGTCTTACCGACGAAGCCGTAGTCTCACCACGGTGCAGTCCAATCAGCCATGTGGAAGGTGAAGAATACGGCAACGAAGCTGGAGAAGGCGGAGCGGGGCCAGGAGGCCGCGTCGGAGTTGTTGGAGGATGCCCGCAAGGCGGAGCAGGCGGCGCAGGAGCACCGAGACGCGGCGCTCAAGGCCCATGAGGACGCGAACGAGAACTTCGAGCGCGCCCGCAGAGTGGAGCAGGCGGGCCGCCCGCCGTCGGGGCTGGAGAGAAAGGCCGCCGACGTCGACCTGGCACAGGTCGCCCTGGGCGCCCAGTACGCAGCGGAGCTCAAGGGCAGGTTCGACGGTGAGGAGGCGGTGCAGCTCAACCAGGCGGTGGAGTTGCTCAGCCGCCTTGCTGCAGCAACAAAGACGTGCGTTGACAACGCCGAGAAGGCTGCCACCGAGCAGGCCCCACCGGCTAAAGGTCATGGTGCAGCTCCTGGTGCTGGTGCTCTCCCTGCAGCAGGCGACGGCGGCGGGCAAGCCGATTGCGACGCCTTCATGGAGAACGCGGCCTTCGTCGACAGCGTCCCCGCTCTTGACGCGGCCAAGCGTGCAGAGGTCGAGTCGTTCCTCGAGCCCACCGGCTGCTTCCTGCCCGAGGGGCTCAAGCTCTCAGGAGGAGCAGGCCCGGGCAGAAGCGCGGAGCAGGCCGCTGTGAGGCCGCCCCCTCCAGGCGGAAAAGGCACGCGAGGCTGGGGACTGCGACGGTATCGCGAGTCCGAGCGAGGTGGCCAAGCGCTCAGCAGGTTCGACGCGGCCATCGCTACGTCCAAAGAAGAGCATGCCGCGCTGGCTGCAGCAGAAGGCGGACGGGGGCTTCCTTTCCTGCGGGAGGCGGCTGCGCCCCCAGACATACGGACGGAGGCCAAGCAGGCCTGCTGCCGCGACGACTGGAAGACCGTTTTCAAGGAGGAGCGGCGCACTGGGCTGGGGAGTGTCTTCAGCGGGGTCGGCACCACCTGCAGGCCCTATAAGGCTTGGGACGACGACGATGATGATGACGATGATGATGCAGATGGTGACGATGATGGTGATGATGATGATGCTGAAGATGCTGAAGATGATGATAGTGACGGTGGTGGTGGTTGTGATTATGATGATGATGATGATGATGATGATGATTATGATGATGATGATGATCATGATGGTGGTGGTGGTGATGATAATGATGATGATCACGACGACGGCGACGACGACGACGATTTTGATGATAACGATGACGATGTTGATGCTATTGGTCAGGATGATGATGATGTTGATGATGATGCAGATAATGCTGATGATGATGACGATGATGCTGGTGATGACGATGGTGACGCTGATGATGCTGATGCTGTTGCTGATCCTGATCATGACGATGGTGATGATGATGATGTCCATGGCGAGCCTGATGATGAACATGATGATGATGCTGTTGATGCTGCCACGGATTATGATGATGTTGCTGTTGTTGCTGATGCTGATGCTGACTATGGTAATGCTGAAGATGTTGAAGATGATGATGCAGACCATGATGGTGCTGATGATGTTGTTGATGATGATGGTGATGATGAGGATGATGATGATATGATGATGCTGCTGATGATGATCATGATGCTGATGCTGATGCTTATGATGATGCGTGTGATGATGATTATGATGTTGATGATGATGAAGGTGATGGTGATTGTGATGGTGATGGTGATGATGATGATGGTGATGATGTTGGTGGTTATGCTGATGATGTTGATGACGATGCCGATGATGGCAATGAATGGTCATGCTGAATATGATGATGATGATTATGATGATGCTTACGATGATGATGGTGCTGATGATGCTGATGATGATAATGATGATGGTGATGATGATGCTGATGATGATGATGGTGATGGTGATGATGATGATGATGATGATGACGATGGTGTTGCTGATGATGGTGATGATGATGGTGGTGGTGGTGATGTTGGTGATGATGATGGTAATGATGATGGTGATGGTTATGGTGATGGTGATGATGATTATGGTGATGGTGATGATGATGGTGATGATGATGATGATGATGATGCTGATGATGATGATGGTGGTGATGATGATGATAATGATGATGACGATGATGCTGATGATGATGATGGTGGTGGTTGTGGTAACGATGGTGATGATGCTGATGATGGTGATTATGGTGATGGTGATGATGATGGTGATGAGGATGATGCTGATGTTGAATATGATGATGATGCTGATGCTGTTGGTGGTGGTGCTGATGATGATGATGATGATGCCGATGACGGTGATTCTGACGATTATGATGATGATGATGATGATGATGATGATGATGTTGATGTTGATGATGACGATGATGATGATGATTATGGTGATGGTGATGGTGACGATGATTGTGATTATACTGATGATGATGATGATGATGATGATGCTGATGCTGATGATGATGATGATGGTGATGATGATGATGATGATGATGATGATGATGATGATGATGGTGATGATGATGATGATGATGATGATGATGATGATGATGATGATGATGATGATGATGATAGGATGAGGGGGAGGAGAAGGAGGAGGAGGAGGAGGAGGAGGAGGAGGAGGAGTAGGAGCAGGAGGAGCTCCTCCTCCTTCTCAAAACCGATGGCAGGTGAACAGGGCCAGTGCAGCCCCCCGCGGAGTCGGGTGAACCATGGGCTTGCGTAGGTCCCGTCGGCGGGGCAGAGAGTCGCTAGGCGACACACCCCTACCCAGAGCCAGAGTCCATACGTCTAGCGGGGTTTGTGGTTTTTACCGCGGCATGACTTCTGCGCGCTTCAGCTCCTTCAGCTCCCCTTCCTCCCCCCTCCCCCTCCCCCCGAAGGGGCGGGCTCGATGCTCCAGGACGGAGGAGTGCGAACCGCGATCGTTCTGCGTCGCGCGACGCGCGCGCTACCTCAGAAGCCAGCACGCAGGTCGTCGCGACACGCGCCCGCCCGTTGTGGCAGGCGCATCGAGCATGAGATCCGCCTCTGCGCGCCCTCGCCCGCGGCACGCGCGCGCGCGCCGAGGCGGAGCCGGCGGCCCGGAGACCGGCTACCAGGGGCCTTCCGCGGGGTAGGCGGCCGGCTGGCGCCGCTGGTGCCAGGCCCTCCCCCGAGGCTCAGCATCGTTTTACCGATCCCTGCCCCCAACGGACCAGGGTACCTCAGCCTTGCCATCGCACCACTTCCACTGGGGATCTGCCCCTCGAAGCCCGGAGGGAACAGCCCGTATCCCCGTCTAGGGGGGTAGATCGGCCAGTGGGGTCCCACGCCAGTGGGGATAGGGATCGGTGAAGCGATGCTCAGGGGGCGCGGGCTGCCATCCGCCTTGCTGATATCTTGGGGAGGCCTGCCCTGGCCGAGGGCCCACTTCGGCCCGCTCGATCCTCGGCTCGCCATCGATGCCGATCCGCCTGAGCCGATTCGACGTGTGCAGTTTTTTCTCAGCGAGGGCCATCGAGGGGCATCCTGGATCACCAGGTAAGAAGACACGCGCGAGAACGAAACGTGCACAGGGAACGGACGTCCGAGCGATGGCCAGATATTCGCGGGATCCAATGCACTCCGATCTTTGCGCGGCGCCGTTGTGCATTGTGGCCCGTGCGGCCGATGTGGTACGATTTCGACGCCGTGCCGAGGCAGCCCGGTCCGACGCAGAGTCCGAGTCGATACGGTTTCACGATGCGATGTCTTGCTCTGGGCACCCAGATTAGTGCATACGCTCCCCTGGCCCGGCCAAGCGGGATATCGATTCAGGATCGGCCAGGCCAGAATCGGCAGGGTGGGCGGTTGACGTCCCCCCAGCTCTTCTGGGGAGGCGGGATCCAACCCTTTCGCGAGACGGCACGTGTCTGCGAGTTCTTGCCCTCGGGAGGCCCGTTTCAGGCTCACGGAATGGTCGAAAGCTCGAGAGGAGCACGGCGGGAACAATCGCTTTGTCGGAGGTCTGGGGGTGAGAAGGGATGGGGGGCCGTGGGGCAGTGATGATAAAGAGTGGCGGAGGGAGGAGCGAAGAGGGAGAACGGAGGAGTAGTAGGAGGAGTAGGAGGAGGAGGAAGAGGAGGAAGAGGCTCAAAGCAGGCACCCCTCAGGAGGGGTCGGCGGACACCCTCCTGTAGTGATGGCGTGGCGGCGCTGTGAGGCGGTCCTTCCGACGCCTGGCAGCCGTCGCTGCAGCTCCTCTGCCATCCAGGAGGATGGGGAATCAGAGGAGGAGGAGGAGGAGGAGGAGGAGCAGGAGCATGACAGGGAGGAGGATGGCGTGACGAGGAGAGGAGAAGTTTGGGGAGCAGGAGGAGAGGGAACCCTCGTCACAGCCCTGCTCACCTCTTCTCCTCCTCCTCCTCCTCCTCCTCCTCCTCCTGGTTGCCCTGCTTCCTCCACCTCGTCCTCTCCCTCCTCCGCCGCGTCTTCGTCGTCGTTCTTCACTCTCTCCGCTCCCTCCTCGTCGCTCCCTCCTGGTCCTCCTTGCCCCCTCCCCCTCCTCCCTCTCCTGGTAGTACTCAAGCAACTTGGGCTCGAGCGGGTGAGGGGCCCCAGGAGGCCCACTTGCCCTCTTGAGTTCGTCCCTGGGCTTCCCAGCAGCGCTTGAGGGACTCTGTCTTTTCTGCGTGCCAGCCAAGAAGAGGCACCGACCAACACAGGGACAGACGCAATGGCGGGCGTCCACCAGCTGTGGACCAGATGCATGCAATGTCAGACGTGCGAGTGGAACGGAGTATTGGCCCGCCGCCACAACATCTGCAGCGGTTGCGGCAACGAGGTCAAGCCATTCGAGAGGAAGAGGACACCGAGGCGAGTTCAGTTCGTGGACGAGTACGGCGACAGCGACGCCGACGGCTTCTACGACGCCACCAGCGGCAGCGAGAGCGAGCGCCCGCAACCACGGCGCCCAGGCATCTTGAAGGGCCCTGTGGGGAGCGGGCTCGGAGGCGGCAAGGGCGGCAAGGGGGGCAAGTCAGTGAAGAGCCTCCTGGAGCAGGCCCTGGCAGCCGCCACCGACTCCACGCTCAAGGTGGACCTCCAGGCGCAGCTGGACAAGCTCGCCAAGGAGGAGAGCGGGCGGGAGGCCGCCAGGATCACGCCCGCGGAGGCCCTGCGCAGGGCCGATGGGGCGTGGAGGAACGCGGAGCACCTCCACAGCCAGGCGGTTAGCAATGTCATTCGCCTCCGCAGCAATCTGGCAGCTGCGGAGGCGAAAGAGAGGGCGGCAGCCATCCACTTGGCCGAGACCACCGAGGCCAAGCGAGCAGCAGCCACGGCCTTGGCTAAGGCCGAAGGGGTCACCGAGGCCAAGCCTAGCCCCGACGGCGAGAAGAAGATCATCACGCTGGAGTGGGACGACAGCTTCTTCACGAACCTGGCGGCGCTGGACGCCACGGACGCGGAGAAGAAGGCCCTAGAGGAGCTCCGAGGCCAGTTGCAGGGCGCCAAGGAGACCCTCACGGGCAAGGAGGCCGAGATCCAGAAGTGGTTGGAGGCCATGCAGCAGCATCGGCACACCATCGAGGAGCGGGCGAAGAAGAAGAGACGCGCGCCTACTGACGGCGCACCTGAGGAGGCGGCCACAGCGGCGGCTGGCGGCGGGGGCCAGGGGGCCCCTCCTGCGGCGGCGGCATCGGCGGCGGGGACCACCCCAGGCGGCGGCGGCGGCGCGGCGGCGGCAGCTGACCCCTCAGACGCCGTTAAGGCGGAGGCGGAGAGGCTGTCCGCGGCCAAGTTCCTGGCGCAGCAGGCGGCGACGAAGGCGAAGGGCAAGGGCACCGCCAGTGGTGAGGCCGCTGGGGCGCCTGCAGATCCCTCAGCTTGACGGTGTCGGACGGGGACCCCTCGGACCCACAAGACCGAGGGGGCAGGCAGTGACGAAGGGGAATGCACTAGGCTATTCTATTCGAACGTCACCTGCCTAACGGACAAGGTGTGGAAGTACGTACAGGAGCACGTGGGAGCCTACGACCACTGGATCATGACTGAGACTCACATTCACCGCGAGTCGGACGTCAAGAAGTGGACCAAGGCAAGCCGGGCTCTCAACCTTCGCATGATCATGAATTCGGCTCGCCGCACCTCGAAGGTAGTGTCTAAGGCCAAGGAGGCGCACTCGAACGAGGGAGGTGAGATGTTTTTCTCCCGCAAGCACTTGCAGAGCCAACAGCTGCCCGAGGCGAGGGCTGCTGCCAAGTACCTCAAGGCGCCGAAGCAGTCGGCGTACGACGGATTCTGCCCAGTGATACTGCAGCAGCACAGCTACGCGATCGTGGTGGTCGCCCTGTACGCGCTGCCGTCCATCAAGATGACGGGCAGGAACATTGAGAGATTCAACCGACTCGGTGGACTACTCCGTTCACTCCGAGTCCCGTGGCTGGTCATCGGCGACTTCAACATGACGCCAGACGAGCTCAAGCGCACGGCCTTCCACAGAGTGACGGGGGGCCATGTGCGCGTCCCAGCTGGAGTTGAGGGCACATGTGCCCAGAAAAAAAGGACCAGACACAATGATCGACTTTGTTTATATGAGCGCTGCCGCGTCCTCATTCATCCAGAGTCTAGAAGTAGTCAGAAGCGTCCCGTGGAAGCCTCATCTCGGTCTAGCCTTGAGCCTACGAGCTTCGGGCCAGACCCTTAGGACGCGTGAGATTTCCCTGCCCCCGAAGTTGCCCCAACTCCCGAGGCCTCGGTGTGAGCCCACTCCTGGATCCAAGTCCAGCCAGGCCAGGTCCGTTGCGGCTGTTAAGCGCCAGGAGGCTCACGCCAAGAGGGTCGCGGGTTTTCAGGAGGCCTTCGGGGATGTTTTGGAGCCCCCCGTGCACCTTGGGACATCGCGTTCCCAGGTGGCTGAGGAGGCCGATCAGGACCCTGATCTGGGCCACGATTTTTTGGCTTTCCCTGAGGAGGAGGAGGACCCCTGGGCCCACGAGTTTAATTTTTGTACTGACTCACGCCTTGGTAGCGAGCTGTCGTCTGATGGATCGGGTGCGGTCGGCGCATCGGCCGTCGGAGACAAAAAGCTCGATGCAGTCAATGTGAGTGTCAATTCGTCGGTATGCGAGGCCCAACCCCTTCCCCCCTCGGCGGTTTCAAGTAACCCCTTAGTTAGCAGCAACGTAGGTAGTAGCAGTGTTCAGTCGCATCGCCCCGACCCCTCCCAGCAGGATGCCCCCTCGTGCCCCGTGGTCGAAGATGTGCCCGACCCTCCGTTTGAAATTCCTGCGTCCACGTGGGCCGAGGCTCGACAGCAGGTGGGCTTTCGGTCGGGAGCGGATGCCGTGGCGAGTCTCTCCCCTTTCCTTTCCTCCTCCGTAGCCTTTTCGCTTGAACCTGCTCGCGGAAAGCTCCTCGCGGGGCAGTGCGCGACTTGGGTGGCGGCGGTCGAGCAGGCTTTCCATACGCGCCATCATGTCAGGCCCCCTGCTGGGCCCACGCGCGCCGTGGGGCCCAGGATCCATGAGAAGCCCATGAGGGTCACTGCCCATGTTCGGGAACTCGCCCTGCATGATCAACGTAGCCAGTGGTGGACGCGCGTCCACACGGTGCTCGCTGGAGTCCTCAGGCACCAGTGCAGGGACAACGGCCAGCGCCAGCAGCAGGAGTACGGCAAGGCTAGTACCCTCCTACGGCAGTCCAGGCCTGAAGGGGTGCACAACCTATTGAATGCGGGTCGCGAGGCCCCGTGGGACCAGTGGCTGGCAGTCCTCGGTGACCCGAGTCGGTTGCCGACCCCAGTGCTGGAGAACTATGTCATTGCAGCGAAGCGCGTGGCCAGCAGGGCTCAGCGCGCGGCAGTTCACGAGTCGATCTCCAACTTTAAGACCTTTGTGATGCAGCCAGAGGCCGTGGGCATCCTCCACAAGTCGCTGAAGGCGAACCCACTACCACCGAGTGAGCTGGAGGTGGGGGATCGCACCCTCGTTCATCCAGCCGACATCATGGAGCATAAAGCGGTGACCTTCAAGCGGATGTGGGCTCCACGGCCCCCTGACGTCAGCGAGATAACGGAAGTGTTTCGACTCATTCGAGAAGCGGCCCAGGGTGATGATCTTCCTGAGCTTACCCCAGACCTGGTCTACGCCAGCGCCAAGGCCATGAAGGCTAAGGCAGGGCTGGGGGTGGATGTTCTGGGCCCAGTCGACTTTCAACGCCTCCCTCGTGAGGCCATGGAGGAATTTACAGACATTTTGAAGAATGCAGAAGCCTTGCTCGCTTGGCCAGCTCAGACACAGCTCATCGTGACCTTCTTGACTCCCAAGAAATCCCAGGGCGACAGAGGCATAGGTATGATACCTATGATAGGCCGCCTTTGGTCCCACGTTCGGGAACCTATAGTTAAGCAGTGGAGCAAAGATGAAGAACAGGCATGGGATGCCGCAGTTGCTGGGAACAGTTGTTTACGCGAAGCATATCTTCATGCCATTGATGAAGAGGTAGCGCACTGGATGCGAATGGAATTTGGTCAAGGACTGCTTGACATTCAGGAATTTTATGATTCAATACCTTGGCTGCCCCTGGCGAGGGCGGCCTTGAGGCTCCATTTCCACCAGTCATTTTATATTTGGAGCTCCTCCAGTGCATCACGATGCGGACGTTATCCCAGGAGGGAGCAGTGTGCACCCCCTTCGAGCCCTGCCAGTCAGTCATCCAGGGGCTGCGAGGGGGAACCAGATTCGCCAAGATCCTCACCCACTTCGTGATGCAGGTGGTGGTTACGGCGACACCCAGGATGAACCACCGCGTTTGGATAGACGATATCTGCCAGAAGATCACGGGCTCACGCCAGGCAGTAAGGGCTAACCTCATACGCGGAGTTGTGAAGGCGGGCCAAGAGCTTGCCAAGGCAGGCCTCAAGTTGGCCAAGAAGTCAGTCGTCATGTGCACGAACGCCGCTGACGCTCGTGCTGTAGCCCGGGCTGCCAAGCTCAAGGGTTTCCCAGTCAGGGCTCTGGCGCAAGCGCCGTACCTGGGGGTGGACTTCAGCTGCGGCAAGCAGGGCCGTGCTACCAGGACGCAGAGACAGATCAAACACGGAGCGATGAACGAGAAGGTGAAGAGATTCAGCCGAGCTACTCGGCGGTACGGGATCACGACGCGGCTGGAGCGCAACGGCTGCCAACCTGCGGGCTCCTACGGCTTCGAGGTGCACGGGATGTTCGGCCACCAGCTGACCACCCACCGCCGTCGACTCGGTCAGATCTGCGCAGCTGCTACTAGAGGCCGCTGCCTCACTACCCTTCTGGACCTGAGAGCGCCAGGAGGGGACCCTGCAGTGGCGATGCCAGCCAGGACCGTGGACATGTGGCTTAGCGTCTGGCAGCAACAGCCAGGTCTGCGCCAGCGAGTACGACAAGTCTGGCACCATGTCCGAGACCATCTGTCACAGCTGGACCCTCAACATCAGGTGCGTGCAGTTCGTGGCCCTGTGTCTGCAGTAATCCTCACCCTCCTCCGCATCAATTGGAACCCTGAGGATGTGGACACGTGGTCGTGCACCACGCCCACGGGGTCGGAGGAATGGCAATTTCCAGACGCCATATATACGGGCAATAAGTTTCTGGACACACACCGTGAATTGTTGAAGGATGTACGTCAGTCGGCAGCCCAGGTGGTGTGGGCCACGGCTGCCAAACACTACTGCGGAGGTGGAGTCGAGCATGGAGTTGACAATCGGTCATTTCGGCTGTTGCTCAAACAAGTTGGGCAACTCCCTCACGGTGTGCGCCTCACCGAGTTGCTGATCAATATTGCTACAGGTGGATATTGGACGCGACAGAGGCGCTATGATGAATTGAAGGGTTATAAGTGCAGCAACATGTGTGACCGCTGCCGAGAGGCACCAGAAACGGCCAAGCACAGATTCTGGCAGTGCAGCAAGAACGTGTCGGCCACGCCCTATACTCGCTCAGAGTCTTTGGTTTCAGCCGCGCTGGCCCAGACGGACGCCACCGAGTGTTTCTGGCTACGCGGGTTGCTACCGAGCCAGTGGACCCAGACCCCGCCCCCACCGAAGGACACGGTCCTGGAGTTCACGGGCAACAACGAGCTCTCCGAAGGGATCTTCGGGGCGGGGAGCGCTGAGTCACCAGTCGAGATATTCGGTGACGCCAGTGGAGGACCAGATGCGAGCATCAGTGATTTCATGCGGATCGGAGTTGCCATAGTATGTGTAGCCAGCCTGCTGCCCGAGATCAACCGACATGGTGCAGTTTTCGGCCAGCTTGGTGGCCCGCGCCAAGTGGTGGCGAGAGGGGAGCTCTACTCCTTGTACCTCGCGCTCTGGTGCACGACCAGGTACCTCACCTACGTGACGGACTGCGAGTACGTTGCGGCGGGCTGGTACTCCCAAGCCTACCTGAACCCAGCAGGCGAGGACGCCGACCTATGGAAGCTCATCGGGGACCTGATGAGCTCACGCCGCCACGCCGAGGTGACGGTACTCTGGACGCCGTCCCACAGCACGGCTCAGGACGTTGCCGCCCAGACGGTGAACAGGTACCTTGTCATCGGCAACCTGCTCGCCGACGAGTTCGCGGGCTGTGCAGCGGCCAGAGCCAGGCTGCCCGCCGAGGTCCGTCAACCCATCCTGCTGGCTGAGCGGAGGGCGTACCTCGTCCGCTTGAGGCTCCTCCGAGCCACGCTTGATAGCATGGCTGCCAGCCAGGAGGCTGAGAGAAGGGAAAGGGATGCCACCCGAGGCCCTGGGGGCCCTTCTGAGGTCCCGCCTCCTCCCGCTCCTCCTCCTCCTCCGCCTCCCTCAGCTGCTGCTGTTGCTGCCCTCATGTCCAGGCACCGTCTGGCCGACTGCGGCCGACGTTGCCTCTCCTGTTTCTGTTCTGCATCCCTCGCTACCGCTCAGGAATTCGTCGAATCTGAATGTCCTAGGCTGTACAATGTCGATGGGGTTGTGTTTTCGCCTTTAAAGGGGTCGCGAGTTCATATCGCGGGGGGTTGGGCCCACTCTACGCATACCCTGAATGTTCACCCGACCCTTCAGATTTGGTTTTGCACAGAGTGTGGGGTTATCGCGGATAAGGCTCTGCGATCTCTTAAGGGCCCCTGTAGTAAGAGGAAGTCCGCCACGGGGCAAGAGTACTTTGACAGAATTGCACGGGGGTTACATCCCAAAGTTCTGAGCCGAGCTGAGCAAACTACTCGGCGTTCGAATGCTCGTCTGTCCAGGCCTTCCTAAGATTCGAACCTGCTGCGCAGCGGAGTCCACTCCACTCCACTCCACTCCACTCCCTCTCCTGGTAGTTTGGCGATGCCTTGGCCGCCAGCGGTTCTCGCGGCGCCTGTGGCCGCTTTCGGGCGCACGGCACCGTCTCGCCGTCCTGGCGCGGCGGCGGCGCTTTGAGCGGGCGCGCAGGGCCTGCAAGCTTTCGGGGGCCCGTGCCGGGCCCAAGCTCACAGAGAGCAGCACGCGGCGCAGGATCCGTACTGCTTTACCGCTAAAGCTCTTTAGCATCGGCCCTGGCGGTGAATAGGACTTGTTCTAAGACCTCCTCCTCCTCCTTCTCCCTCCTCCTCCCTCCTCCTCCTCCTCCACTCATTTCCCTGATAAATAACTTCTCCCGTTCGCACCCCGAGGCCAGTTTTCAGGGCGGGCCGGGCGTTTCGCTTGAGACATCCTCACCATTTATGGGTCTGAAGTTTACAAAAAACAGTTTCACAGATGGAGGGCGACTGATTTTCAAAATGTGGCTCTCGCCTTAGCGCCGCGCACATTCGTTCTAAACATTCGCAAGAGCTCCAAGGATTGAGGGCGACCCGTTATCAAAATGTGGTTGTCGCCTTCGCGCCGCGCACATTCGTCCTAACAGTTTGCAAGAGCTGCACGGATTGAGGAGAACCTGTTTTCAAAATGTGGTTCTCGCCCTAGCGCCGCGCACATTCGTTCTAAAAGTTGCAAGAGTTTCGCAGGTTGAGGGCGGTTCCTTTTCAAAATGTGGTTCTCGCTTTAGCGCCGCGCACATTCGTTTATATCAGTTGCATGAGCTTCACGGATTCCCATGACCAGCGTACCAGAAATGGTGTTTTTGGAAGGGTTCAGGATTTTGCGGGTACGACGGTTTCGTTGATTCACGGAGGTGAAATCCTGAGAATGGCGTTCTGTCGCGATCCAAGATCGACAAGACGCAGCAGTCAGGTTGATCCGTGGCGTTCGAATCCCGAGAACAATGTTTTGGCATGCTATCAGGGTCTTCAAACTGTTGTCTTCCAGCGAGGCATTTCCCTCAATGGAAATGGGCGGTGGTAGGGTCCTATGAAAGGGAGCTTGGAGGTAGGGTGTATTCCAACATCGTTGATGGCTCTTGGGTTTGCACTGGTCCTCCTCCTCATCCTCCTCCCCCTCCTCCTCCTCTTCCTCCTCCTACTCAGGAATGACACTGTCGTCGTCATTGTTGCGCGGCGGGTGCCGCGGAAACAAATGATTAGGTAACCCCATCCTGGTGGGACCCCAGTCCTTCAATGATGCCGCCGGAAGATACTTAATTACCCCTGATTGGGGGGTGCTCTAACACCCTACTACGGTTAGTTACACCAGGGAAGGTCCAAGTTGCCAATCGATTGCTCGCGTTGAACTAATGACAATGACGGCCATCTTGTGTGCGGGGGGCAAGAATGACGAGTGCTGCTCTCTGTGTTGTGAAGTAACGGCCGCGACAGGTGGGCTGTCCAGTTTTTGTTCGGGGAGGTTTGACCTGGAAACGGTTTTGTGACACTCCGTCGGCCCAAGTTTTTTATTTGTGCGGTGGGCGGATCGCGCGGTTTGGTGGTTTGATCTGGCGCAGCGGTACACGAGTGTTGGAAGGGGCGAAAAGGAAGGCGAAGGGGGAGAATCGATGAGGAGGGGGAAGGAGGGAGGAGGGATGTACGGGGAGGGACGGGAGGATGGAGGAGGGAGGGAGAGGGAGGAGGGATGAGGAAGGATGGCGGAGGGAGGCAGGTTAGGCCCGCTGCAGGATTTGGCGAGTGTCGTCACGCACGCGGCATTACATTTCCTGAACATTTCCGAAACATATTCGACTCATGTCCAGGGGTGCGAACACATCTACATCACATGTCCGAAACACCTACGACACATCTCTGGGGGGCGAAACCATCTTCATAACAGTTACGACATATTTACAACACAGATTCGGGGGGGCGGCGACACCATTTACCTAACTCCTACGAAATATATCTGGGGAGCGAAACATCTACAACCATCTACGACATCTCCGAAACATCTCCGACGAGCCGTCGCGGGATCGAAAACGATGCGGCCGCGTCGACCGAAAGCACGATCGCGCGAGCCCGTTTCCATTCGCAGAGCGAACATCGCCTGACGGCTTGCATACTGTCATGTAAAATTAACGTTGCCACGCGATGCCGATTCCGTTCGCGGGCAGAACCTCGCCCGAGAACATGTGCAGAGACCTCCGGTACATCTCAGGAACCTGTCCCAAGGGCGAGAACATATACACATTATCTACGATACATATACGACATACTTCTGGGCGTGAAAACATGTACAACACATCGACGAGACATCCACAACAAATTTTAGGGGCGAGCAAATATGCAGAACATCTACAACACATCTACGGAACATCTCCGGAGGGACGAAGACATTTACAGTACCTTCGCGCGGGACACATTTGGATGGACGAACACAGTTGCAACAAATCTACGAAACATCTCCGGGGGGACGACCACACTTACAATACAGCTACGGGACATATCTCTGGATGGACGAACACATTTAAAACATATCTACGCAGCATCTCCAGGGGGGGCGAACGCATCTACTTAATTAACACATAGAACACGTACGTGTCATCTCCGACCAATTTTTTTGGGGGGGGCCCACGTTGCACGGGCTCGTCGCCGCGGCTGGATTCGTGGCCAGAGGTCGACGTCGGCGGCTCGTTTTCGACAGCGCCGAGGTGGCGATTGCTTCTGTCGGGGCAGGTTGGCGTCGCGGGCATCGCAGCGCTGGCCGCTGCGCTTGGCGATCCTCCTTGAAGGGGCCAAACGCAGCGTCTAATGCAATTAAAACGCAATTCGGATTTTTTGTCATGCTGTAGTGTGCCCGTGCGTCGGGCAGCGCCCCCGCGGGCCGATTCGGATGAGGTCGTGTCGATTATTCTTTGGACAGGCTTCCCAAGGCCACAAGTAGCGGCTTTTGCACCGTGAAGGCCGCACGGCGTGTGCCGCCGACCCTGAAGGCGGGACCTCCCCAGGGACCCCCCCCACCCAGGAGCCGCCTGGACCCGGGTGGGGGGGCGGCATTCTGATCCGGAACCACCCTCCCCCACCACAGGCAGGACCCCCCCCAGGACCCCCCATCCAGGAACCCCCTCCCGCAAGGCGGGGGGGGACTGTGGAGGGGAAGGAGGGCCACCGAGACCCAGGGGGGGGGCGCAATCTGACCTGGGGCCTCCGCCCTACCCCCCCCTCCCGTATTCCCCCCCCTGCCCTTTGGTTTCCCTTTTCGCTGAGGGGCAAGAGTGACAATTGCGGTTCTCTGTATTCTTTATGACTTAACTCATGCATTTTGACACTTGACCTGCATGAGTCTGATTATCTCGCTTATCCACGGCCGGCTCCTACAACGAGCCCGCCGCAGGCGCCGAATGTTCGTCAAAGCAACGCGGGTGGGTCGCAGACGTTTCGTGGGGTGGGTCGCGGTGTGGGTCGCGGGCTGGGTCGTGCGTGCGCCGCGGGCGAGGACGACGACGACGACGACGACAACAAGAACAAACAACAATCAGAACCTGCGCCAGCGGAGCTCCATGTCAGCCACGCACCCAGGGACGCAATTGCCGATGGGACCCCTCTTTTATGATAACTTGGTGCGCAACCTGATACGGCCCTGGACACATTGATATAGTAGGGGCGGGGCCCATGCCAAGAAGCACCTTGCTCACCTCCAGGGTGCCCTTGGTTTCTTGGGTTTCGATGGTTTTGCAATGGAAAGCGCGACGTAACCACACCACCAAAAGTCGATGGACGTCCTGGCGTCTCAGGTCTGGGTTTCTTGTTGAAGGTTTCTTGTGGTCGGGCCCCAACTGCAGTACGTGCTGGTCGCAGACCTGTGCCTCTTGAGCGCTACAGGCAGCGCGCGCTGCTTGAGCTCATACTGGGTACCACGCGGGCCACGCGCGCACGCCAATCTATATCAACGCCATGATGTAGCAAAATGCGCACACGAGTCAACCAACATCACGACCTTGTGCATGGTCTGGGAGCAAGTTGAGATCAACGACGCATTTTGATATGAAGGAGGAGCTTCATCATGCAAATGGTGACGAGCGAGTCAAGCTATATGACTGGGTGAGCGGGCCCACTTGATGCAGCATTTCGGTCGTGGCTAGATTATCTACTCTTCTCTCTGCTTACTCCTCTGCTTTCGGTTCTCTACTCTTGCGCCCTCCTTCTCTGAATCGAATATGTACTCCCCCCTCTTCAACTCTCCACTCTTCTACTCTATCGTCTAATATAAATGAAAGTGTCATGATGCCCTCTCTCTCTAACTAGATCTCCATGTATTCATACGCATGCGAATATCAATATCCACATGTGTTTACGTCGATACATATATATAAACATATGTCTGTACATAAACATCGATATACATACATACACATATGTACACATGTAGACATGGACCTTCATCATCCCTGCTGACTTTGCATACTATCAGTCATTTTGACATGTGTTATCGCGATCGCGTAAACCTCGGACTCAGACATCCCAGGAACCTCACTTGAACGCTATTCCTCTGCGCTATGCTCCATGCTTTCTGTTATGCGCTACATGTCATCAACAGGACGCTGCTTCACATTCCCAATGATCTCTGTCTATCTTGGTCTCTCTCTTTTCCCTCTACTCTGTAGGCGTACGTATGTATGCCTATACTCACATATATTTTTATTGTATGAATTATTGTATGCACACAGCTTCCTTTAATTCGACTGTCTTCGTTCCATCTGATCTTTCTCTCCTCTGTACTCCGACAGCCTTCGAACGTGGGCGCTTACCAGAATCCGTGGGAGATTTCTCATTGAGACCCAGACCCTGGAAGCCAGGCATTTGGGAGAGCAGACCAGAGGACGCGGAGTGAGAGGGGGAGGGCTCAAAGGATGGTGAGAATGGAGGTGGGAGGGGGTACGACGAGGAGGAAAGCGACGACGGATAGTGCGCGCCGGGGCCCCCGGCTGGCCAAGGCATCGCCCCTGTCACTCGGGGCGGCCCTCGGCCGTGCCGTAGCGAGGAGCGCACGCTGGCGGCTCGCGCGCGCGCGCGCCTCCCAGGGGGCCGCGGCGCGAGACCCCGAGACCGAGCGATTAGCGTGCCCGCATGCTTTCGTAAAGGAGGCAGCAGACGTCCCCCTCGTCGTCTCGGGCCGGACGAAGGGGGGGTGGGGACGTCCCCCTCGCCGTCCCCCTCGTCGCCTCGGGTGGCTGGACGAAAGGGGAGGTGGGAGACGACCCCCTCGTCTCGGGCTGGACGAAGGGGGGTGGGGACGTCCCCCCCGTCGTCTCCATCGTCGCCTGGGGGGGCTGGACGAAGGGGGGGGGAGACGACCCCCTCGTCGTCTCGGGCTGGACGAAGGGGCGGAGGGGGGGGCATCAGGGAAGCGGGTGGGTTACGAACTTGGCCGCATGCAGCTTGGGTCGGCCCCGTTGCCGGCCGCCTCTCCTCGACGCGCTGGGCGCCTCCCGGCGCCAGGAGGCCCCGGGAGGACCAGCTGCGGGAGCTAATTCGCTAACCCGCCCATTGCTATTCAACCCCTGCGATCGCATTTTGGGGAGGGCACCCCCCCCGATCCATGGATTTGGCGACCGCGCGCCAAATCCATGGATCGCTAATCCATGTTTGCGCGCCCCCGATCGAAGGACCACACAACCGCTCAGAGGGCCACCTCTGGCGGGGAGGTCCTGCAGTTCAGCACGCCCCCCCCGAGCTGAAGACTGGGTGTGTCTTGAGCGGGACGCCGCACAGCAGGGGGGCCGCAACAAGAAAAGGAGGGCGCTTTCCTTGGCTCGTGGTGCCGATCTCCTCCGCTCCTACGGCTATGCACGGGCCGGCACGAGGAGAGCGGGTCCTGGAGGCGGCAGGCCTGTTCCCAACCATCCTGCGGTGTTGGGTCCTCCTTTTGAAGAGAGCGCCCCGCGTCACTCCTCCGCCCGCTGTCTCCTCCCCCTCCTCCCTCCTCCCATCGACGGCATCATCGTCATCGTCACAATCAGCATCATACCACCCATGTCGGCACACCCCTCACACGGTTCGTGGCCCCGTAGGGAGCTCCACCGAAGGCTCCAGTGGCAGGGTCCGCATGCGTCAACGCCACCCAGGACAGCGTTTCGTGGCCCCCGAGGGAGCTCCACCCAAGGCTCTTGTGGCAGGGTCCGCATGCGTCAGCGCCACACAGGCCAGCGCTTCGTGGCCCCATAGGGAGCTCCACCGAAGGCTCCAGTGGCAGGGTCCGCATGCGTCAACGCCACCCAGGACAGCGTTTCGTGGCCCCATACGGCGCTCCACCGAAGGCTCCAGTGGCAGGGTCCGCGTGCGTCAACGCCACCTAGGACAGCGCTTTGTGGCCCCGTAGGGAGCTCAACCGAGCAGGGTCCACGTGCGTCAACGCCACCCAGGCCAGCGCTTCGTGGCCCCACAGGGCGCTCCACCGAAGATTCCAGTGGCAGGGTCCGCATGCGTCAACGCCACCTAGGCCAGCGCTTCGGTGTCCCATAGGGCGCTCCACCCAAGGCTCCAGTGGCAGGGTCCGCATGCGTCAGCGCCACCCATGCCAGCGCTTCGTGGCCCCGTAGGGAGCTCAACCGAGCAGGGTCCAGTGGCAGGGTCCGCATGCGTCAACGCCACCCAGGACAGCGCTTCGTGGCCCCACAGGGAGCTCCACCGAAGGCTCCAGTGGCAGGGTCCGCGTGCGTCAGCGCCAACCAGGCCAGCGCTTCGTGGCCCCGTAGGGAGCTCAACCGAGCAGGGTCCGCGTGCGTCAACGCCACCCAGGCCAGCGCTTCGTGGCCCCATAGGGCGCTCCACCGAAGGCTCCAGTGGCAGAGTCTGCATGCGTCAGCGCCACCCAGGCCAGCGTTTCGTGGCCCCACAGGGAGCTCCACCGAAGGCTCCAGTGGCAGGGTCCGCATGCGTCAACGCCACCCAGGACAGCGCTTCGTGGCTTCGTGGCCCCACAGGGAGCTCCACCGAAGGCTCCAGTGGCAGGGTCCGCATGCGTCAGCGCCACCCAGGCCGGCGCTTCGTGGCCTCATAAGGGGGCCGCACCGAAGGCTCCAGTGGCAGGGTCCGCATGCGTCAGCGCCACCCAGGACAGCGCTTCGTGGCCCCGTAGGGAGCCATACCGAAGGCTCCAGTGGCAGGGTCCGCACGCGTCAGCGCCACCCAGGCCAGCGCTTCGTTGCCCCAGAGGGGGCTCCACTGAAGGCTCCAATGGCAGGGTCCGCGCGCGTCAGCGCCACCCTGGACAGCGCTTCGTGGCCCCATAGGGAGCTCCACCGAAGGCTCCGGTGGCAGGGTCCGCATGCGTCAACGCCATCCAGGACACCGTTTCGTGACCCCAAAACGAGCCCCACCCAAGGCTCCAATGGCAGGGTTCGCATGCGTCAGCGCCACCCAGGCCATCGCTTCGTGGCCCCATATGGGAAGTGGCAGGGTCCGCGTGAGTCAGCGCCACCCAGGCTAGCGCTTCGTGGCCCCATAGGGCGCTCCACCGAATGTTCCAGTGGTAAGGTCCGCATGCGTCAACGCCACCCAGGACAGCGCTTCGCGGCCCCATTGGGAGCTCCACCCATGGCTCCAATGGCAGGGTCCGCATGCGTCAACGCCCCCCAGGACAGCGCTTCGTGGCCCCATAAGGAGCCCCACCGAAGGCTCTAGGGATGCGTCTCCCCCGCCCAGGACAGCGTTTCGTGGCCCCATAGAGAGCTCCACCGAAGGCTCCAGTGGCAGGATCCGCATGCGTCAACGCCACCCAGGCCCGCGCTTCGTGGCCCCTTAGGGCGCACCGAAGGCTCCAGTGGCAGGGTCCGCGCGCGTCAACGCCATCCATGGCAGCGCTTCGTGGCCCCATAGGGAGCTCCACCGAAGGCTCCAGTGGCAGGGTCCGCATGCGTCAACGCCACCCATGTAGGCACACCCCTCACACGGTACTTGGCCCTACAGGGAATTCCACCGAAGGCCCCAGTGGCAGGGTCCGCATGCGTCAACGCCACCCAAGGGAGCGCTTCGTGGCCCCCGAGGGGGCTCCACCCAAGGCCCCAATGGCACCGTTCGCACGTGCCTCCCCCACCCATGACAGCGCTTCGTGGCACCCTAGGGAGTTCAGTGGCAGGGTCCGCGTGCGTCAACGCCACCTAGGACAGCGCTTCGTGGCCCTATAGGGGGGCCCCACCGGAGGCCCCAGCTGCAACGTTCGCATGTGTCTCCCCCGCCCAGGACTCGTGGCCCATATGGAGCTCCACCGAAGGCTCGAGTGGCAGGGTCCGCACGCGCCAAAGCCACCCAGGACAGCGCTTCGTGGCCCCATAAGACGCTCCACCGAAGGCGGCAGTGGCGCAGTTCGCATGCGTCTCCCCCACCCATGACAGCGTTTCGTGGCCAAAGTCCCAATGGCGCAGTTCGCATGCGTCTCCCCCACCCAGGACAACACTTCGTGGCCCCAAGATCCACCGAAGGCCCCAGTGGCGGTGTCCACATGCGTCCGCGACACCGATTTCGGCGCACCCCTCGCACGTTTCGCGGCCCCACAGGGAGCTCCATCGAAAGCGGTACCCACAATGCGGCACTCGCAGCTGCATATGGTTAGGTCCTTTGTCAGGCTAATTTTTCAGTGTTCGGCCTTCCTGGGTATTTGCTCGACCCGGGCCTTCTACAAGCAGGCTCAAGATGAACAACCGATCCCAGGGGAGAGCTCCCGGGTCCATGACCTATATTGTGTTGGCCTCCAGCCAGTGCCGCCGATCTTGGGCGCTTCGGATAATGATGATGATGATGATGATGATGATGATGATGATGATGATGATGATGATGATGATGGTGATGGTGATGGTGGTGGTGATGGTGATGATGATGCAGATGCTGATGCTGATGCTGATGCTGATGCTGATGATGATGATGCTGAGGATGATAATGACGATGATGATGATGATGATGATAATGATGATGATGATGCTGATGACGATGATGATGATGAGGAGGAGGATGAGGACGAGGACGAGGATGAGGATGAGGATGATAATGATGATGATCACGATGACGATGACGATGACGATGACGATGATGATGATGATGATGATGATGATGATGATGATGATGATTATGATGATGATGTTGATGCTGTTGATGATTATGATGCTGATGATAATGAGGATGAGGATGAGGATGGGGATGGGGATGAGGATGATGATGATGATGATGAGTATGCTGATGATGATAATATTTACGAAAGTGCGCCAGTGGATCTCCCTGAATACACTAAGGGGGGGGGGTCCAGAACCTCTCGCCCCCCCTCCCCCCCTTCAGGGGGGAGGGGGGTCCGGAACGCATGTGGGCCCAATCCCAACCCACTGGGCCCAATCCCAACCAACTGGGACCAATCCCAACCAGTGCGAAAAGCAACCTGGGCCCAATCCCAACCATCTTGGGATAGCCCCACAATAGGATTTTAATTGTACAGAAGCCCAAGACGAGTGCGAAGACCAAGTGACACCCCTTATGTCAACGCAGAGGATCTGGAAGCCAACATGCGTGCTCGAGTTGGAATTGGTCTCAGTTTTTGGTCTGCGCACCAGCACTACGTTAAGATGAGCAAGAGGGCACCGAAGCGTAAGCAAAAACGCACCGAATTGCATCGATTCTAAAATATGCAAGATGGATCCTCCTAGTAGTAGTAGTAGTAGTAGTAGTAGTAGTAGTAGTAGTAGTAGTAGTAGGAGGAGTAGGAGGAGTAGGAGTAGGAGTAGGAGTCAAGCTAGCCAGCTCGAGCGAGTCAAGCATGGCATGCCCAGTCCCACCCGCCCTCCCACAACATAAGAAGCAAAGCTGGCACAACTGGGGGCCGAAGTCACACCGGCCAGCCGGTTTGGTACAGCTGATGCGGCCGCGATGGCGGT
The DNA here is from genome assembly GCA_963575745.1 of Prorocentrum cordatum. Taxonomy (NCBI): domain Eukaryota; class Dinophyceae; order Prorocentrales; family Prorocentraceae; genus Prorocentrum; species Prorocentrum cordatum. The sequence continues at coordinate 184,718 of CAUYUJ010021704.1, read as the reverse complement.
TGCCGACGGGAACTGGCGAGCGCGTGTTGAATGCCGCGCACGCATTGCCAGACGAGTCGAGAATGGCCCGGTACACCGCAGGAAGCCAGAGGTGGCCGGAGGAAGCCCGACGGTCTGACAGGACACCCCAAAGCATTTTTGTGAAAAAGCATTGGGTTTTTGATGTTTTTATGTTGAAATGCTTGCAAACACACGGTGTTCGGTAGGATTCTGACATGAACGCGCGAGTGTGCTCTTTGTTGTATTTTTTGCACAGGATTCGCGGCCTGGGTGCATGACAGAGCATCGCGAGTGCACCGCGCGATGACGTGAAATCGCTGGATTTGACAGAATTCTTAAGATTCCTATGGTTTTCCTATGATTTCAGCAAGAGAGCCCGGGCAGGAAATTTGTAGAATTTTTGTGAAAAAGCATTGGGTTTTTGATGTTTTTATGTTGAAATGCTTGCAAACACAAGGTGTTCGGTAGGATTCTGACATGAACGCGCGCGTGTGCTCTTTGTTGTATTTTTTGCAATGGATTATCGCCGTGGACGACAGGACGTCCATGTCGAGAGGAAAAAATAAGAAAAATGTTGATTTTGTATTGTTTTTTACAGGTTAGGATGGGACCCCCCGGATGCGGCCCCTAATGGCCGGCCTGATGGGGGAGTAGGAGTATATTCTAATAAGGAATAAGGATAGGAGTAGAACTAGTAGTAGTAGTAGTAGTAGTAGTAGTAGTAGTAGTAGTAGTAGTAGTAGTAGTAGAAGTAGTAGTAGAAGTAGTAGTAGAAGTAGTAGTAGTAGCAGTAGTAGTAGTAGTAGTAGTAGTAGTAGTAGTAGTGGTAGCAGTAGTACTCGTAATCGTCGTCGTAGTAAGTCGTAGTAGTCGTAGTAGTCGTTGTAGCAGTAGTAGTAGTAGTCGTAGTAGTAGCAGTAGTAGTAGTAGTAGTAGTAGGAGGAGGAGGAGTAGTAGTAGTAGTAGTAGTAGTGGTAGTGGTCGTAGTAACAATGGTCGTAGTAGTAGTAGTAGTAGTAGTAGTAGTAGTAGTAGTAGTAGTAGTAGTAGTGATAGTCGTAGTAGTAGCAAAATAAGTAGCAATAGTAGTAGATGTAGTAGCAGTAGTAGTAGTAGTAGTAGTAGTAGTAGTAGGGGTAGTAGTAGTAGTAGTAGTAGTAGTAGTAGTAGTAGTGGTGGTGGTGGTGGTAGTAAGTGGTAGTAGAAGTAGTTGTAGTCGTAGTCGTAGTTGTAGTAGTCTTAATCGTAATAACGGTAGTAGTAGCAGTCGTAGTAGCAGTAGTCGTAGTAGCAGTAGTGGTAGTAGTCGTAGCCGGTGTCGTAGTAGTAGTCGTAGTCGTAGTAGTAGTCGAAGTAGCAGTAGTAGTAGTGGTAGTAGTGGTAGTAGTCGTAGTCGTAGTAGTAGTAGTTTGTAGTAGTAGTAGTAGTAGTAGTAGTAGTAGTAGTCGTCATCGTCGTAGCACCAGTAGTAGTAGTAGTAGTAGTAGTAGTCGTACTAGAATTCGTCATATTATCAATATTAATAGTAGTAGTAGTAGTAGTAGTAGCAGTAGTAGTCGTCGCAGTAGTCGTAGTAGTAGTAGTAGTAGTAGTAGTAGCAGTAGTAGTAGTAGTAGTACTCGTAGTAGTAGTAGTAGTCGTAGTAGTAGTCGTAGCAGTCGTAATCGTAGTAGTAGTAGTAGTAGTAGTAGCAGCAGTAGTAGTAGTAGTAGTAGTAGTAATACTCGTAGTAGTAGTGCAATACGTAGTTATAATAGTAGCAGTAATGGTAGTAGTAGTAGAAGTGGTAGTAGTAGTAGTAGTAGTCGTAGTAGTAGTAGTATTATTAGTAGTAGTAGTAGTAGTCGTCGTCGTAGTAGTCGTAGTAGTAGTAGTAGGAGTAGTGGTGGTGGTGGTAGCCGCAGTAGAAGTAGTCGGAGTCGTAGGCGTAGTTGTAGTAGTCTTAATCGTAGTAATGGTAGTAGTAGTAGTAGTAGTAGTAGTAGTAGTAGTAGTAGCAGTAGTAGTAATCGTCGTAGTAGTAGTAGTAGTAGTAGTCGTCGTCGTTGTCGTAGTAGTAGTAGTAGTAGTAGTCGTCGTAGTAGCAGTAGTAGTAGTAGTAGTAGTAGGAGAAGAAGTAGTAGGAGAAGTAGTGGGTAGTAGTAGTTCCGAAGGAGGAATCCAAAAGGAATTCCGAAGGAGGAATCCACAGGAATTCCGAAGGAGGAATCCAAAGGAATTCCGAAGGAGGAATCCAAAGGAACTCCGAAGAAGGATTCCTGAGGATTCCGAAGGAATCCTAAGGAATTCCAAAGGAATCCGAAGGAATTTCGCAGGAATCCCAAGGAATTCCGAAGGAGTCCTAAAGAATCCTGAGGAATTCCGAAGGAATCCTAAGGAATTCCGAAGGAGTCCTAAATAATCCTGAGGAATTCCGCAGGAATCCCAAGGAATTCCGAAGGAGTCCTAAGGAATTCCGAAGGAGTCCTAAAGAATCCTGAGGAATTCCGAAGGAGTCCTAAAGAATCCGGAGGAATTCCCAAGGAATCCTAAGGAAGTCCGAAGGAGTCCTAAAGAATCCTGAGGAATTCCGAAAGCATCCTAAGGAATTCCGAAGGAGTCCTAAAGAATCCGGAGGAATTCCGAAGAATTCGAAGGGATCCGGAGGAATTCCGAAGATCCCATCCGTGGTTGGAATTGGTTTCATTTTTGGTTGGGTTGGAATTGGTCTCGTTTGTGGTTGGAATTGGTTTCGTTTCTGGTTGCAATTCGCTCCGAACGGTTGGAATTGGGACTAGTCGGTTGTAATTCGTTCCATTTCGGGTCCGGAACCCTTCCCCCCCTCCCCCCTTAAGGGGGGGGGGGTCCCAGCCCCCCCCCCCCCTTTCCCCCCCCTCCCTTGAAGGGAGGGGGGGGTCCAGACCCCCCCCCTCCCCTCTTTGGCGTTGGAAGGAGGGGGGGTGGGTTCGGACCCCCCCCGTGTAGGGAGTACGGAGTTGGGAGTAGGGAGTGGTGTGTAGTGAGTAGTGAGTTTGTGCGTAGTGCGTAGTGAGTATTGGGTAGTGAGTAGTGGCTAGTGAGTGGCGAGTAGGGAGTAGGGAGTAGTGAGTAGTGAATAGTGAATAGTTAGTAGTGTGTACTGATAAGTGAGTAGTGAGTGGCGAGTAGTGAGTAGTGAGTAGCGAGTAGCGAGTAGTGAGTACTGAGTAGGGAGTAGGGACTAGGGAATAATGAGTAGTGGGTCGTGAGTTAGTGCGTAGTGAGTAGTGGGTGGCGAGTAGTGATTAGTATGTAGTGAGCAGTGGGTAGTGCGTAGTGCGTAGTGCGTAGTGAGTAGTGAGTAGGGAGTAGTGAGTAGTGAGTAGTGAGTAGTGAGTAGTGAGTAGCGAGTAGTGAGTAGTGAGTAGTGAGTAGTGAGTAGTACGTAGTGAGTAGTAAGTAGTGAGTAGTGATGAACAGAGAGTAGTGGGTAGTGGCAGTGGGTAGTGGGTAGTGAGTAGCGAGCAGGGAGTAGCGAGTAGTGAGTAGAAAGGCGCGAATAGGGCGTAGTGAGTAGTGAGTAGAGAGTAGTCAGTAGTGAGTAGTGGGTAGTGATTTGTGAGTAACGAGTAGGGAGTAGCGAGTAGTAAGTAGGGCGTAGGGAGTAGGGAGTAGGGAGTAGTGAGCAGTGAGTAGTAAGAAGCGGGTAGCGTATAGTGTTTAGTGAGTAGCGATTGGTGAGTCGTGGGTAGTGCGTAGTGAGTAGTGCATTTTGACTAGTGACTAGTGAGTTGTGACTAGTGACTAGAGACGTTGCAGTGACTAGTGAGTGGGGAGTAGTAAGTAGTGAGTAGTGAATAGTGAGTAGCGGGGAGTGAGTAGGAAGTATTGAGTAGCGTGTATGGGAGTAGCGAGTAGTGAGTACTGAGTACTGTGCAGTCCGTATTGTGTAGGGAATAGTGAGTAGCGAGTAGCGAGTAGGGGGTAGTGAGCTGTGATTTGTCGGCAATGAGTGGTGAGTAGTGAGTAGAGAATAGTGGATAGTGGGTATAGTGGGTAATGAGTAGTGATTAGTGAATAGTGAGTAGGGAGTAGTGGGTAGTGCTTAGCGAGTAGTGAGTATTGAGTAGTGGATAATGAGGAGTGAGTAGTGACTAGTGAGTAGGGAGGAGGGAGTAGTGAGTAGGGAGTAGCGAGTAGCGAGTAGTGGGTGGTGGGTAGTGAGTAGTGGATAGTGAGTAGCGAGTCGTGAGTAGTGAGTAGGTGGTAGTGAGAAGTGAGTAGCGAATAGCGAGTAGTCAGTAGTGGGTACTGAGTAATGAGTAGTGAGTACTTTTTGGGGCTGGGGTTAGTGGTTGGGGTCAGGATTAGGGGCTTGGGTTAGGGTGAGGTATAGGGGTAGGGGTGGCGGGGGTCGGGTTCCGGAGTCAGGGGGCGGCGTGGCGAAAGGGGGGGAGGGGGGGGGGTTCGGACCCCCTCCCCCTTTTGAAAGGGGGGGAGGTTCCCCGACGACGGGTCGGGGAAAGGGGGGGAGGTGTGGAGGGGGGTCCCCGACGACGGATCGGGGAGGAAGGGGGGGAGGGGGGGGGGGGGGTCCCCGACGACGGATCGGGGAAGGGGGGGGTTCCTAACCTCCTAACCCCCCCCCCTTGGGGAGATCCAGCGGCGCACCCTCACGATGCTCATGATGATGAGTTCGTTGATGATGATGATGGTGATGATGATGATGTGGAGAGGAGGATGATGCTGATGATGAGGATGCTGGTATTGATGATGATTATGGTCATTGTGATGCTGATGATGATGATGATGATGATGATGATGTGGCTGTTGATACTAATGCTGATGCCGATGCTGATGCTGATGACGATGATGATGATGATGATGATGATGATGATGATGGTGATGGTGATGGTGATGGTGATGGTGATGATGCTGATGATGATGATGGTGGTGGTGGTGGTGATGATGATGATGATGATGATGATGATGATGTTTATCATGGTAATGGCCATGGGGCCATCTTGGGCGTCTTGGGTCGATCGTTCGGTGATTCGGGGCTTCCTTGGGCCGTCTTGAGGGCCTCTTGGGGCCCTGTTGGCCCGTCTTGGGCTTCTGTTGGGCTCGAAGAATATTGCGGGAACATTCTGGGGGTCCCAGAGGGCACGCGGGGAGTCTCAAGAGATTTAAGTGCTTGGAGTCTGGGCTCATGAAGGTTCTGCTTTGAGTGCTTGGAGATTTGAGTGCTTGGAGTGATTTGAGTGATTGGAGTGCTTTGAAGACTGAGGTTCAGGGAGGGGATTGAGCAAGGGACCTGGGGAAGCCTTTTGGGGGGTCGTTTTGGTGCCTTTTGGAGCATCTTTCGGGCCTCTCGGGGTCCTTCTGGGGCCTGCTGGGGGCTTCTTGGGGGCATGTGGGCCCCCCCCACCCCCCGAGCACTAAATTCGTCGGGGATGGCGTCCCCCAGAGCGTAGCTTGAGCGAGCTCAAGTCCACGCTTTCAGAAACTCACACGCCGGATCGGCGGATTTCTACCAGGACCCTCAGCAGGACCTTGTTTTCTCATGCCAATGCAGTCGGGTACCCTATTGTTCTTCGTGTTTGATGGATGCTCGTGTGCATCGTGGGGAGGGTACCCTTGGGTGTTTTCTGTTTTGGCCGACGGAGGGTCTCATGTTCTTGAAGGATGCTATCCTGGCCCAGGTCCGACTGCACAGCAGGTTCGCGACGCGTCGACGCGGCGGCGACGCTGCCGTGGGCGTCCATGGTTGAAGGCCATCGACGGCCTGAGCCAGGCCTCGGATGGAAGAGATCGCTCGAGGTTGGCCGATCTACGCTGCGTCAGAAAAACCACCGCCCATGCCGTTGCGACAAGCACCAGGCGTGGGGCACGCTAAAACCGGCGGCGCCTTCCAGGAACGGGAAGCCGACCGCCATCCGTCGGCGGAGGAGGCCGGCGCCGGCGGAAGCCAACGGGTCGCTCTCGGTCGATCCCAGCTGTCGCGGGGAGCGGGAGTCCGTGCCGACCCGCCGCGGGGCCTTTCTTGGGAGCTTGGAGTCGCTGGGCCCGCCGCGGACCCGTGCGACCAGCGCAGGGTCTCGCTGCGGCGGAGCAGCGGTGGCGGCGAGGTTCGCGCACGGAGGCCAATGACCTCGGCTCGACAAGGGTCGTCCACTGCAACGCAATGCAAAGAGAGGCAGTGCAGCGCAAGACATGCCACGACACAGCCTGCAAGTCATTTCAGTGCAGCAGCTCCAGGCAAAGCGAAGCGATGCAAATCATGCAGTGAAGGACGATGCAGCAGTTGTAGTGCAAGCCGAAGCGATGCAGATCAGTGCAGAGCTATACAACGCAACAAAGGGCGAAGAAAAGCAATGCACACCAGATCACAGCAAATCGAAGCAATGCAAGGGGAGACGCTGCGCAAACCAATCGACGCAAACAATCGGTCCTGCCAAGTAATGCGCACCAGTGTGAAACACGCATCACTGCGAACCAAAGTGGAGCAACGCAAAGCAATGCAAATCGGCACTGAGCGAAGGATGGCAAAGCAAGGCAAGGATCGCCGATGGCCCCCCCTGACAGCCCAGCCCTCGGAGGAGTCCCCCAAGGAATCCACAGGGACGGCCAGCACCTTCCGAGGGACCTCCAGGGACCTGGCGGGGCCCGCGATCGCCACCAGCCCTCCTGCACAGAATGCGCAAGAACGGCTAGAACCTCTTGGGCAAGCCATAGTGGGAGAGAAATGCAGAAGAACATCCCAAAGTCTCGCTCCTCGACCTTCGATCCTTCCTAGATCCTCGATCCTTCACGACGCCGACGACGACGACGACGACGGCGTGGGTCGCCCCCGTGCCCAAGACCATAATCTGCCCAGAGCTAATACCAGCTCAGAACCAGCTGATGGCCGTGAGCTGTGTCCAGCCGTGGCCGCGAGTGACCTCCAGGAGGCCGAGGGAGGCCAATTGCCTCAAATCCTGATCTCTTACCTCCCATGCGGGATCGAGGGTCTTTTTGACCCGTCGATCTCAGTTCCTCGACGACGGCGGCGACAACAACGACGAAGACGGTTGCGGCGACGATGGTGACCACGATGAAGACGACCGATCACGACGTCGGCGTCGTTAATGACGACCGTCGCCAGTCAGTGGTCCCCAGAGGTCAACCGAGTTTCTCAGAGGGCACCAGACAGAGGCCTCTAGAGGCCCATGAATGAGTCGAATGCGTCCAGACATGTTCGATCCTCGATCGACCAGTCCACGACGACAATGCTGTCGGACCAATCTTCGCTCAATGTCAGTTCCCGGACCCCTTGTCGAGCCGCGTCTAGCCGTGACGGCGAGAACCTGCAGAAACGCCAACAATCCGCCGAAGCGAAGATGTCGACGCCAACAATGGCGATGGTGACGGCGACCAGCTACCTGGAGGTCCCCGAGGTTCCTTGGAAGTCATCAGCGCGCCGAAAACGCCAAAAGCCCTGGGTGCCTGGTGCCTTTCGGTGGAGCCGGTTTGAAGCTGCTCGCGATGGAGGGAAAACGTCCAAAAGCCTTCGATCCTCCAGCAGTTGGAGGATCGAGGGCTTTCCAGCGACTGGAGCATCGTTCGATCGACGGGCCTCGATCAACGAGGACAAATCCACCCCGACCCCCATAATCGGCGTTTACTAAACGGCCCGGTGCGTTTACTAAACAGCGCTTTCTTGTTCGATTCCTTCGTCGGGTGCGCTTACTAAACGGTTGCGTTGTCGGGGTGTTTACTATCGGGGTGGATCTCGAGCCCTCTCTTCGAGGGAGGCCTCCCCTTCCCAGGGCGGGCATGCCCAGCACCCTGCTGCTGGCGCTGCTGGGCGCCCTGCCCCTGCGGGCCGAGGGCGGCAAGAAGCGGACCCGCCGCCCGCCCGCCCACCCCTGGCGGTCGGCGTCGACCGCCGGCCAGGTCGGGGGTGCAACGCTCGTCACCGAGCGCGTTCCCCTACTTTTAGGTCGGGCCTGTCTCCCTACAGGGGGATGTTGGACGAAAAACAAAACATACTCAAGCAATACTCAAAAAGATGCCCAAAGATGCTCAACAAATAGTTTCCAGACTTTTGTACCATTTTGGAATATTCCCCCTGTAGAGGGACAGGCCCGACTTTACACTACTTGCAAACTGCCTGCTCGCAAATCATGTATTCCTCTGTGTAATGTGCCGTACATCCCACGCGGCAGATCCAGGCCACGTGCGAGCAGTTACTCTGCGAGTAGTGGGATGCGCTTGTCCAGTTCTGGGCTGGTAGGCTCAGGGGGGGGGGGGGCGTGTCGACCCCCGATCGCGCCCGCTCATCGCCCGCTCATCGACCAGTCGGGGCCTGGCCGCCCATCCCGCCGATTGGGGCCCGAGGTTTCGCCCCCGAGTTGGTCCCCCCGATCGCTCCCCCCAATCTGCGAGGGGACGCGAAGAGAACCGCGCTTCGCGCATCGCTGCTCTGGTAGAAGAGGCGCCCCTCTCCTTGGCATCGCTCGGGCGTGTGCAATTTTCCTCGGCGAGGGCCGTCGAGGAGCAGATTGGATCATCCTGCGGAATGAAAACACGCACGAAACTGAAAAATGCACGGGGAGTGGAGGTCCGAGCGATGGCAGGTCTCTGGGGCAGCGGCGCGATGGCACTATGATAGCCGCGCGTCGCGCATCGTGGGGAGCGTTGCGCGAAATTGGATGACTTTGTCGTCTCCGTCTTCCGTCGTCGTCGTTGTCGTCGTCGTCTTCCTGGGCTCTTTTTGGGCCTCTGGTGACCTCGAGACTTCTATATTCCTCCAGAAGTAGTCTCCGTTGTCGCGGGCGAGAGGGGCGAGAAAGAGAGGATGGAAAGATGAGGGAGGAGTGCGCGCGCCAAGTCAGACATCCTACTCCTCCCTCCTATCTCTTCCCATTGCGTTGGCGTTTCTCCATCCGCCGACGAGTGTCGTAGCGGACCTCGATGCCCCAAATGGCCCCATCGTGTCGTGCACAATCAGACAGGGGAGCTATGTACATTGGGGGTGGGTAGGATTAGGGGAAGCGGATGATATGATGAAGGAGGAGGCGCAGCAGCAGGAGCAGGAGTCAAGCCAGGTCGAACGAGTCAGAGGCTTTGCCCATTCCTGCCCTCCTTCCATGCTGGAACAATCAGTTGTGGCACAACGTGATCTTGGAGTTGGATCGCCTTCCCACCTGCCGAACGGGAGGCGCTCGCGCGTGGTCCCGTTCCCCACGACCTGGCGAGGGAAAGCAGAGCGCAGGCCGCGCACGGGCGGCAGCGTAACCTCAGCACATCCATTTCGCGGCGCTGCGGCGAGAGCACCATTCGGCCCTCTCTCGGGGGGTCGATCTTCCCGTGGAGCCCGGCAGAGGCGAAGCACGCGCCGCGCGGAAATAGTGGTTCCAGCCTCCGCGTTCAAGCTGCGTGGCGCTCGGGCGAGGACGGTCTGTCGTCCAGTCTCACCGCGGGCCCCGCTGGCGCTCTCGTGCGATGCGGCGAGCGAGACACGCGCCGCGCCCACGCGGGAAATCTACACGGAGCTCCGGCGAGGGCGGTGAGGTTCGGGAGCCTTGAGGCGGGGGTCAATGCAAACGGGGGTCAGCCAGAGCGCCCGATCTTGCAGGATCCTCCAGGGCCACTTCGCATTGACCCGGGTTTGGGTGCAGGATCTTGCAGGATCTTGCCGGATTCTGCAAGGCCTGACTGACCCAGGTTTGGATTGACCCGGGCCAGAAGATCCCCGAAAGGTCGGCCGCTCGCGCGCGGCGGCAGCAGCCCGCAACGATTTCGCGAGCGGAAGGCATTCGCGCCGTGTTGACGCGGGAGCGCCACTTTCAGGGGAAACCACGGCGGCGCCGAGGCGAGAGCAACACTTGCGTGTGAGCGGCGCCGAAAAGCGGGGTCGTCTGCGCCGTCATTTGGCGCGTATCTTGCCCGCGTAAGGTCGCGGTAAGCGCCCTCGTCTCCAGTGTGGCGTGCCGCACTAGCGGCCACCGTGAGACGCCGCGTAAGGTCGCTACTTCATCTCGCGCAGGACCCGCTTTTGAGCGTTGCTCGTGTGCCCGCGCGCCGACGGATTTGTGAAGGGCACTGGGCCCAAGCGGGAGCTCGAGAGATGAGCGTGTCGCTGAAGCGAGAGTTGCGTTACGCATTTCCCGCGATGTACGTCCCGTCCCATTCCTGCCGCGCATTTTTCAACCCCGACGACACAACGTCAAGGTTGCAACACGTGCATGGTGTATTGCCTTTGATGGATCGGAAGGAACGTCCCAGATCGTTTGCTATCTGCCAGCTGGGTGCCCCAGTCGGAGTGCATACCAACACGGAGTAAGGGTAGGAGGGGCGGGAGGAGCACGGGGACCAGGTGAAGCCAGGGGAGGGGCAAGAAGGGGGGCGACAACGACGAGGCAGGAGTCGAATCCAGAAGCGCGGCCCGCGCTGGAGCGAGGGCGTCATTCTGAACGGCGGGAGCGACGCGCCAGTCCTGAAATGAAGCCTACGCTGCATCGGGGACACCGCTTTGAAGCACACGAAGAACTTTCAGTTAGGACAACCACGTGCATCAATAATCGGTAGCACCTGCTCACACCCTGTGTGTGCAAAGCCATGCGCGGGCGAGGCTGGGTCACTACGGCACAGATTGAGGGGAGAATGGACAGTAGTACTTTTGTCGAGTAGTTGAGGGGAACGAACAAGAGGAGTATTATTGTAGAGCACTCTGGGAGAGTGGATATGGTAGATTGAGGTGGAGAACGAAGAGGAGGATGAATGGAGGAGGGGGAGTAATTCAGGAGGCCCCTAGTAAGCCTGACACGGACCTGCCGTCTATCCGTTTCAGTTCTGAGAAGCGTCAAGGTGCACGGTTACAAAGCTAATGTAAGAGCCGACGTGACACGGATGGTGTCACGTTTGTTCAGTTAAAGGCCTCGGGACAGCGCCCCATTGCCATCCGTGTCAGGTGTCGTTCGCATTTGATGATTAGCATTACGTTTCGCGGCAGCCACCGAGCAGGAAACAGTCGAAGTCGAAACGCACATCGGACGGTGTGGAGAACCTTTCTTGCGGCAGGTCCCGGTTCCTAGAACATGGGTAGTCCACGCAAATGATCGACGATGAAGATGTTTCGTACCTTGTATGGCTCAGCGCAGGTTGTGTAGATCGGCTGATTTGGATGCGAAATTTGATGTGAGCGCGCAGTTATTGTCCTCCGCCCCTCTCCGTCGTATTTTGTCTCGTCCTTCCTCTGGGTGCCTTCATCTTCGTTTCGCCCCCCCCCCCCCCCTCCCCCTCCGCCCCCTGCCCAGCTGTGTCGTCTCTTGCCCGCCACTCCGCCCTGGGCTCTTCCGCTCAGGGCCGGGCCTCTCCGCTCACCCCGAAGGAAGGGCGGGGCGGACTATTACGACATCCTCGGAGTGAAAGAGAAGGATGACGCCGCGACCATCAAGAAGGTCTCCGCTCCTGTTTCCGGCTCGAAGCACTCCGCGAGCGCGTGTGAGTCTTGTGCGGACTTGAGCACGCTCATGGTGTGCGTTGTAGGCCTCGGGAGTGCGTTGGGCCGTGCGCACCGTGCATTGCTCGGCGCTCGCCGTCTTGTCGCGACCCCGCTGACGCAGAGGGTGGAAGCCAGAGGAGGAAGAGGTGTCCACACCTGTATCCTTCCCTCGTTTTCCCATTTTCGGGCCTCCTGGGAGGCTCTCGTCGCCACGGCTGGATTCGCCTCGACAGTTTGGTCGGAACGCAGTCCAGGAGAGGTCCAGGGAGCAGCGAAGTCGCTACCTCTGCGTTTCCCCAGGAACTCACGTGATTGCGCACCATGCGCGACACCGCGCGGAGGTACCGTACCTGGAGCGACTCCTGTGTGGCGGGGGGGCCCCCTCCCTCCGAGGCGACGATGAGGGCGAATAGCCCCTGGGAGATCAATCCATGTATGCAAGGGCGGCGATGGTCTATGCCCTCGGCGAGGCTCCCGGGCGATTACGTGTATTGCTCCCCCCAGGGCCATTCGCCCCCATCGTCGCCTCTGATCCCTCCCCCGCCGCGGCCGCCTCTTTCTCCCCTTTCCCTCCCCTCTCGCATTCGGGGCAGCTCGCAACGCCGCAGCCCAGGTTGCTCGAGACGCGCGAGCGGATCGCTTCTGCCGCTCCGCGACGGGAAACTTGTGTGGAGGGGGGCGTGCCAGATTCTGATGACATTATGTTGATTCCGCTGTTCTCTGGGACCAGCACATACCAACGCAAGTAATTGTTGTTGAAGTGGTCCGACCAGTGCCCCGGACGCATGGAGAGACGCAGGGCCGCCGGCAGACGGAACGCGGCTGAACGCGTACTTTGCGCAAGGAACGGGCGCCTTGTACGAGCTCACCCCATCCAAGACACTTGACATGCAACTCACTGCGAGCCAGTTTGCCGACAACGTCGCGCTCCGGCTCGGTGTCGATGTCTTGGATGCGGGGTCCACCTGTCCTTTGTGCGGGGTTGCCTTGGACGCTCAGGGAATCCACTGCCTCTCCTGGATGGGGGGCCCTGAAACCACGGGCATTCACAACGGCATTCGCGACGTCCTCTACGACTACGCGTGCCGAGGCGGACTGCGACCGCAGTCCGAGGTCCCAGGCTTGCTCCAGGAGGGCCCGGAGGCGCCGCCAGACCAGCGCAGGCCAGCCGACGTCCTCGTGGTCCCACGCTTGGCTTTGGCGACGCACCTTCCCGACGGCAGCCGTGCGGTCCGGGCGGGAAGGGTGTGCTTTGACTTCGCGGTCATCAACGCGCTGCGGCCGGGCCATGGGGCGGACACCGCACTGTCCGCCAGGCTCCCGTCCGCGACCTACGACGAGGAGAAGCGGAGGCGGGGCCGGACCGAGGAGAGGTGCCGCGCACAGGGCCTGGCCTTCCGGCCCGTCGTCCTCGAGCAGCAGGGCGGCATGAGCAAGGGCGCGGACGCGGCCTTCCGGGCCGTTGCAGCAGCGGTAGCCGGGAAGGAGGGGCGGGAGCAGTCAACCGTGCGCCGGGAGATGCTCCAGCGCATGGCGATCCTACTCGCCCGGGGCTGCGCTGCGCGGCTGCGCGGATCGAGCGTCGGCGGGCTAGAGCCCGCGCAGGGCGAGCTGCGTGGGCGGCGGCTGCGGCGGCTGTCGCGCGCGAGCTGGCGCGCGAGGGCGGTGAGTGAGACGCCGCGCAGCCGCGCCCTAGCGGGCTGGCGGCCGCGTGACCTGTGTCGCCGTCGTCGTTCCCCTCGTTCCCCTCCTCCTCCTCCTCCTCCTCCTCCTCCTCCTCCTCCTCCTCCTCCTCCTCCTCCTCCTCCTCCTCCTCCTCCTCCTCCTACTCCTCCTAATCCGGCCGCTGCTATGTGGAGTCTTCTTCCCGCCGGAATGGAAGGCGGAAGTTTGTCCTGATGCGCTGACGCACGGGTGCTCTTCTTGGCCCGCTTTCTTTCTTGCCTTGGCTTTGGCTCTCGGTTCCTCTCCCTCTCCTCTTCCTTCCTCTCCGTGCTGTGCTCTCTCGCCCTTGTGTTGCTTCCTTGCCCTTGTGTGTGCTGTGCTCTCCCTTTCTCTCTCCCTGCTTGGCTTCCCCTCTCCGTCCCCCCGTCCCTCCGTCCGTCGGCCCGGTCTGCCCTTTCCGGTCGTCCCCCTTCCCTCTCCCCCTCTCGCTCCTCGGCTCCTCGCTCTCCGGCCCGTTCCTGTTCCTTTCTTGGCCCGCTTTTCTTTGTCGGCCCGCCCCGTGGTCCGAATAAGAGATGCGGCGGCCCGCGCTGCCACGCTGACGGACCCCCGCCTCCCTCTGGTTTTTGGCCGGGGCGGCGGGGCAGGCAGCACAGGTGATGAACTCCGTGAGGGATGACGGAGCTCTCACAGCTGGTCCTCCAGGGCGCCGGAGCGACACGGCTTTCGCGCATGGTTGTTCAAACGCAGTATTGTGTGCTTGTCTTTGTGCGAAGTGCCCCTCGGCTGCCCGGCTCCTCTCGCCCGCCGCCCGTCGCTGCGCCGGTGCGGCGCAAAGGCCTACCGCGCCAAGTCGTTGCTGTACCACCCCGACAAGTGCGAGGACCTGGGCGCTCCACGTCCCTGAGACTGGTTTCGGATCAGCATGCCTTTCGTGATGCCCTTCCCCCTCCTGCTTCCTCTCTTCCCTTCCCTTTCCCTTCCATTACGCATGGGTTGCCCCACCACTACATCAAACCAAACACAAGCCGTTCCATTGTCCCCACAGGGTAAGGCATATAGCTGATTTGTGCGAGGGACCGCCATCTAAGCAATCGTCGCCAGGGGCACCGACACCCGACTCCAGGAGGCAAAGGGCGTCTCTTTCTCACTTTCCTTGTTTCCGCCAGGAGGACAAGGATGCGTGCCAGGCCAAGTTTATCGAGGTGTCGACGGCTTACGAGGTCCCCAAGATCCCAGCCTAGAGGGAGGGTGACCCCATTTCCATCATGAGGAGGAGGAGGAGGAGGAGGAGGAGGAGGAGGAGGAGGAGGAGGAGGAATAGGATGAGGGTGCAGGCGAAGGAAGGTATAACAAAATATGCCATTGTAGTTTGACGAGCAGCTGCATGATGCGTCTAGGCGAGGGAAGGTAGGACGTACTGCCAAAACGTACAGTGGGTATGCAGTGTTTCAGCGTTGCTGCCCTTGAATATCTGTCTTTCTCCTCTATCCCCTTTCGGCCGTGAGCCGACGAGGTTGTTTCAGCACGGCCCGGTTCGATATGGTATTGAAGCAAACGGGTCTTGAGACATATGAGTCTGGAGTTACTCGCCATCTTGGGCTTTTCTGGATCCACGGTCCCCGAGATTTCCAAAATGGCTCAAGACGAAGTATTGGTCGTGGGGGAAGCTCCCAGGGTCAAGGACACGCTTCCCTGAGGACCTGCTTGTGGCACGCAGCTTTCGCACGGTTCGATGTGGCCCAATGCTCGCATGGCGTCATTGTGCATGCTGCAGCGGCCGATCCGATGCGATTTCGATTCCGACGCGCGTTCGGGTTCGATCCGATGTTCTGGTGCGATGTTGGCGTATCTCGATGTGTTGCAACGTGGACAGCCTCATCACCCTCCGCGGAAGCTGGATTTCGTTCTCGCCTGCCCCGTTCGTGTTGCGTGCGTCCCCGCAGCTGGCACCAGGGTGACGAGCAGCCCTAGCTTGGGAAGTGTACCCCCTGGCCGACGGGCTCGTGTTCTCGACCCACGTTCTTGTACTCCGCCCCTCCGCCCCTCTCTTCCCTACTTACGGTAATAGCGTCATAGAGCCGAAACAGGAAGTCCTTCGGTCCCGAAGGGCCTCGGCACTGCATGTTTTCTTGGGCCACAGCGGGAGATCTCAGCCGAACTGTGTGAAGCACGCGTTGGATTCCTCATCTGCACGTGTGCCTCGTGCGCGAAATCGCCGACTTGGGATTCGTTACCCAACTCCCAAAAAGTTCCGCTCTTGGCTTCGCTTGTGTATCAGGCGAATTTTGCCGCTTCAATGTCTCGCGCGCCCAGGGTCAGGATGACGTGAGATCACAAGGACAATTCCTCAAACCGATTTCCCTGTTCTGGCTTTCCGATTGTTACGGGGGGGTGGGCTGGGGATGGGTGAATGAGGGGGGGAGGATTCAATTTTATCTGCAGCTCCAAGAGCCGTCGACACCACCTCGTATCAGTTTTCCATGGCGAGTCGCTTTCTTCTGGTCCTGGGACCCAGGAGCCGCTTACGGCTAAGGACGCCGAAACAATAGAAGTAACGCTGGCACTACGCAAGAATTGCAATGTCAGATGTAGTAGATCTTGGCGGGGGGCGGTGCCCAAACAGGGGGCCCGGGGGCAACATTTAGGGAAAGACAACCTGTCGCGATATTTTTTGCGACGCTTGGAGGTCCAGGGGTCCTCCAAGTGGAAGTCAACCCCTGGACCTGCCCTGGGCTGCGTTCGGGCCAGAACTTCCAGGGGAATCCAGCCGTGGTGACGGGGGCGCCACGTGAGATGTCAAACATCCCGGACCTCGGTGCTCGATCCTTTCTTCTCGAGGGTGGCCACGATTGTGCGTACAGTCGGAGTTGCTTAGTAGTTCGGCCTTGTAACATCAATGGTACCCATGTGTCCTGTCTAGTGTGTTTCGCATCTGCTCCGTGTCAGGAGCGCAGGCGGCCTCCAGAAGGTACGCCGTCGGCGAACAGAACTCAACTCAGCAGTAATGGCGTGGAGCGCAACGGCGCAGCACGCTCTGCGCCACAGCTGTGGGCGTCGGCACGCAGATGTTGCCAACGGCAACTGCGCAGGAGCCCGACGTATTCGCCGATGGCGTACTTGCGCCCTCTCGGGTGGCGGTCCCGACTGCACCAACTGTACCAAATACAGCGGCGGTCCTTCGGTACCATCTGTACCAACTGTATCAAATAATAACATATTAATGATAACAGTACTGTACCAATTGTACAGTCCCGCAGTTGCACCAAGACCTCTGCAATCGGTCCCGACTGTACCAAAACTTCGGCTCCAGCGGTCGCGCTCCCTTTGGGACATCAACCGCCCTTCGAGGCGCCTCGCCGGGCCACCGACGTCCCGAGCGCGTCCCTCGGGGGGCGAGACCGTCCCCAGCCACTCCACGTGCGTCTCTCCTCCCCCTCCCCTCGGCATGAGGGATCGGGGTCCTGAGGGCAAGGGGTCCTGAGGTTTGCATACTCTTGAGGCTCCCAGGGCCCTCCACAGGCCCCAGGACTGTCAGACAACGGATCAGCTTGGAGAGCAGGTCTTCAGGAATCGACCCGGGGTCCCGCACCCATCTCATTCAGGACTCACTTCCCTCGTGCCATTCCTCTCCAGGCCTTTCCATATGCTGCGTGCTGTATCGGGTGTGCTCGCACGGGTGGTGTGGCGTCCGTCGCGAAATGCGAGTTGCATTCGACGGCTTGTTGCCTTGACGTTTCGTCTGCCATGCCTTCTGTCTGGTTCCTTCCTCATGGTAGCGCGATGGCTGTACGAAAGCGACAGTTGGCTCGGAATCGAGATCTGTGTTTCAGCAGCTCCTGCAGATGGAAGATTTGAAACTCGGAGCGGACTGGCTGGGAATCCCTGGGCACTTCGCCCCTTCCGATTCCGCTTCTCTCAGCTCGCAAGCGCCCGCCGCTTTCGCTCGTTCGCAGGTGCTGACCGACCCGGAGAAGCGGAAGGATCGGGAGTTGTAAAAGAATTAATTCCCTCCTCTTCAGATTGGGCAGTGGTGAGTGGCCAAGAGATGCGTGCACTTGTGTGAGTGTGCGTGCGTGTGTGTGTGCGCGCGTGTGCATGAGCGTGTGTGCGTTGTGTTGTTGTTGTTGTTGTTGTTGTTGTTGTTGTTGTTGTTGTTGTTGTTGTTGTTGTTGTTGTATGTGTGTGTGCGCGCGTGTCTTCAATTGTTCTGCTGTTTCGCTCTCGATCTTGTGACTACAGCACGTACTTGTCTAGACTGCCTGAAGGTCTCGCTTCACGACCTGATTGACATTGGGGCTACTGGTCTGGTGCACGTGCTACTTCAAGGTGGCCAATTCAAGATACATGAGACCCGTTAATCAACATGCACCCGATGGTTGCGACCCTTCGCCATGACCGAGCGTCCTCAATGTTGATGTCATGTTTGCTCACAGTAGCCTCCCCCTCATCTGGCATTTCACGGCCGCGACTGGAGTGCGTTCGGCATGCGCTCGAATGCAATTCAGGTTGCGCGTCCCCGCTTGTTTTCGACCGACTGTCGAGTCGACGCCGCGGAGGGAAGCAGTGCGGGTTTATTTGTGTGAGGCGCGCACGTTGTGTTCTTGCATGCGCCGGCCTTCGTCCTGACCACCCACCTTCAAGTCGAGGCGGTAATTGGACCGAGCGCGCCCCGTCCTGGTCCACGCTGCGGTGGCACCCACCCGGCCGCCAGAGGCAAAAGAGTGCGTGTGTCTTGACCTTTCATATGTTTCGCCCTAAGCTTCAGTCGGGCATGTCCCTTTACATGAGGAAGATTCAATAATCGTAAAAAGATAATATGTTGACGATTTGTCGTTCGCTTTTGCTTTTTGGTGATACGATTTGTCAGTTTTTATTTTTTCTTCCAAAATCCGAATGCAGAAGGACGTGCCCGACCTAACCATGACTTGCTCGCTCTTGCCCGCCTGAGGTGTACGACCGAGACGGCGAGGAGGGCCTCAAGGATGGTGGCGGCGGCGGCGAGCAGGCCGCATCCCCGCTCGGGCCCGCGGCATCTTCGAGGGGGGCGAAGCATCATGTCGGGCCCAAGCCGCTCCCGACATACCCACTTAATCCGCAGAACCCGTGAAGGTGAGCAGAGCTGCGGCGAGGTCGCTTGAGTGCGCGGGTGGGCACGTGCATAGCGTGCACGTGTGCGTTTCCATGGGCAGGGCGTGTTGGAGCAGGGGGATGGTGAGGGAAGCAAGCGGGTGATGTCGAATTTCTTCCGCCTTGGTTTGTGCCGGGGAGCACGCCGGCGGCTTGTTCATCCGAGAACGTCGATCTTGGCACAAGCCTAAGCCAGAAAGTGGCTCTGGTCTCGCAGACGTTTGTCACGACGTCCAGGAAGATGGTGTAAGTGAGCAGGAGGGGGGCGGCGGTGGGACATCACAGGAGCAAGAAGTCATGATGATACGTTCCAAGCTTACCAGGTTTCTTATTGTTCTGCGCGGACTCCAGAGACGAGGGTTGCCACATATTTTTTGACATCCTGGAACGTATCCTGAGCAAGTTTCATCATGGCATCGTCCTCTTCCTAGGATCTGCGATTGGAGGGAAGAATTTGATGGAGAGGAAGGGGGTATGGGGGCGATTTGTCGGGTGTCATGGGCGCTTGCTTGTACGGCGAGATGCCCGCTCGTCTTTGGAGTGAGGCGCGCTGTTCCCGAGGACCAGCACCTATTCCCATCCATGTCGAGTGATGTCAAATCTGTACTTGTGTCTCCATCGCCTCCCACCCCTCGCGGTCCGTGTCAGTGGTTTCCGCGGCTCCGAGTGACTGGCGGCTTGCTTTGCCTGTTCCCTACTCACCATTCCTCTTCTTTTCCCATTCGGGCGTGAGTCCCCCCCCTCGTTGCCAGCGACGTCCACTGATTCAGAGTACTGGGTGGCGAAAGTGGCAGAGGATGAAGCAGACCTCGAGCGCGACCCCAACACTGCGTTGTTTTGTGATCTCTGTGGCTCCTGGGTGGAGGAAGTGGCAGAGGTTGTCACAAGCCTCGAGCGCCACCCCAGTGAGCAACCACAGCCCTCAGGGAGGAGGCGCCGTCCTCCCTGTTGTAAGGCTTTGGCAGACGGCTGATGCCAAACAGCTCCCGCCTCGTCCTTCCTCCTACCCCCCCTTCCGAGCGGAGGGCTCCCCTCAACCGCTGGCGCCCGTGCCTCCGATGACTGGATCTGCTCCATGCAGTTCGACCGCGTCACCGCCGTTCTACATGTTCAGCATCTGCGCTACCGCGCCCGCTGACGCACGCCTGACGCCCACCAGTCTGCAGCCACTTCGGTGCTGCAAATTACCTCGGTGTGGTCACGAGATGAGTGGCGGCTTCCTGTGTTCAGCCCTCGCGGCCGGAAGCGCCCACGTGCCAGTTCCATCGTTGTGACGCTCGTAGTTCGCAAGCAGAGCAGCGCACATAGTTCGCAGAAGAGGGCACGTGTGCTTCATACGGGGGGAGGGACACATTATAATCAAATATCACGGATCCCAGCCATTTTGGATCAACCCCCACTATGTAAGTACCAACCCCAGCTGCTTCGAGAGGTTTTTGAGGGCCTCACCGACCTTTCTCGTTGCTGCCGTCGCCGACCCATTCGGCCCCCGCCACGTAGTGCCACCACCCATTGGACGCGCGATATTAGTATATCCACAGTTTCTAACACGACAATTTTCACATGAGCTTATCATGCGAGCACGGACGTTATATAATTGTTACATAAATTGTAGGCAATTCTCCATTGACAACACGACCGTCTCAGTTGGCAGCTGCACAAGTATCATAGCGTCACAGCCCCATTGCGGCAATCAACGCAGCGCTCATGGGAATCACATTACTATACGTGTAGATGTGTACCCTTCCCACCTGTAGTTGTACTCTTCTCACATGGCACCTAACCGCAGTGCTCCTGTGACGCCTGTGTAGTTTCCGCGCGAGGCTGCGATTTTCAAACAGAAACAGCTCCCATGAGACAGATATATTGGTCTCAGGCCTCATATGATAAACACCGAGTTCCCGAATGAAGGGCATAAGTATCGCGTGGGAAACTGTAGACTTCCGTCCCGTGGCAGAATCGTACAACTAATAAAACGATATCCGTGCGGTACCCATACCCAACACATACAGACCTGGTTGCGGAAACTATGCACATCTCATGGGATATCCTGGCAGTTCTAACACGCACACGACCATCAAAAGCATGTACGTTGCAACCCCCACAGAGCAACAATATTGTTCCCATGTGAACAATCTCCAAGCCCCATATGGACGCCGCACGAATTCCAGGAGACATATCTACAGCTTTCAGTTTGAAGCCAGGCACTCCAATGCTGAATTTATCTGAAGTGTAAACTATTTACAATTTCGCGTGGCACCGCTATACCCCTCATGTGGGAATGACCAGGGCAAACCCTCGGCGCGCCATACAGTTCCTACGCGTTTGTGTGTAATGCGTTTTTCGGATGCCACCTCTGCGCTTCTCATCTGCCGATTGTATAGCTGCATCGGGAACAAACCAACTCCAGAATGACGATATTACCATTTTCATTCGAATGCAGCGCGATACAAATATGATACAACGAAGGGGCAGTTCTCACTACGAAACTTTTCAGGTCTCGTGCGAAAGCAACACTCATGCGCAGATTGCGCTGTTCCCGCGCCATGGTGCGGACGCCCGGGGATGTCCCATGTGAGGAGTTTACATGTTGAATGAAAACGGTGTTTCTGCTTCCATATGCCACTGCCACTCTTCATATGTATACCTCGCGCTTCAAGTTTGGATGTGTACTGGTCTCGGTTGCATGCGCACATTTCGCGTGCGAGTCGTATGAGATTTCATCGGGAAGTTGCACAAGGTCCTTATAAACACAATCATGCGACACATCTCTCACGCGATGAATCCAACGCCCCCGCGTGAAACTTCATCGCTGGTGATTTCGAAACCGCGCAACTGCCATGCATATTTCTACATCGACTCAAATGTGTACCATTTCCAACTCTGGCACTCCATAAGATGCTGCCCAGGAACGTACGTGCATGGACAATTTTCGCCTGGATCTCGGATCGCGCTAAAGCGACCCACCATCAATTTTTGCATGCATGGCTTAAGCCGGCGGTCTGCATTTGGCACCGGGCGGATTTTCGGCGGGCGGAGAATTGGCCCAGCCGGTTGGGATTAGCGCCGAAGGCGTGCGATTGGCAGCTCCCTTCCCGCGGCGGGCATTCAGATGGGCCGCGATGGGGCACGGCACAGCGCGCCCCAACCGAAGACTGGCGGGCCCTTCCCAGGACAAGGGCGAGACCAGTGAGATGATGGACCGACGTTGTCCCAGGGTCGGAAGCGAGGCAAGGGCTGCTAAATCCGTGGCTGCTAACATCGACCTCCGGGAAGTTGTCTTCGTCCTTCCGGGAAGAAGCCCGTTGACTGTTTCGCGTGCCTCATTCCAGGAGTTGTTTTTTCTTCCGGGAGGGCCGTTTTAGCAGCCACGGTTTTAGCAGCCCTCGCCCAGCTTTCGACAGGGGGCTGCAGAGGGATGGGCTTGCGCTGGCAGTCCGCGGCCTCGTGCTGGGGAACGGATTTCTCTGCGACCGTCCAGTCGCTCTCGGCTCCTTTGCGCAACGCCGCTGCGGTCTAGTGCATTACTGGCCACTAATGTGAACGAGTCCCCTCGGTCCGGCAGAAGATTGGAGGGCCCTTCGCAGGACAATGACGGCACCCGTGAGAGAATGAGCCGACATTGCTCTGGGGATCCGCGAGCGCGGCAGAGGTGTCTGCGCAGGCAGCCCACAGCCGCGCGCCGGGGAACGGATTTTTCCGCGACCGCCCAGTCGCGGCTCTTGCGCGCGGTGCCGCGCCCGCGATAGCGCCCGCAACCCTTGACATCGAGTCTGGCAGTCTGGAGTCCTCAGTCTTGTTGTCTGGCAATCCAGAGTGCGGGATCCTTTTCCTTCTCCTCCTTTATCGGCTGCTGGGACCTGCCCGGGACCTGCCCGGGACCTGGATTTTGCCGGGACCTTGCCTGGATTTGCAGGGTATTCGTCCGGGGACCCCCAGGGGCGGCCCCGCGCGCGCGAATTAGAACCAGTTGCCGGAGATCTCAGCACGCCCTTGGCCCGTTGGGCCAGCGAATTTCTGTAAACACACCATACCAACGCATGAGGACTTATGCCCCAATTTTGGGGGGACAACGCATGAATGGCCTCTGCCCTAAAATGGGGGTGGGAGGGGCAAATCGTGAAGGGCCAGCGCCCTAGCACCTAGCATGAGTGGAAGCATGGTGCCACGATACATTGACAAAAGGCGTTGAGGCGGAAATGCGTAAACGAAGTGAAACTCATTTGCAATTTGTTTTTTCGCACGACAAGAGATAACTCGTAACATGTTCAAGGTTTTGGAGGGCCCGCCTCCATACAGCCGTATTCGGGCGCTGCTTTTTGGAGGCGTAGACCTCGTGCAAATACCAGAAACAAACGTGACTCTTAAAGCAAGTGTGACAGACCTGGGAAGAGTTGCCTGGCTTCCTAGTATGACGAGCGTTCACATGTTCTTTCGATTCGATTGTTCTCAATTTGGGATTGGGGGGTACCCCGGTTGAAACCGGATGCGCCTGTGTGTCCCTGATGGCGTAATTCTCGAGGATTCGGGGGAGGTGTTGTTTTCGGAAGCCAACAGGCTTCCTTACAGGCGCCGCGTGCGTCTTCCTCCGACTACCCAGCGGGAGCCTTGCGCAAGGAAGAGGGGGCAGACGAGGAGGACGAGGAAGAGGAGGAGGAGGAGGAGGAGGAGGAAGTGCAGGAGGAAGATTTCGAGGAGGAGGAAGAGGAGGAGGAAAAGGATGAGGATGAGGATGAGGAGGAGGTGGAGGAGGAGGAGGAGGAGGAGGAAGAGGAGACGGAGGAGGAGGTGTAGGGGCAGGAAGAGGAGAGGAGGAGGCGAAGGAGGCGAAGGAGAGGTGGGAGAGGGCGGAGGAGGGGCAGGAGGAGGAGGAGGAGGAAGAGGAGGAGGAGGAGGAGGAGGTGGAGGTGCAGGTGGAGGTGGCGGTGGAGGAGGAGGAGGAGGAGGAGGAGGAGGAGGAGGAGGAGGAGGAGGAGGAGGAGAGGTGGAAGAGGAGGAGGAGGAGGAGGAGGAGGAGGAGGAGGAGGAGGAGGAGGAGGAGGAGAGCAGCATCAGCAGCAGCAACAGCAGCAGCAACAACAGCAGGAGGAAGGTTCTCCCTGCCTTGCTATGCGCGTGTCTTTTCAGCGTCTCGGCCCTGGCTCCGCTCTCTGCTACCGCGGCGCCTGCTACCAAGGGCAACGAAGGGCTCGGTAGCAAACCATAGGGGCCTTGTATACCCTCTTCAGTCCGACTTTAGCGTGGACTAGCGTCGATGAACGTCTGGGAGTCGATGAGATAGCGCCGATGTTGCGTCGGTTAGCGTCGATTCGCAGGAGCCGACAAGATGGCGATGGTATGGAAGGCTCCCATGAGTTGCCACCGAAGATGGGGGTGAGGGATAAGCTTGGGAGGGCCTTCGACCACCGATCGCCCATATCTCGCCGATCGAGGCCTGGGTGCACCAACCCGCGCAGAACATGCGGCTTCGCCATCGGGGGCCTCTCGCCGAACACTGCTTCGCCCCCTGAGCCAGTCCCTCGAACGTTACCCCTCATGCTCACGGAATAGGAAGGGCACGAATTGTAGGACTCTGAAGTCTAAAGGCTCGAGGGGCTGTTCTTTTCGGGGGTCTGTCTCCGCACCAGCAGCCACGTGCTGGCAAGCTTGTGTCGGGTGGGCGTACCGCCAGATTCGGGCATCCCTTTCCGCGCCAGGCCAGGCAGATGTTCAGGCAGTTCTTCGGGCGGGAGCCCGACGGGGACGTGAAGATCGTGAAGGACAGGTTCGGCAGGATGACTTTTCAGGAGATGGGCGAGCCAGGCTTCAGCGGTTTTCGCTCACATGTACCTGCATTTACACGTCTGCATGTGCTCTCGCGTACCCAAGCCCAGGCGCGCACACAAGCATACGCACATCCTGACATGCGTGCGCACAGACGCACGTGTATGTACACACGTACACGCACATATCAGCACATACGCACGTCCAGCTCAGCTAGAATCGTGCCTTCGCCCTCGTGGATGGATGGCACGAGGGGACCGCGACCTAACGGAGGGGCTAGCGGAACTGGCGAAGTTCGGGTCCGATTCGATTCTGAGTCGAGCTCCAGCCTCAGCGTCGAACTAGTTCCAGTCCCACCCAATACTTCCAGGTCACCTGCGGGGGAGCGAAGGTAATTGCGCTTCGCGCGTCGCTGTTTGGGCCATCGCGTTTGCCCTGCTCCAAGAGATCGGCTCCAGGGCGCGAGGGCGCTAAGATCATTGCGTGTCGCGCAACGCGGAGCGCGATGCGCGAAGTTTGGTGACCAGCCCACGGGGCCACGCCCAGGCCGTCCCCAGTCCGGCCGCCGAACGGAGCGCGATTGGGCGGCCCAATCCGCGGCCGAGCCAGGAGGGGCACGTGCGGGGATCGGACGAGGAACGGCGCAAGGCCACAGGGCAGCCCGCGGCCTCGCCAGAGTACGCGGGCCGCCACCGTGCAGCGGTGTCTGTGTGCGGCCGTTGCGTCTGGAGCGCAACACTGTGTGCCGTGGCCTGGTCCACGGACGAGGCGTCTGCCACAGCTTTGCGAAGCATTTCTTGTTCTGAGCGTGCCTCACCCTGCCTCCTTCTTCGCGGCAGCTCTCTTGCTTCTCCCGCCGCAGAGGTGCACAGTCTGCTAGTCTGCTGCCCGTTCGGACCCGAACGCGCTGTGACCCTCATCGCTGCGACAGAAGCGCGCCACAGCATTAGTTGCGGACGACAACAGGCACTGGGCGATCTTTGCAAATGAGGGATCCCTCGCATCAGCACCGTCAGACCAATCCCCATTCCCAGTGGGCCAGAGCTCCTTGGCGCCATCAGCCTACTTCCTCGAGACGGGGATCATGCGTGCATCTGTTCCCGCCCAGGGGAGTAGGTCGGACGGCGGGGCCCAGCCTTTCCAAGTGGGGATGGGGATGTGTCGAACGTGGTCTGGCGATGCTGATATCCCCGCTCGTTCCCCCAAGCCTGCATCCTCTGACCAGCCTGACGACCTTGGCGCGGCCCGTCAAGCCCCGCCCATCGTCGTTCGAAGAACCCCTGGCGCCGGCGCACTCAGGAACGCACGGCCTGCCATTCCCGCGCCCTCTCCTCCCTGCCCCTGCCTCTGCCTCTCCCCCGCCCCTCGCCCCCCTCTTTTCCCGCTCCCTCTCCCCCCGCCTGCCTCCCCCCCTGTCCCTCCCTCCCCCGCCCCCCCCCCTCCTCTGCGAGAGAGTCCACGGCAGAGGCCGCTGCCCCCTCCGCCAGGTCCCAAGGAGGACATCTTCGGCGACACGAACGTCACGGAGCTCACCGACGACGTCGGCGCGGGGGCGGTAAGAAGACTCCAAAGTGTAATGCAAAGTTGTGATAACAAAAGTCGGCTCAAGTGCGATGAAACATTGGAGTGTAGCACACAGCTCGGCGCAAGAGTGATTCACACATTCTGGCACACTTGATCCTGATCTTGGCTGGCGGCCACCCGAGCACCAGGTCACCAGTGGGGGCGCGACGACGCAGCGTTTCCAGCTTTGCTGCCTTGGCAGCCCTGGAGGGTCGTCCTCATCTCGGGGGGAAAGGGGCGCGGGAGTGCGAACGATGGCCTTGCTTCGCCCAGCGCGGAGCTCAAATTCAGGCTACCCCGTTTCACTGACTGGGGAGGGGAGTCGGGGGGGAGGGGTTGGGGGGCAAGGGGGGGCAGGGGGCAAGGTGTTCCTTTGCCTTTGCAGTGCTACACTTCCAAACGGACCTTTACGTGGTTCGGTTACGTGGTGGTTCAAATTTTGGCTACCGGGTTCCACTGACTGGGGAGGGGAGTCGGGGGGGGAGGGGTGGGGGGGGCCAGGGGGGCAGGTGGCAAGTTGTTCTTTTGTCTTTGCAGTGCTACACTTCCACTTTTGTGGTTCGGGTGCAGTGAGCACGGGTGATATTCACTTTTGCTCGAGGGAGTTCTTGCTTTCCGAGCATGCTTCGCCGTGTTTGTCTCCTATCCCCTCTCTCTCTACATATGTATCGCGGCTTCTTCTTGCATCTGACAATTTGATGTTTTCAAACGGCTCGTGGTGTGACATTGCATTGATATCTCCAGTCATGGACAAGGTATATCGTCTGTTATTGGGTTTGTGCTTTGCGGCAGAGTTCACCATCGGTGTACATAGCCTACGACTGGACGTCGTAGGCTAGTGGCGGGTACATTGCAGAAGTGCTGTGCGTTTTCTCTCTCCGCTCTTTCTCGTTCTCCGCCTCGTCTTTTCCCCCTTCCCCTCTCCGAGGTGGTCTTGTTTTACCGTTTCTCAGATCGGGGGATTGGATCACAGATCCAGCTTATGCGTGAGATGTGTGTTTGGGGCTGAAGTCCTTGCACAACAGTCTGGTCTTCGAATGCGGTCTGATGCTCCTTCTAGCCCTGCGTCGCGCCAGCGTCGCAGCCTTGCAGAGCGGTTGTTTCAATACCGGCTCTGGCGCAGTGCACTGTTTGATTTGGCGCTTGTTTCAACACCCCTCCTTGCCCGCATTCTCGTTGTCCCTTCTCTTCCTCCTTCCCCTTCCCTCTCTTCCTTCCCCGCTCTTAAAGGCAGCTTGGAGGCGTTGGGGCCTCGTGGGGGCCTCTGAAGGCCCTCTGAGGTTCAGTTGAGAGCCCGTCAAGGTTGTCGGGGTCGTCTCGAGCACCAGGGAGCCTTGCCCTCTTTGCGTGCAGTGTCGGTTGCCCTGGACTGAGATCCTGGGGCCCCGAGGCGAGGTCCTGGCGCCGCCCGTGCAGGCGGCTCGAAGCCTTCGGAGTGGCTAGCCGTGCGTGCCGCGGTGGTGTAGAAATTCATCTGGTCATCAGTCGCTCCCTCTGAGAAATCATGTTGTTCTACCGAGCTCTCCCGAAGAGGCTCGTTTGAACCATATTCGGGACATCGATCCGGTTGTCAGGACTGTCTTGGAGCCCTCTTCGGACGGTTTTGGGTTGCTTTGCATGTTATTCTGAAAGGCGTCGGGCCGTTTTGGGGTTCTCTTGGGCCTTTCATAGCCCGTCCTGGTTT
Organism: Prorocentrum cordatum; assembly: GCA_963575745.1. Classification (NCBI taxonomy): domain Eukaryota; class Dinophyceae; order Prorocentrales; family Prorocentraceae; genus Prorocentrum; species Prorocentrum cordatum. Next base: position 157,467 of record CAUYUJ010021704.1, on the reverse strand, counting down.
GCCTTGGAGGCTTCTTGAGGCTACCTGAAGCCTTCACGAGGCAATATGAGGCTGAAAAGTTTTGGATGCGAGCTATGTTGATGTCTCTGCAGGCTGCGCAATGCTGTTTGATCTCTTGTGGTCTGGCCAGAGGCCTCTTTAGGCTTGTTTGGGCGCTTCCTGTGATCTCTCAGGGCATCGTGGGAGCACATGAGTCTCGAAGGGTCATTGTGCCATTTGGAGCGGGTCGTCTGGACATCTTGCAGCCGATTTGAATCGGTCCTGGGCTGTAGTCTGGCCGTCTAGAGGTCGGACACGGCGACGGAGAGCAAGACGAGGTGAACGAATTTCCAGAGGCGCACAAGACGCGTGGTGGGTAAGACGTGGTCCTAGAAAAGCGCAGCAACCCTACCGTACAGCCAACACTGATTCTAACAGTACACAGTTATCTTGCAATAGTGGTGACGGACGAATAATTCAATGCGATGGCGCGCTGGAACTAATTGCACATTAGCCTGGCGGAGGACCCAACCATATGCAGTTATGAGCACCGTCGTTGCATTCGGAGGAGCTCCCTTCAGGACCACGAAACGTTTAAGGGGTTTGCCCAAATTCGTTCGGTGGGCGCATGCGACAGCAGTCACTGCGGCCGACGGCGGAATTACTTATGGTGCCACGAAGCGCGTGAGAGGTGTGCCCAAATAGATGCGGTGGACGCATGCGAAGCAGCCATTGGGGCCGTCGGTGGATCTCCGTATGGTGCCGCGAAACGTGTGATAGGTATGCCGAAATGGGTGCGGTGGGCGCATGAACGCAGCCACTGGCGCCTTCGGTGGAGCTCCCTGTGGGGCCACGAAGCGTGTGAGGGGTTTGCCGAAATGGGTGTGCGTGACGCATGCGGGCGGTGGCACTGGGGCCTTTGGTGGATCTCCCTATGGGGCCACGAAATGTGTGAGGGGTGTGCCGAGATGGGTGTGCGTGACGCATGCGGGCGGTGGCACTGGGGCCTTCGGTGGAGCTCCCTACGGGGCCAAGGAACGTGCGAGGGGTATGCGGGCGGTGGCACTGGGGTCTCATTTGGAGCTCGAGATGGGGCCACGCAACGTGTGAGTGTTGTGCCTGAGTGGGTGTGCATAACGCATGCGGGCGGTGGCACTGCGGCGTGCCTAAGTGTTGTGCCTAAGTGGGTGGGCGGTGGCATTGGGGGCCTTCGGTGTAGCTCCCTATGGGGTCACGAAGCGTGTGAATGCGGGCGGTGGCATTGGGCTTCAGTGGAGCTCCCTATCCGGCCACGAAACGTGTGAGGGGTGTGCCGAAATGGGTGTTCGTGGCGCATGCGGGCGGTGGCACTGTGGCCTTCGGTGGAGCTCCCTGTGGGGCCACGAAAGGTGCGGGGGGTGCCGAAATGGGTGTGCGTGGCGCATGCGGGCGGGGGCACCAGGGCCTTCGGTGGCGCCCCCTATGGGGCCACGAAACGTGTGAGGGGTGTGCCGAAATGGTTGTGCGTGACGCATGCGGGCGGCGGCACTGGGGCCTTCGTTGTAGCTCCCTATGAGGCCACGAAACGTATGAGGGGTGTGCCGTAATAGGTGTGCGTGACGTATGTTGGCAGTGGCACTGGGACCTTCGGTGGAGCTTCCTATGGGGCCACGAAGCGTGTGAGGGGTCTGCCTAAGTGGGTGTGCGTGATGCATGCGGGCGGTGGCATTGGGGCCTTCGGTGGAGCTCCCTATGGGGCCACGAAAGGTGTGAGGGGTGTGCCGAAATGGGTGTGCGTGATGCATGCGGGCGGTGGCACTGGGGTCTTCGTTGGAGCTCCCTGTGGGGCCACGAAACGTGTGAGGGGTCTGCCTAAGTGGGTGTGCGTGACGTATGCTGGCGGTGGCACTGGGACCTTCGGTGGAGGTTCCTATGGGGCCACGGAACGTGTGAGGGGTTTGCCGAAATGGGTGTGCGTGACGCATGCGGGCGGCGGCATTGGGGCCTTCGGTGGAGCTCCCAATGGGGCCACGAAACGTGTGAGGGGTGTGCCGAGATGGGTGTGCTTGACGCATGCGGGCGGCGGCACTGGGGCCTTCGGTGGAGCTTCCTATGGGGCCAGGAAGCGTGTGAGGGGTGTGCCGAAATGGGTGTGCGTGACGCATGCGGGCGGTGGCACTGGGACCTTCGGTGGCGCCCCCTATCGGGCCACGAAACGCGTGAGGGGTGTGCCGAAATGGGTGTGCGTGACGCATGCGGGCGGTGGCTTTATGGACTGCGGTGGAGCTCCCAATGGGGCCACGAAACGTGAGAGGTGTGCCTGGTGTGCGTGACGCATGCGGGCGGTGGCAGTGGAGCTCCTTATGGGACCACGAAACAAACGTGTGAGGGCTGTGCCGAAATGGATGTGGGTGACGACGCATGCGGGCGGTGGGGGGGGGCGAGGAGGAAGGATGGAAAGCGGGGACCGTCTCTTCAAAGCGAGGACCCAACACCACAGGATGTTTGGGAGAAACCGTATTAGCCTGCGGTTGCGTTTTCCCCAGCCTTGTGGAGGACGATCAAGGGAGAGGAAACATGTTGCCAAACCATTTCCAGATGTCCAACACATGCGCTAACCATGTTTAATACATGGTTAACACAACATGTGTAACATATGATTAAACTATGTAAAACAACATGTTCAACACATGTTTAGAACTTGTTTCCAACATTTTAAACACATTTTAAATTCAACGATAGGACTGTTAGGGTGTCCATTGTCGTGGCATCCACAACCCCAGCCCGGCCTCGTTGTTCTCCGTGTGGGGCTTGTGCATTTTGTTGTCACTCTTCCTACATCTGTCGACCCTTTGCCAATCGTTCCGTTTCGTCTTTGTCCTCTTTTCCCCCTGGTTGGGCAGGAAATGGGGAGGCACATACCAGGATTGGGAGGTGGAGGCTTGGGAGGAGGCCTCAGAGGAAGAGGATGACGGAAGAGAGAGGATGAGAAAGGATGAGAGAAGGGGCAGGGGGGATGAGGGAAGAGGATGGAGAGGGGGGCAAAAACAGATAAACAGTAAACGTAAAAGTCCAGGAGAGGGAGGGAAGGAGGCAGAAGGGGTTGGAATGGCAGGGTCACTGCGCACTTGCGCTTACACATCACGGGCTCGGGACCCACCCCGCGCTTGCCAGCCCCTTATTGCCTCTGCTTGCGCCAGTGGGCCCGTGTTTGAAGTGCGCGACCTGCCTGAGTTGCGTGGCAGTTTCGTCCATGAGCGCTATTTGGCGCCATGCACTCGCCTTGGTGCCCTGCCCTGCATTCGCTGTAATTCCCTCTGCAGGTCTACAGTAGTTTTGTGAACGAGCGCACCGAGCCGGTGATCGTTATGTTTTACAAGGACGCTGAATATTTGACTCAGAGTGTGGTCGTGGAAGGGCCTCTATTATGCAATGCCGCTTTTGTGGAATTTGTCTCGAGCGATAAGGAGGGGGAAGACGCGAAGAGGAGAAGAATGAGCATCAGCAGAGCAGGTCCGACTCGTTGGCCCCCTCCGCTTAATGCAGGAAGCGTTCCTGGCTCTGCGCCTGCTATCCTTCCTCTCCTCCTATTCCTTCCCTGTTCGCTGCCACGCCTCTCCACGGCAGCGGCCATCATATCGTGTGGACGTGCGCTCTTGGGCGTTCGGGTGGTGGTGTCGAAGCGCACGCTCCTCCACTGCAGGGTGCAGTCGTGCTTGCTCTCCTTGTCATCTTTCGCATTCCTGCGTGAACATGCATGTGTTTTGGAACTTGTCATTTCATTCCTCCCTGCTTGCCCATCGCATATCGAAGCACTGCGTCTTAGAATGGTGCCCCAGCCCAGGCTTGCTGGGCTCCGGCCCGCACTTGGTAGGACCGTCGTCCAGCTCTCTGCCATTGCATGCTCCGCTTGCCTACAGTATTTGAGCCCTTCAAGTGAGATGACGCGGAGCTCCAGGAGTGGCACATACAGGAAACGGAAGGAGGAGGATGACGTTGAGGAGGAGGAGGAGAAGGACAAGGATGAGGAAGATTAGGAGGAGAGGGAAGAATTGGGGGGTGGAGGCCAGATGGGGGAAAAATTAATCGCGCAGTCCGAGGGGGGTTGTGGAGGCAAGGTGGGGAGCGGAGGCAACGTGGGGAGCCCCCGCAGCAACCTCTGTCGGCCCGGCCCCCGTCGCCCACACCCAGCTGGCAGGGGTGCTCTTCGGGTGTTTTCTGGACGCCCGAAATGGGTACGGAAAGAATGGGTACAATGCCCAACAGCAGTTCTTGTTCGTTTTGAACAGGATTCGCTGTCCACGCCGCCGCGGCCCGTGTCCATTCGAGACAGAAGGCCGCCTGCCCAACAGCGGCCGCTGTTGGTTTGGGACAACATTTGTTGTTGGGCATTGTGCCAAATTTTTCCGTACCCATTTCGGGCGTCCAAATGTTTGGACGCGCCCTTGAGTCTACCCCGTGCGTCCCCAACCAGCATGCGGCGAACGAGAATTTGGGGCCATCTGCAATGGGGAGGAGCATGAGGAGCAGGAGGACCAGTGCAAACCCAAGACTCCTCACCGATGATGCAATAGACAATCGGCCCAAGTTCCGTCTCCACAAGCTCTTTGATAAGGATCTATCTTCATTGCGGCAAGAACCCTGATGGAAGGCAACCGTCTGATCATCTTCAACCGTGCCAGAGCGACGTTCCTGGGACTTCAACGCCTTGAATCAACGTTACTCTTGCGACCTGTCGATCCCAAATCGGGCCAGAAAACTACTTCTTCGACGTCAACACTGCGAATCAATCTCACTGTCGCATCCTGGGAATTCTAAGCCGTGCCAGAACACCATAAGAGTCGTGGAAATTGCTGCAAACTGTTACGACGAATGTGCGCGGCGGTCAGGCTAGAGCCACATTTTGAAAGGGAGCCGCCCTCCATCCGTGAAGCGCTGGCGAACTTGTAAGGCGAATGTGCGCGAGGTTCAGGTGATGCCTACATTTTGAAAACGACCCGCTCTTCTTTCGTGAATTGCTTGCAGTTTTCAAGGATCAGGACGACAGATGGTGAGGAAATCTCATGTGAATCGCCCAGCCCGGCCTATCGACCCGCCTCTGGGTGCGACAGCGAGGAGTTTTTTGCGCCGTGTCTAGAGCTCCGAGCACTTTATTTCGGCATTGCTCCGATGCCGCCCCTTCCTCCTCCCTAGGCGTATCATTTCGGAACGGCACCGGTCCGCCTTCGGTACCCCCGCGCAGCCAGCCCACTTCCACCTCCCCCGCCAGCCAGTGCGCCCCTTCCGCCCCGACCTCTTTTATTTCGGCAGAGCACCGGCGCCGCGCCCGCCCCGTTTCCCCCTTCCGCAGCGAGTCCGTTCTCTTTTGCCCCACCAGCCAGCACGGCCCCCCGCCCCGACCACTTTCTTTCAGCACGGCACCGGCGCCACGTCCACCTGCTTTCCCCCACAGCCACCCCACGTCTTCTTCCCCCCCAACAGCCAGCGCGCCTGCTCCCCCGACCATTTTATTGCGACACGGCACCAGCGCTGCGTCCGCCCAATTTTCTTCCCCCACAGCCAGCCCAGCTTCTCGTTGCCAGCCAGCCAGCACGCTCTTTCCACCCGGCCTCTATTTCGGCACGGCACAGGTTCCGCGCTCGCCGCCCTTCTCCGCAACCAGCCAACGCGTCCCCTGAGCCGCAAGCGCGCCCTCTCCGCTCCGACCCGTTTTGCGGCAAGGCACCCGTTCCCGCCTCACCCCCCCTCTGAAGCAGCCGGCCCACCTTCCCCCCCCCGCCAGCCAGAACGCCCCAACACGGCACTGGCGCCGCGCCCGCCAGCCTCCCTATCTCCGCTGCCAGCCCACTTTCCCCCGCCAGCAAGCGTGCCCCCTCCAGCCCCAATCCTTTCAATTCGGCACGTCACCAGCGCCGCGCCCGCCACCCCTCCGTAGCCAGCCCGCTTCCTCCCCCACCAGCCATCGCGCCCCCTCCGCCCCGACCGTTTTCTGTCGACATGCCACCAGCGCCGCGCCCGCCCCCCCCCCCCACCCCCCCCCCGTAGCCAGCTCACAGTTCCCCCGCCAGCCACAACGTCCCAGCACGGCATTGGCGCCGCGCCCCGCCCACCCCCCATCTCCGCAGCCAGCCCACCTCCTTCCCCTACCAGCCAGCGCGCCTCCTCCAGCCCAATTCCTTCATCCGGCACGGCATCAGCGCCGTGCCCGCCCCCCCCCCCCCGCAGCCAGCTCGGTTCTTCCCCCACCAGCCAGCGCGCCCCCTCCGCCCAACCATTTTCTTTCGGCACGGCACCAGCGCCGCGCCCGATCCCCCCCTCCGCAGCCAGCTTGCTGGCCCGTCCACCAGCCAGCGCGCCCCTTTCGCCCCGACCGCTTTCTTTTGGCTCTGCACTGGCGCCGCGCCTGGTTCACCCCACGGCCAGCCCACCTCATCGGCACGGCTTCAGTGCTTCCACAGTTAAACCAGTTCTTCGTGCCCGCCAGCCAGCACGCTCTTTCCGCCTGGCCTTCGCTTCGGCACGGCACAGGCTCCGCGCCCGCCCCCTCCTCCACAACCAGCCAACGAGTCCTCTTTGCCCCAGTTTTTACTTCGGCACGGCACCGATCCCCTTTCCGCCCTCTACCGCAGCCGCCGGCGCGCCGTTTCCGCTCCGACCCCTCTCCTGCGTCAAGGCACCGGTTCCAGCAACCAGCTGACTTCCCCTCGCCCCGCCACCCAGAAGGCCCCAGTACGGCACTGGCGCCGCGCCTGCGCACCTCCCCATGTCCGCAGCCCACCCACCTCCTCTCCACCATCCAACGCGCCCCCTCCGCCCCATTTCGGCACGGCGCCAGCGCCGTTCCTGCCCCCCCCGCCCCCAGCAGCCAACCCGTTTCCTCCCTCGCCAGCCAGCGCGCCCTTCCACCCCGACCACCTTCTTTCGACACGGCACTAGCGCCGCGCCCCCCCCCCGACAGCCACCCCACGTCTTCTTCCCCCGCCAGCCAGACGGCGCCCCGTCCCCCCCGACACCATTGCCGCGCCCGACAAATTCCCCCCTTCCACAGCCAGCTTAACTCCTTGCCCATCAGCCAGCGCGCTCTTTCCGCCCGGACCCTAACTTCAGCACGGCACCGACTCCGCGCCCGCCCTCCGATCCCCGTCGGCAGCCAGCCCACCTCTTCCTCCTGCGCCAGCCAACGCGCCCCCTCCGCCCCGACCACTTGCAGCATTTTGGCACAGCACCGGCTCCGCGTTCGCCCCCGCCCTCCCCCATCTCCGCAGACAGTCGCCCTCCCCCGCCTCCGCAGCCAGATTCGTGCTTCCTCGCCATCCACCGTGCGCTCCCACCCTTCACATGTCAGTACGGCGCCAGCATCGTTTTTCCACTGCCAGCCCAGTTTTTCTTCGCCCCCAGCCAGCGGGCCCTGCACCCCGACCCTCGCTACTACAGCACAGCAGCGGCACCGCGCCTCCCCCCCCCGTACGCCCCACGGCCAGCTCAGTTCGTCCCCGCCTGCCAGCCAGCGCAATCTTTCCGCCCCGACCCTTGTTAATATGTCCGTCGCGCCATTTGGGCCGCGCCGTCGCCCCCCCCCCACAGCCAGCTAAGCTCCCCATCGTAAACTCCGAGAGTGTTGAACGTCCACCACTGGCTAGGCTTTCGCACAAGAGCGTCGCTCACTGGCATCTCCGCGAGCGGAGCTGTCTTGCAGGTAGCATGGACCCCCTCCTGGCTGAAAGTCCAAGCTTGCATTCCCCCTGGCCTGCGGGCAGCAGTCCCTGACACAGACCGAGGGGCCAGTTCACGGGAGTCACGTCGGCATCGCCCATATTCCAGATTTTGTAATAAAAGGGGGGGGGCCTGGACCCTCCAAGACAAACCATTTCAGACCTCCCCCGTGGGAGAACCCTCCAAAACATCGTCCCCAGACCCCCCAGGCCCTCCAAGATAGCCTGGAAGAGACCCCCCCGAAATGAGACCCCCCTCCTTTTATTACGAAATCTGGAGTACGTTTTTGTATGCTATGGCTGTGTGCGTTTGTACCGCAGGGCCTACATTTTGAAAACGACCCGCTCTTATTCCGAGAACTCCTTGCAATTTTCAAGGATCAGGACGACAGATGGTGAGGAAATCTCATGTGAATCGCCCGGCCCGGCCTATCGACCCGCCTCTGGGTGCGACAGCGAGGAGTTTTTTGCGCCGTGTCTAGAGCTCCGAGCACTTTATTTCGGCATTGCTCCGATGCCGCCCCTTCCTCCTCCCTAGGCATATCATTTCGGAACGGCGCCGGTCCGCCTTCGGTACCCCCGCGCAGCCAGCCCATTTCCACCTCCCCCGCCAGCCAGTGCGCCCCTTCCGCCCCGACCTCTTTTTTTTTTCGGCAGAGCACCGGCGCCGCGCCCGCCCCGTTTCCCCCTTCCGCAGCGAGTCCGTTCTCTTTTGCCCCACCAGCCAGCACGCCCCCCCGCCCCGACCAATTTTTTTTCAGCACGGCACCGGCGCCACGTCCACCCGCTTTCCCCCACAGCCACCCCACGTTTTCTTCCCCCCCAACAGCCAGCGCGCCTGCTCCCCCGACCATTTTATTGCGACACGGCACCAGCGCTGCGTCCGCCCAATTTTCTTCCCCCACAGCCAGCCCAGCTTCTCGTTGCCAGCCAGCCAGCACGCTCTTTCCACCCGGCCTCTATTTCGGCACGGCACAGGTTCCGCGCTCGCCGCCCTTCTCCGCAACCAACCAACGCGTCCCCTGAGCCGCAAGCGCGCCCTCTCCGCTCCGACCCGTTTTGCGGCAAGGCACCCGTTCCCGCCTCACCCCCCTTCTGAAGCAGCCGGCCCACCTTCCCTCCCCCGCCAGCCAGAACGCCCCAACACGGCACTGGCGCCGCGCCCGCCAGCCTCCCTATCTGCGCTGCCAGCCCACTTTCCCCCGCCAGCAAGCGTGCCCCCTCCAGCCCCAATCCTTTCAATTCGGCACGTCACCAGCGCCGCGCCCGCCTCCCCTCCGTAGCCAGCCCGCTTCCTCCCCCACCAGCCATCGCGCTCTTTCCGCCCTGACCGCTTTCTGTCGGCATGCCACCAGCGCCGCGCCCGCCCCCCCCCCCCCCCCCCCCCCCCCGTAGCCAGCTCACAGTTCCCCCGCCAGCCACAACGTCCCAGCACGGCATTGGCGCCGCGCCCGCCCCCCCCCCCCTCCGCAGCCAGCCCACCTCCCTTCCCCTACCAGCCAGCGCGCCTCCTCCAGCCCAATTCCTTCATATCGGCACGGCATCAGCGCCGCGCCCGCACCCTCCCCCCGCAGCCAGCTCGGTTCTTCCCCCACCAGCCAGCGCGCCCCCTCCGCCCAACCATTTTCTTTCGGCACGGCACCAGCGCCGCGCCCGATCCCCCCCTCCGCAGCCAGCTTGCTGGCCCGTCCCCCACCAGCCAGCGCGCCCCTTTCGCCCCGACCGCTTTCTTTTGGCTCTGCACTGGCGCCGCGCCTGGTTCACCACACGGCCAGCCCACCTCATCGGCACGGCTTCAGTGCTTCCACAGTTAAACCAGTTCTTCGTGCCCGCCAGCCAGCACGCTCTTTCCGCCTGGCCTTCGTTTCGGCACGGCACAGGCTCTGCGCCCGCCCCCTCCTCCACAACCAGCCAACGAGTCCTCTTTGCCCCAGTTTTTATGTCGGCACGGCACCGATCCCCCTTCCGCCCTCTGCCGCAGCCGCCGGCGCGCCGTTTCCGCTCCGACCCCTCTCCTGCGTCAAGGCACCGGTTTCAGCAACCAGCTGACTTCCCCTCGCCCCGCCACCCAGAAGGCCCCAGTACGGCACTGGCGCCGCGCCTGCGCACCTCCCCATGTCCGCAGCCCACCCACCTCCTTTCCACCATCCAACGCGCCCCCTCCGCCCCATTTCGGCACGGCGCCAGCGCCGTTCCTGCCCCCCCCGCCCCCAGCAGCCAGCCCGTTTCCTCCCTCGCCAGCCAGCGCGCCCTTCCACCCCGACCACCTTCTTTCGACACGGCACTAGCGCCGCGCCCCCCCCCCGACAGCCACCCCACGTCTTCTTCCCCCGCCAGCCAGACGGCGCCCCGTCCCCCCCGACACCATTGCCGCGCCCGACAAATTCCCCCCTTCCACAGCCAGCTTAACTCCTTGCCCATCAGCCAGCGCGCTCTTTCCGCCCGGACCCTAACTTCAGCACGGCACCGACTCCGCGCCCGCCCTCCGATCCCCGTCGGCAGCCAGCCCACCTCTTCCTCCTGCGCCAGCCAACGCGCCCCCTCCGCCCCGACCACTTGCAGCATTTTGGCACAGCACCGGCTCCGCGTTCGCCCCCGCCCTCCCCCATCTCCGCAGACAGTCGCCCTCCCCCGCCTCCGCAGCCAGATTAGTGCTTCCTCGCCATCCACCGTGCGCCCCCACCCTTCACATGTCAGTACGGCGCCAGCATCGTTTTTCCACGGCCAGCCCAGTTTTTCCTCGCCCCCAGCCAGCGGGCCCCTGCCGCCCGACCCTCGCTATTTCAGCACAGCGCCGGCACCGCGCCTCCCCCCCCCGTGCGCCCCACGGCCAGCTCAGTTCGTCCCCGCCTGCCAGCCAGCGCAATTTTTCTGCCCCGACCCTTGTTAATATGTCCGTCGCGCCATTTGGGCCGCGCCGTCGCCCCCCCCCCCACAGCCAGCTAAGCTCCCCATCGGCCGCCAGACGGCGCCCCTTCTCTCCCGCCCCCCCCCCGCGCCCAGCGGACCCCCACCGCCCGCCCCGATTTTCGTGTTCGGCACCGCGCCTTCGTCGTCCCACGGCCAGCCAGCTCCTCCCCGCCCGCCGATCAGCGCGCCCCCTGCGCGCCGACCCTTTTCATGTCGGCGCGGCACTGGCGCCGCGCCCCACGCTTTCCCTTCCCCCCACGGCCAGCCCAGCGCGCCTTCGCCTGCCAGCCGGCACGCCCCCCCGTGCCCCGACGCTTTACGTCGGCAGTGTCGCCCCTGCGGGTCGGCCCCACGGGGCCCGCCGTGGCCCCTGATTTGTGTCGGCCGCCAAGCCCGAACCGTCGCCGCGTCTGCCTTTGCCAACTCGTTTTCGCCGCCTTCGCCTCTGTGAGTGCTTCTGCTCCCCCCGTTACCCCCGCCCCTCGTCACCTTGCTCCGTTCCGTGTTCCCGGCGCCTTCCTTTCCTTTTAGTCCTCCTCCCTCATCCTCCTGGCCCCATTTTCCCTCCTCGTCCTCCGTTTTCCGTGTCCTCTTTTTCGTCGTCATTTGTTTTCCCTTCTTTTAGCACTTTATTGTAGTGGCCTTCGGCCAGTGCCGCCGATCCGGGTCGCTTGGGGTGCCCCCCACAGTGGGCGGCGACACTTCGCCGACAGACACGCGCGCACACGCTCGAATACATTGCGCGCGCACGCGCACACACACGCACACGCACACACACGCACACACACGCACACACAAACACACACACACACACACACTACACACCCACACACACACACACCCACACACACACCACATTCACACACGCGCGCCACCCGCGCAGCACGCGCACGCGCACGCGCACGCGCACGCGCACGCGCACGCGCACGCGTACGTGCACGCGCACGCGCACGCGCACGCGCACGCGCACGCGCACGCGCACGCGCACGCACACGCACACGCACGCGCACGCACGCGCACGCGCACGCGCACGCGCACGCGCACGCGCACGCGCACGCGCACGCGCACACGCGCACGCACACGCACACGCACACGCACACGCACACGCACACGCACGCGCACACGCACGCGCACCACGCCACGCGCACGCGCACGCGCACGCGCACGCGCACGCGCACGCGCACGCGCACACGCACACGCACACGCACACCACACGCACACGCACACGCACACGCACACGCACGACGCACGCGCACGCGCACCGCACACGCACACCCACACGCACACGCACACGCGCACGCACACGCACACGCACACGCGCACGCACACGCGCACACACACAAACGCAAACACAAACACAAACACAAACACAAACACAAACACAGACACAGACACAGACACAAACACGAACACAAACACACACACACACACAACACACACACGCACACGCACGCACGCACGCACGCACGCACGCACGCACGCACGCAACGCACGCACGCACGCACGCACGCACGCACGCACGCACGCACGCACGCACGCACGCACACACGCACACACGCACACACGCACGCCCGCACGCACGCACGCGCGCACGCACGCACGTACGCACGCGCACGCACGCGCACGCACGCACACGCACGCACACGCACAACAGGCACGCATTTCACCGCCACTTTCGTGTTCCCCCCCATTTGTTTGCCTTTTTCCGTTCTTGTCTCGTTCCGCTTCTCTATCCTTCTTCCCCCGATTCCCTTCTCGCGCGCACGGACAAACATTACCCCGCGCGCGCGCCCCCCCCCATTCCCCTCCTTCCCCGGCAGAGCCACCCCGGGAACCCCCCCAGAAGCTGAAGTTCAGCCTCGAGGCTGTAGCTGAGGCCCTTTCAAAGTCCCACCCAACTGAACACCCCCTCCCCCTCCCTCGCGTCATCGGAACCCGCGCCACCGGACCACCTTTCCCTCTTCCCCCAATTCCCCTGTCCACAGGCGGGACGGGGGACCGGATCCCCGCCCCCCCCCGCGCCGCCAGAACCCACGCCACCGGTCCCCCCCCCCTTCCCCTCCCTGGCAGAGCCACCCCGGCCACAGGGGCCCCGCCCCCTCTCTTCCCCCAGGCCCCCCCTTGTCCACAGGCGGGACGGGGGACCAGACCCCCGCCCCCCGCGCCACCGGAACCCACGCCGCCGGACCCCCCCCCCTTTCCCCACCCCCTACCCCGGCACAGCCACCCCGGTCCCTCCCTCCCCATTGAACTCACACGACGGATCGGCGGATTATCCTTCCCGTTTCCCCCTTTTCCTTTTTCTCGTCCTCCTTCTCCCCTCCCCCTCCACCTCCTCCTCCATTTCCTCTTCCTCTGTTTTTGTTGATCGTTGTTTGGGGTCTGGCACTTGCTGCCACGAGATATGCTCCGAGGTTGGCTTGGATCTTTGACCAGCTGGTCGCAGGGCGTCGGTGCACTTTCAGACTCAACACTTACGTCAACATGCTCGTGCTGCATCTCATTTTGGATCAGGATCATGGAGTGGGAATGCAGAACTTCGCCTTTGGTCATCTTATCCAGCAACTCGTACAGTCCATGGACAGTTACGTGGTGGTATATTATGGCCATCGGAGATCACACATTGCATCCCATTGCGCTTTCGTCGGCAAGGTGCTGCCTGCAGCTGAGGTCCCTGATGCTGGTCTCGGCGACGGCTTCGACCAAGGAGCCCCAGGGGATGATTATAGTGGAGGTGAGGATGATGATGCTCGGCCTTATCGCCGGCGTCAGGTGGGCACGACATTGCTGAGCCTGCTGTTTTTTCATCTTGGAGTCGGTGGGGTACCGTCCGGAGCCTCTTCTTGGCACGGGCTTTTGCAGAGTTTTCTTATAGTTTATGCAGAGTCGCGCACGAACAGATTCGGGCGAGTTGTGGGACACAGAGTGAGTTGTTCCAGTGATTCATGGGAGAGTATGGCCCCGCTCCTGCTACTGACCGGGCCTTCCCGAAGCTACCTGCACATCTTTTCAATACAGAGGTTCATGACTGATTCTTTTTTTTCTGTAGTGAGGTCGCTGTTCAACGCCAAGCTGGTCGTGGCACTGAGGTTCATGAAGTACTTGAGCGGCTTTGCAGTGACATCCGTGCGGTTCTTACCCAAACGTTCTGGCGGCGCTGACCATCACCATGCGGCGGCCCCCGTTCAACGTCCCGATCGACGACGTTGACGAGTCTGTTCAGCGTATGTGTGCCCATTCTGGTCGGCCGCTATCATTGTTTAGTGGACGAGATGGCATTGTTCTCGAGGGGGGGTTATCGGACGTGCGGGGAAGAATGCTGCTGTGGTCGGCACCAACCACCGCATGTGAACCAATCTTACTGTTAACCTCATGAGGGCAGTGCCAGCTTGCGGTTTACGTGAGTGCCGCGATCCCTGTAACCCTCGTCGATGGGATGGGATGCTCATCGAAATGGAGGCGACGGTTGGGCAGCAGTGATGAAGTCTGCATTGGTTGGTGTTCCCAGGTATATGTCAAACGTGCCCACCGACCTACAAGGGTGGGAGGCCATGGTATATTGCTTGTAAACATGGCTCCCGACTGGCAGTGGTGGGAGTATTCTTGATTAAGGTCAAGCATGTTTTGTTGCTTGTGTTGATGCTTGTCTCCTGGACTATTTCATCGTGATCACCTCCTGGCATTGGCGGGGGCCTCTTGATAAATGTCAAGCACGGCCTCCTACTGGCATCGGTGGGCGTCGCTACATATATTCAAAAGCATCAGCTATTTGAATTGGTGGGAGCATTTTGATACATTACAAACATGTCCTCTTACCGGCACTGGTGGGGTCTTGATATTTCCCGCATGTTTCTCCTATTGGCAACTGTGGGCGTTTTTCGGTGTACTTTTAACATGCTCACCTTTGGGCGTTGGTGGGGGTCTCTTGCAGTATTCCAAACATGTTTACCTACGGGCGTTGGCGGGAGTCTACCCATTTGTTCAAACATGCTCAGCAACTGACATCGGTGGGTGTCTGAAGATATGTTTATTGTTTTTCGCGTTCGCGGCGGGATTTGCCCATCCCATACGGGCCCCCGTTGCTCGTTGGAGCGGCGCCCCCGCCCCCCCCAAAACAAAAAATCCTCCCCTCGTTTGATGTGCAATAGGGTGGAGGAGAGGGAGGGGGAGGGAGGAAGGAAGTGGGGAGGGGGAGGGCGACGCTGCCGCCTGCCGTGGATATAAACTGTCTCTCAGCCGAACGATGACGACAGCGTCGAGGCGCCTCCCCTTGCAAGCGAGTCCCTTTTCTTATTCGTGGGGGTTGTCTGCGATCCCATCGATACGTTCTGCGTGGGCAATATCCGCGAAAAGCCTCCCTGTACCTTTGGGGTCGTGGCCGGGGAGTCCAGACCGCGAGGGCGTGAAAACGGGTAGGTTTCTCGCCCCCGCGTTTTGACTTGTTTCATCCCCTCAGACGTCTGGGTCGTTCCCCGCCGCATTCCGCATGCAGTGGGCCCCCCTCCTCTGCAGACCTGACTTTCGCGCCTCCCCTGCCCCGGATAGTTGGAGCCTGCCCCGAGTGGGGTCCCACACCCCAGGGCCAGTCGGGGCTCCGTTCGATGCAGCCACGTCTCAGGAGCGAGTTGTCCCCCACCCCGACCCCTGCCGCCCTCCGGCCAGGCTGTGGCGCGAGGGGAGGGGGGGCGCCAGCGAGAGATAGGAGAGGAAGGACCACAATGCAGGTTCGTGCCGCCTCGACGCGGTGGCGACGCCACCGCGCGCGCTCCAGGAAGGGGGCGTTCCTTCGGTGCCCGTCACGGGGTCCACAGGAGACGACAGGCGGCGCGAAATCAGCGCGCAGGTCAGACTTGGTGCAGTGGGGCATACCCGCGACCCCGCTGGCGTCGCCTCTGCGGGGCGGCAGCTTTGCATCCCGGATCGGTGGAGCTCCTGTAGCCGGGGCCCCGTCGGTCGGCCGGCTGCGCCTGAGACGGGCGACAGTCGGCTACAGCTTAAAGTTGGCCCCTCGCCTTCGCCAGAGTGACTTCTAGGACGCGGCTTTTGGGGGGGCGCGGAGGTGCAAAACCCGAGCGCGCAGAGCGCGATCGACCGGCGCACCCAGGGTCACTCGCCTAGGGTCTTCCTTGCGCGTAGCCAGGACAGGCCCGATGCAGGACAAGGCGCCTTTGTCTCCTCTCCTCGCACTCTCCCGACCCCTTCCCTGCAGGAGATTGGCGGTCGATGTTTCATGCGCAGGGCATGTTTTAGATGATGGTCCCAAAGCGATCCCGCTTAGGGAGGGAGGATTGAGGAAGGGAGGGTGGACGAAGGGTGGAGGAACGCTGTCGGGACAAGAGAGGGAAGAGGGACCAGGGAGGGATGAGGGAGGCAGATGGATGGATTGACTGAGGGAGGGATGCGGGCTGGAGGAAGGAGGGAGGGAGAAAAGAGGCTCCTCCTCCTCCTCCATTACTGGGTCACTCCCTCCTCCCTCCTCCTTCTTCCCCCCTCCTCCTTCTCCTCCTCCTCCTCCTCCTCCTCCTCATCTACCCTCATCTTTCTCCTCTTCCTCCTCATTATTACTTTACACTGATGTGCGACGACTGAGGGAAAGGGGCAGGATGGAGGCCGGAGGTCGGTGGGGAGAGGGAGGACAGATGAGACTGAAGGGAAGAACGAATATTTCGGATGATGGTAATGATGATGATGATGATGATGATGATGATGATGATGATGATGTTGTTGTTGTTGTTGATGATGATTATCGTGATGATAATGTTGATGATGATGATGTTGATGCTAATGCTGATTTTGATGTTGATGCTGATGCTGATGCTGATGATGATTATTATGCTGATGCTGAAGCTGATTATGATGCTGATGCTGATATTGATGCTGATGCTGATGCTGCTGATGACGATGATGATAACGAGGAGCAGGAGAAGGAGGAGGAGGAGGAGGAGGAGGATAATAATGATGAGTGTTGGGGGTTGGCGATGATGGTGGTGATGGTGATGGTGATGGTGCTGACGATGCTGATGACGATGATACCGTTAATGAACGATAGTGGAGATGATGGTTTCAGTGGTGATGGTGGTGTGGAGGTGATGTTGATGATGATCCTGATGATACCGATGCTAATGCTGGCAGGATGCTGATCCTAACGACTGCGGAGGTGTTGATGATGTTTGCGGCGAGGATGGCGGGGATGATGGTGATGCTGATGCTGATGATGCTGATGATGAGATTGATGTTGATGCTGATGGTAGTGATGATCATGATGATGAAGCTGATGCTGATGCTGATGACGATGACGATGGTGGTGATGGTGATGATCATGATCATTATCATGATGATGATGACGACGACGATACTGATGATGATGATGATGATGATGATGATGATGATGATGCTGTTGATGATTGCGATGGCGGAAATTCTGATGAGCAGGAGGAGGACAAGGAGGAGGAGGAGGACGACTATTAGGGGGATGGTGACGGTGATGGTTATGAGGTTGATGAGGATGATGAGGATGATGAGGATGAAGATGAGGATGAGCGGAATGGTGTGGTGATGGTAATGGTGATTTGGATGTGGATGAGGAATTGGTGAGGGTAATGATGATGTCGATGACTGCCACGACGATCATGTTGTTGATGATGGTGCTTGTGGTGGTGGCGAAGAGGAAAACGAGTTCGACATCGACAAGGAACATTAGTTCAATGTCGACGATAATGATTGTGCTGTTGATGAAGATGCTTATGATGATGATGATGATGTTGTTGGTGTTGTTGATGGTGGCGATGATGATGCTGATGCGGATGCTCGTGCTGATGGTAAGTGTGATGGTAATGGTCATGGTGATGGTGATGGTGATGTTGGCGGCGATGGTGATGATGTTGATGGTGATGGTGATGATGATGCTAGTGCTGATGGTGATGATAATGATGATGATGATGATGGTGATGATGATGATGATGATGATGATGATGATTCTGATTATGATTATGATTATGATTATGATTATGATTATGATTATGATTCTGATGATGGTGGTGATGGTGATGATGGTGAACTCAGGGGACGAGGCATATGATGAAAAGTAGAGTGCATGCGTCAGGGTGTGGGATGAGGGGAGGGAGCGAACGTAAAACGGGCTGGCAGGGGGGAATCGAAAGGCGGGCGAGTCGGCGGGCGGTGGGAAGGGGTGAGGGAGAGAGATAAGGAGGGAGGACGGGACGGAGTCGGATAAGTAATTCTAGAAGCTTCGTTTAACCCCACAAGCCTATCCAGAAACGATGCGTAGGCGACTTGCCCTGGTCAAGGATGTGGAGGGACATGCAGTGGAAGAAAGGTTCTGGGGAAATCTTCATACCCCAGGAGGGGGAAAATGGAGGAGGAATCGGAGGAGAAGGAGGAGGAGGAGGACGGGGAGGGGGCGAAGGGGGAAGGGAGGAGGGAGGCCCCTCCTCGCCCCCCCCCGACGAGCGAGTCGGCGAGGCGAAGCCGGAGTACGCGGCTTTCTGCAACACTTTCCAGGTGCTGCGACGCAGCCGCCGACAGCGCATGATGGGACTGATTTCCACCACCACTACCATATGTTGGAGAAGGAGGAGGAGGAGAAAGAAGAGGAGGAGGAGGACCTCTCCCTCCACCCTATGGTAGTGGTGGTGGAAACCAAGCCCATCAGCGCATGTTTGACCTCTCTCGCGTGAATTTTGCAGCGGCGATCAGGGCAGAACGGAGCGCTGATGATAGTGGCGACGGTGGTGGTGGTGGTGAATGTGTTGGTGATGATGGTGATGATGGTGATGGTGGTGCCGATCTTGATGATGGTGGGGGTGATGATGCTGACGATGATGTTGATGATGCCGATGATGATGCTGATGCTGATGCGGATGAAGATGATGATGATGCTGATGATGGTGATGATGATGTTGGTGGTGATGCTGATGCTGAGGTATAGGAGGAGTAGGAGGATCAGGAGGAGGAGCAGGAGGAGGAGGAGGAGGAATGAGGAGGAGGGAGGAGGGAGGTCCAGGATGAGGATGACGATGAGGATGAGGATGACGATGAGGATGGGCATGAGGATCCTGATGAGGATGATGACGATGCTGATGCTGATGCTGCTGATGATGCCGATAATGATGCCGATGTCGATGACGTTGATGTTGGTGCTGGTGCTGAGGATGATGTTGCCAGTGAAGGTGGTGGTGATGATGCTGGTGGTAGTGGTGATGGTGATGATGGTGTTGATGCTGGTGCTAATGATGCTGATGAATCTGATAGCCCACGATACGAACAAATGAGAATAAGGTGGAATCGGCGACGGATATATTGAATGAATTCAGACGGTTTTGCTGAGTGGGGAGTCCACTGATCACCCTACCCTGACACTGTGCCTAGGTTGTGGACGTGGAGCCTTCGGGAGGCCTCTTGGGCTCCCCTGGGGAGCCTCTTGAGGGTGCGGGATGGGCCTCTTGGGAGCCTCTTTGGAGCCTCTTGAGTCCGCTAGGGGGCCTCTTGGGCTCGTGTAGGCCTCTGGTGGGTCTTGACTCCGTCTTGGCGGAGAGTCCTCTGATGATCTGGCAGCCGTTGTTTCATATGTCCCTCCTCCGAGAATTGGGGACGGAAGAGAGGGGGCGGCTGGTTTCGCCCGCGGCTGGATTCCCCTTTGCTAGTTTTTTCCTGTTGGTTTCGTCGACCCGCCCGTCGCTGTTTCCGCCTTGTTTGTTTCGCCGACCCGCCCAGCAGGGCCCCTGTCCGCCGGTTAGGGCCCCTGTCCGCCCGCCCGCCTCTTGGCCCCGTCCGACCCGCCTGCCCAACCCGCCCGTTCGTGTCCCGCCCGCCCGACCCGCCCGTTGGGTTCCCGCCCGTTCGCGTGCTGGCAAGCCCGCCCGCCCGTTCGAATTTACCTCCCGCCCGCCCGACCCGCCCGTTAGGGTCCCGCCCCGGCCGCCCTGCGAAATCCACCTGGTGCGAAACCAGCCCCGGCGAAACAGCCGCCAGCGAAACCAGCCTCGGGCGAAACCAGCCTCGATCGGGGTTGCACGTGAAGCCTGGGCCTTAGCATTCCTATGGGTCTCGCCTCCCGCGGCCCCGCCCCTTGTGGCGCAGTCCTTTCTGATGGTGGCCTCCGTGAACTGCCGCCAGCAGCGCTCGGTCTGCAAGCAGGCGCGTACATCTGAATCCCTCTTTCACGTGCAGCAGTAGGGGAAGAGGAGGGAGGGGGACGTCGTTTGGTATTCTGTGCTCTGTTTCAGCCTCTGGGGGGTGGCCCTCGTCGCCACGGCTGGATCCACTCCTGACCCTGAGTCTTGGTCAGAAAGCGTTCCCTATCATGTCAGTGTTTCGATTGTGAGGGAAGAGGTGAACACACGTACTGTTATCGAAGACGCCAATGGCGAATCATCTCCGCCCCGTGCCCTTTGGAGCCGCGAAGCATTTGTGGTCGATCATGGATGTCAAATCCATTCGTTTGGACAACTTGCTCGACTGGTTGAGTGGACGACTCGGGGGGGGCACGCAGGCGCAGTGAAGGGCTGTCTTGGAGATTTTGCGGGGCCCTTTCAGGGCCCCTTTTGGCATGGGGCATTATGTGGCCGCTGCACGTGACATAAGGCGAGTAATTTGGAATCCGACGGGGAGCCCGCCCTCCCACGGCCACCAGCCCTGCTTCGTGCGATCAAAACTCCATGGCCAGGTTTCCACTCCAGTGAAGCACCTCCGTGCAGTGTGTGCTCATCTTAAGTCTATGGTGCAGCTTGCACTGCTCGATCCGCCACCCTGAATGTTCCCACATGCCCATAATCATGTTTCAAAGTTCCAGCTCATGTTGATTCATGGCGTATTTCTGACAACCGTGTGACGAGACCGTCACACCATCGAGCACGACCGACCGCAAGCATCCCGCTCACCACACAGCCCGTGCCCTCAGCTTTATTGTATCCTTTCGCTGCGTCAACCAACAACTCTACCCCCATTGGAGGGCAGGCATGGCGCGCCGACCAGCTTGCTCGGTACGCCCTCAGGGTACCCGAGCTCGACGCGCACCGCACTGACGATGTTGTTCGGCTCCCCTTCGCCTGTGGATGCGGTGGACCGGGCTCGCAGGGAGCGTCGGAAAGAGGCTCGGGCCAGAGTAAAGGGGGGGGATTGGGAAAGGGGGTTATGAAATTTGCTGCATGCAGCTGGTTTCGGCCCCACCGAGGGGCCCATTCCTCGATACATAGCCGCCTCTGGCGCCGGGAGGCGCCGGGAAAATCAGCTACGTGAGCTGATTCTCAAACCCCTCTTTTGCTATCCCCCCCTTTCGCCCGACCCGAGAGGCCAGCGAAAGAGCGAGGCCCGACGGTCCACTCGGGGACACCGGAGTAACTCGGGTGCCGTGAGCGCTGGACGTGAGGCCTCCCTGCAATCCCCCCGTGCAGGGGAAGAGAGGGCAGCTGGCCGCGGGCGTGAGCGTGCGCTGGCCCCGCGGCGAGGCCTCCATCGACAGCTTCCCCGCGATCCGGTGGTTCCCAGAGGATCGCGGGGCCCTGGGAGGAAGGGACGCGGAGGGGGGAGGCGGCGGAAGCGGAGGAGGGTCGGGAGGGTGGGAGGAAAAGCGGTGAGGACGAGCGTGTGGCGACGGGGAGGCGGAAGAGGCGGAGTCAGTCGGAGGAGGAGGCGGTGGATGGAGGAGGAGGAGGAGGAGGAGGAGCAGGAGGAGGAGGAGGAGAGGAAGGAAGTTCGAGAGATGGGGACCATGAATGAGGAGGA
This sequence comes from Prorocentrum cordatum, assembly GCA_963575745.1. Lineage (NCBI taxonomy): Eukaryota > Dinophyceae > Prorocentrales > Prorocentraceae > Prorocentrum > Prorocentrum cordatum. The sequence continues at coordinate 136,144 of CAUYUJ010021704.1, read as the reverse complement.
TGATTTGGAAGAGAAACGGCGTTGAGCCGTTGAGCGATGATGAGGCGGAGGTGATGAGCAGCAGCAGGAGGACAAGGAGGAGCGAGTTGGAGCTAGGAGGAGTGAGGATGAACGACGATGAGGGTTGGTGTTTTTGTCAAGCATGGAACGTTATTTCGGCATCCTTGGTGATTGAGGTGGGCTTCTGGCGTCAGGTGGTTCCCCGTGGACCGATGGGTCCTCGGCCACAGCGAAGTGCTGAGTAGTACGAGGAACGAGAAACAGGCACAGGATCGAGAAGCAAGGAGGAGGAGGAGGATGGAGTGAAGGGATCTCGACCCCGCCACCCACGGCTGCATTCCCTTCGAACTCCTGGTCATATCGCGCTCCAGGACTTGTATGGGACATTGAATTTGAGTGGGGGGGGGACGGATAATGGTGATGATATTGAACTTCGAGGCTGAATGATAACATGTGTTGATCCCCCCTCACCTGGTGGCACTTGTTTTTCACAGTCGAAGTGTGCTGTTCGTTCGCACCTAGCGTTGCCTCCCGCCCCGGACTGCAATAACAGCGGCTCTCGCATACTGCTCTTCAGCATCCAATCAGGAGTCGGGCTCTCGCTCGAGACGTCCCTGCGGTCAGGAATCAACAACGTTTACGCCGCCAATCCTGCCTGTTTTGGCCGCTAGACTCGCTGAAGCATTCGGCATATTGACAGGAGGCCTCAGAGTTCCTTACCAGGTGCAGGTGGTTGAGGAGTAGGGTTCGGTCAGCTGCTCGGAGCC
>CAUYUJ010021704.1:107877-122877 GCA_963575745.1 Prorocentrum cordatum | reverse complement strand
AGCAGTACGAGGTGTGGCAAGCGGGGGATAGGGGGGTTGCCTCGATTAGCCCTTCGTCCGGAAGTGCATTTCCAGAAGATCACACATATTTTCAGCAGTTCTGAAGGTTTTTGCTGACCTCCATCGCCAAAGCCGGCAGCCTCCGCAGTGCAGGTATCGGGGTGTCTTTTTGTGCGCCGACCCTACTTTCTGACCCCTTGCAGAGTACCTGCTGCCAGGTGGGTTAGCTCGATGATGCCAGACTACTCGAAGGTCTTGGAGGACGTTCCCCCGCCACGCCAAACTTACGCCACAGCGAGGTCGGGCTGAGCCTCAGGCGCACAAGCTTTGACACGGAAACCTCTGATTGTAAATGACATTGGATCTTGGTTCTCATAGGTTCCCTAGTTCTTTCAGATTTTGATTTGTCGCAGTGACATCGTCGTGAGCCTCTGCTGTGTTGCGGGAGCGCCCCTCTGACATCCTCCTTCTGTGTGCGGGGCCCAGGGCCAGAGCCCAGAAGGCCGTGGAGATGCTATCATATGCCTGAGGTCGGGCAGTAGTCGGGCTGATTTGGGAGTGGCACAGATAGACTGATCGTGGGATCGGTAGACACGTGGGTAATGGAATCGGTGGATAGTGAGTTTCACCGATCGGTTGATGGGGAGATCGCCAGACAAATTGTGAGACCGGTCGGTTGTGATATGGATTGGTGCATTGACAGTGAGGTCGGCCGACTGAGAGTACAGTCGGGGCCCTGAAGAAGGAACTCTTTTCGTTGGGGAGGGGCTCCGTGTTCCTTAAGTGTTTCGCAGCTTGCCTTGGATTTTCTTTAGGGTTTCGACACGAAATCGAAGTTCATTTAATGGAAAATAGGGGCCTCGTTCCTTATTTAGGGTTCCTTAGGTCAACGCCTCGACTGTACAACCGATAGGTAGGTAGTTGTTAGATCGGTGTCCCGTTGTTGTCCCGTGGTTGACCCTTGGTTGACCCGTGATTGTCCAGCGATTATTCCGTGATTGTCCCGTGGTTGTTTTGTGGTCGTTCTGTTGTTGTGTTGTGGTTGTTTCGTGGTTGTCCCGGGATTATTCGTGGTTGTCCCGTGGTTGTCTTGTGGTTGTCCATTTGTTGTCCTGTGGTTGTCCTGTGGTTGCCCGTTGTTGTCCCGTGGTTGTCCCGCGCTTGTTCCGCAGTTGTCCCGCCGTAGTTCCGTGGTTTTCCTGTGGTTGTCTTGTGGTTGCCCGTGGTTGTCCCGTGGTTGTCCTATCTCTCTCGCTCTCTCTCTTTCTTCGGGGGCGGCAAAGAGGGGGGTGATGACTAGGGGGGGGGAGTATCATGGCGTGGGCCAGGATATCTCCCCAGATTTCATGGCGCCTCTTCCTGTTTCATTACGTCCCCGCCTCCTCCCCTGGGCCGCGCACACGACGCTGGCCATGATTTGCGCCCTCTTGGACACTTCCCTCTTGGCCGCCCCCGATTTCTCTCTCTCTCTCTCTCTCTTTCTCTGTATCGTAATTTGTATGTACACGTATAGCTAGATCGATCTGTAGATGTATGTTATTATGTTAGTCAGCGTGGACCCAAAACAGTGTGTTTTTAGCCATCTATGTTGTACAATATATGCCAGGCAATTTATGTGGTGCAGTCTGCGTTTTTGTGCAATCTACGTTGTGTTGCACAATCTAAGCAACGCAATGTAAAGCCATGTAAAGCAAAGCAATGCAAAGCAATGCACAGTAAGACAAATCAATGCAAGGCAATACAAAGCCAAGCACACCAACTCAAAGCAATGCAAAGCAACGCAAAGCAATGCACAGGAGTTCAAAGCCATGCCATGCAAGACCCAAAGCAAACCAGAGTGCAGCAATGCAAAGCAATGCAATGCAAAGTATCGCAATGCAACGCAACGCAAAGCAATGCAAAGCAATGCAAGGCAATGCAAAGCAGTTCAACGTCGAGGCGGTGACGGGGCGGCGACGGCGAGCACGGAGCCACCGGATTGGCACGCAGGCCCAGACGACGGACGGCGACGAGGCGGCGACGGGGCGGCGACGGCGACAACATAGTCGCCAGACCGGGCCGCAGGCCCAGACGACGGGCGGCGACGAGGCGGCGACGGCGACGTCAGAGCCGCCAGACGGGCTCGCATGCCCGGCTCCTTAGGAAAGAAGTAAGAGACCCGTACGTGCAGACATCATTTTGGGAGTGTAGGGGAAGATCGATTCAGCGACAGCGACCTCGATGGATAGGACAGATACAGATGTGTATGCACAAACGGATCGGTAAGTATCGAGATCGTTAGATCTGTAGGTCGAGAATATGATCCGACGCCAATCGCATACCGAACGCTGCACGCATTCCTCCCATACCTCCTTCATCAACCTAAGCGTGGTCCTACATGACGAAATTCTCAAGAAGTTTGTTGTATCAAACGATTTGTAAATGTGATAATGCTTGAATCAGCCAGACGATATAGAATGGCTGAGGTGTTGGGAAAGTTATACGTGGTAGACGTGCGAGCAGTGTTCGGAGAAGAGTGAGAAGAGCTATACCCATTGTACTCTGCATGAGCGTTCGACTGTATTGACGAGTTCGAACAGTTCGAATCGCGTGACGACAGAAGAGGGTTACTGGCTACGCAAGTTGTACATTCAGACGATGTGTTTCATACGTGTACTGCCAACCAGTCGCGCATCTGATCGCAAACCCGAAGCTGTACCCATCCCTCCACCCACCCCTCCAACCTCCTTATCACACGAATGGTTGTCTTGTCGTAGTTGGCGTCCTCGTACCTCAACTAGCCACAACTGGGGCCTGTGGCCCTTCGCCCCTTGACGGCCCCATTGCCTTCGATATCACCCTCGAGAGATCGTCTATAAGATGGGTTCCAGTAGGGGTCCAGAGACTCCGGCTGCCGAGTTGTGGCTGGCAGGTTCCATTCTGGAGGTTTCGATCCAGTGGGGTGTGCCCCCGCGCCAGGTTCTGTTGCTGTTGCTGCTGCTCAGCATGCTGCACTCAGCCTCAGCAGGGACGTTCATGGTGGGAAGCCTGGTTCTCATGCCACTAATGACGCTCAAGCTCTTGTAAATCCTGTAGCCTCTCGGAGAGCTGGCGGGCTTGATGTGCGGGCCATCTTCAATCGCCCAGTTTGAGTTGGGGGCCTAACGTGTTCCAAGTTGCGTAAGCGAGGAAGGCAGATTTTGGTGCAGTGGTTGGGCTTCCAAGAGGGAGACAGTTTGATGAAACAATGCGGAGTGCGAGTGCGTCGAAGCTGATAGAGCGTGCGCGTACGCGGACTTCCAGGCGCGACCAGTCGGCTCGCGCGAGCTCCGCCGAGGAGCTTCTTGGCGTGCTTCCTCGTCTCCTCCGAGTCCTGCCTTTCGTCCCCCCCCCCCTGCAGGCTCCCCGCCCAGGGCGCGGTGCCGTGCCACTCGTGCTGCGGGCGCCGCTCGGGGCGACGTCCGGTCTCGCCGATAGCTGCAGCGCATGGCCGCGCCGAGGTGCCGAGAGGTGCACTGGCCCTCTCTCTCCTCTTGGGCGGGTGCCGAAAAGGGCCCGGAAGGGATCCTTGAGGGCCTCTTTGGGGCCCCTGCGGGCTCCAAAAGGGGCCTGCAGGGCCCCTCCGGGGCCTTGCTCTCCACCTCCCACACCGGTCACCCTTCACCTCCCCACCCGCCCGATCCCCCCCCCCCCATCGCCTCGGACGGCGCGCCCCTCCTCGGCGGCTCAGCGCCTCGGCTCGGCTCGGTGCTGCGGGCCGGCGGCCGGCCTCCAAGGCCGCGCGCCCCTCCTGGCGGCGGCCCGGCTCCGGCCTGCCCCCTGCGGCCCCGCGCGCCGGAGCGGAGAGGACAAGCACGCGCTGCGGCAGTGGCTGGACGACGCGAAAGGCGGGCGCCTGCCTCGGCGGGTGCTGTCCAGGGCGGCGCCCAGAGTGGGCCTCCCCTGATCACCGAGCGCGTTCCACGACTCGCAAGGTACCTGCTCGCAGACGTCCGAACAGCGCATGCTTGCCTCGATGTGGTGGATCCTAAGTCCCCCTTGGCGGATCCAGGCCATTTGCGAGTAGTTACTTTGCGAGTCGTGGAACGCGCTTGTCTGCCTACTGTAACTCCACGTGAATACTGCTCCCCTCTCTCCCCCGATGGCGGCGCGAGAGCCGCGCGCCCCTCTCCGCGCATGGTGCTTTTTGCAGGCAGGATGCGGTTTCCGGGTCGGTTTCTCCTGCGGCTCTTTTTCCGGAAAGGGCGCAGGCCTAGGGTTCTCTTTTAGTTGGTAAACCAAGGGCCGGGTCTTTACTTGCGACGGGCTGGCGATGTTCTTGTGCGATAAATAACGAGGTCGCGTAGGGCCAGCGAATCAACAAGTTGAGGAGGTCCTCAGCGAAACGCTGGTTTATCCTATCCCGATTGAGAAATCACAGGGTGCGGGACACATTTGGGTCACGGGCATGAATCCATTTGTTTTTACGCGTGTTCTCATAGATTGGCCCTCTCCAAGGGCATGAATATGTGTATTTTTATTTATGTTCCTACAGATTGGCCCTCGCCAGGAGGCCCCACGAGGGCCCAGGTCAACCAAGGGGGTATCTAACATGGCTGTCCCGAGCTGTAACCACACGTTTTCACGTGCCTGGGCCACCCCGTGGGGTATCTAACATGATTGTCCCGAGATGGAACCACGTGCTTTGACATGTCCAGGCCACCCAGGGGGATATCTAACATGATTGTCCCGAGCAAGGACCAGGTGTCTTCATATGTCCAGGCCACCCAGTGGTGTATCTAACGTGGTTGTCCCGAGCTGGCCCCACGTGTTTTTACATGTCCAGGCCACCCAGGGGGGTATCTAAAACGGTTGTCCCGAGCAAGGACCAGCTGTTTTAACGTGTCCGGGCCACCCATGGGTGTCTCCAACATGGTTGCCCAGAGATGGCACCATGTGTTTTTACGTGTCCGGGCCACCCAGGGGGGTATCTAACATGGTTGTTCAGAGCAAGGACCAGGTGTTTGAACGTGTCCAGGCCACCCAGGGGTGTCTCTAACATGGATGCCCAGAGCTGGCACCACGTGTTCTTACGTGTCCAGGCCACCCAGGGGGGGTATCTAACATGGTTGTCCAGAGCAAGGACCAGGTGTTTTAACGTGTCCAGGCCACCCAGGGGTGTCTCCAACATGGTTTCCCAGAGCTGGCACCATGTATGTTAACGTGTCCAGGCCACCCAGGGGGGTATCTAACATGAGTGCCCCAAATTGGAAACACGTGTTTTTACGTGTCCAGGCCGCTCAGGGGGATGTCTAACATGGCGTCGGGCCCAACGCCGAATTATTAGGAAACGAACGGGGGGCCGAAAAGCGCTACCCGAACACATATCCCACTACAGGAGAGTAAGGTCTTCTTGCTCTGGACAGGGGGTGGCGCTTTGGGGACCCCTCCAGGGAAGACATTGCGAGGATGTCTCGAGCGGGAGCGCGAAATTAGCGTGTCCAGGCCACGCAGGGGGGTATCTAACATGTGTGTCCCGAGCTGGAACCACGTGTTCTTACATACCCAGGCCACCCAGGGGGATATCTAACATGGTTGCCCAGAGCTGGCCCCACGTGTTTTTACGTGTCCAGGCCACCCAGGGGGTATCTAACATGATTGTCCCGAGCAAGGACCACGTAGTTTTTTAACGTGTCCAGGCCACCCAGGGGGATATCTAACAGGTTGCCCAGAGGTGGCACCACGAATTTTACGTGTCCAGGCCACCCAGTGGTGTATCTAACATGGTTGCCCAGAGTTGGTCCCAGGTGTTTTTACGTGTCCAGGCCACCCACGAGGGTTTCTAACATGATTGTCACGAATTGGAACCATGTGGGTTTACGTGCCCAGGCCGCCCGGGGGGTATCTAACATGGCGGAAGCAGGTGCTTTTACGTGTCCAGGCCACCCAGGGTGTATCTAACATGGGCCTCCTGGGGCCTTCCTGGGGGCCTGGAACGGATCCTGAGCTCGAGTTGGTTGATCGCCCCGCATTATTATCACCGCCATAGTCATGACCATCAATGGGCCCGTGGGGGCCTCTCGGGGCCGAAGTCTTACCCGAATTGATTTGGATCCTAAACTCCTTCTCCTCCGTGTATTCATCTTCTTTTTGAAGAGCTTCTGAGCCTGAGCTATGCATTCAGACAGCTCGAGCGTAAGATCCAAATCAGTTCGGTCAGGATTCTGCCGCCAAGGACGGCTTGATCCACAATGCAATAGCTCGCGGCACAGTTCAACGCGGCATGACACATATGAATTCAGCACAGAATGGCGCAGCACAGCACAACCTTCGGTACGGTACATCGCCAGCGTTACCCTGAGCATTGAAATGGGCTGTCGCCCACGTTTGGTTCAACCAGTTCGAGTTGCGCGTTCATGCAACTCGAGCTTGATCCAGATCAGTTCGGCCAGGAGTCGAGTGACAAGGGCGACCTGATCCACAGCGCAGTAGAGCACAGCACGATTCAACGCGTCATGACGCATTCCAAGTCAGCGCTACGCGGCGCAGCACGGCCCCTGGCACGGTACATCGTCATCGATACACTCAACATTGCAAGTGCCCGCCGCCCAGCTCGGTGTCGTGAAAGCGGTCCCACGCTTCACATGTGGAGCGTTGCTTCGTCCAGTTTCGGAACTCAATCGGATCTTGAGCTCGAGCTGGTCGAGCGCCCCCGCGCGTTTCGATTGCGGCCAGCTCGGGGCGAGTTACGCGTACTCAACACCCACCAAACCACCCCAACCCAACCCGAAGGCCTCAAATTGACCTCCATTTCCAGTGGGGGGGGGGTCGGGGAACATCGAGAAAACACATATGGAACCCGTACCCCACCAAACCCGAAATTCGGGTCTTCGGGTTGGGTTGGGGTGGTCTGGTAGGTAGTCAGTACAGGCAGCTCGAGCTGAAGATCCAAATCAGTTCGGTCAGGATTTGGAGGCCACGGGCGAGTTGATCCACATCGCAATAGAGCACAGCACAGTTCAGCGCAGCATGACAAGTTCGAAGTCAGCATAGCACGGCGCAGCACAGCCCCTAGCACTGCACATCGCCCTCGATACCTTCAGCATTGCAAGTGCCCGTCGCCCAGTTCGGCGTCGGCGCAGCGTGGCATCGCAGTGCAACATAGCGCGGCACGTCGCAGCACAGTGTAGCGGAACCTGTGGCACGGCAGCATGATTACCGATGTTTTCAACATCACACATTCCTTTCCGGGTTCGTGGGTCCATCATGTTTCCCATCCTGGCGTGTCCTCGGCCTTTTCAGCATGGTGTTCCCGCTGCAGCGTCCCGCCGTTCCGAATGGCGGTCCCGCCCCGGCCACCTTTCTGGATCCGGGTCCTTCCCCATCATTTGTAGCCTCCCTGCTTTCCCCTCCTCCTCCTTCCCCTGGTCCGCCTGCTCCTCCCGCTCCTTCCTCTCCGGTTTTAGCTCCTGCTGTTCGTCCGTCCGCGGATAGGGGAAACATCAGCGCAATGGAATAGATGGGTGGGAGGAGTAGGATGTCCGACATTCGGGCCGAACGAAAGGGGAGGATAGGAAAAGGGGAGGTTACGAAATCTGCTACATGCAGCTGGTTTCGGCCCCGCCGCCAGGCCCATTCCTCGATACATGGGCGCCTCCTGGCGCCAGGAGGCGCCGGAAAAATCAGCTACGTGAGCTGATTCTCAAACCCGCGCTTTGCTATCCCCCCCTTTCGCCCGGCCCGAGACATGGCGCGAGCGTATCGCATCCAGCTAGCCTGGCGCCCCTCTCCCGTCCACTCAGCCTCGGCAGTGCTGCCCCTGCTGACCCCTGCGGTCAAGACTAAGACGTTGAAACAAGGACCACGTGGGGCTCATGAAGGGCTCTGGTTTTCGGGTCGTCCCTTCGATCTTTGCCCGGAGAACCCATTCGTGACCCAGATTCGCCGTGCAAGACGAGCCCTTTCGCTTCTTATTCAGCGTCCCTTATGCTACGCGGTACGTAGCATGTTTAGAGTACCCTAGTCGCCGATGGTGCTGGCCGCCACCACCAGCCCCCCCGCGCCCCGACGGCCCGACTTGAATATTGAGAGGTGTCACGCGCACCAGGAGTCGACGGAAAATACGGCGCCCCACTCCACCGCGTGCACTCGTTTCCAGTACTCAGGTCGAGAGGGAGAGGCGTTTCCCAAGTTCGGCCTGGCCCTCCAGGTGGTGCAACAATTGCCCCACCAGCCCCGTCTGCTGCTTCGCATCGCTCGGACGTGTGCATTTTCCTTCGGCGAGGACCATTGGGGAGCATCCTGGCTTCACCACCCACCAAACCACCCCAACCCAACCCGAAGGCCCAAATTAATCCTCGATTTCCAGTGGGGGGGGGGTCGGGGAACGTTGAAAAAACACATGGTATCCGTACCCCCCCCAACCCGAAATTCGGGTCAAATTCGGGTCTTCGGGTTGGGTTGGGGTGGTCTGGTAGGTAGTCATGGCTCATCTTGCAACAAGAAGCGCACGCACCAAACCGAAGCATTGCACGGGGAGTGGGCGTGCGAGCGATGGCCAGCCTGGCGGTGCGCCGGACCCTGGCTCCCTTGCTCTCGCCGCCGCTGGCGGGCCGGGTGCCGCCCGCCCGCCCGCCGAGATCCGGGGCGCGCGCGGCCCGTACTCGGGCCGGGCGAAAGGGGGGGATTGGGAAAGGGGGGGTTACGAAATCTGCTGCATGCAGCCGGTTTCGGCCCCACCGAGGGGCCCATTCCTCGATACATGGCCGCCTCCGGCGCCGGGAGGCGCCGGGAAAATCAGCTACGTGAGCTGATTCTCAAACCCCCCCTTTGCTATCCCCCCCTTTCGCCCGACCCGACGTACGCACGAGGCCCCGCCGTGCTGCTCTTCACGGACAAGTCGAGCAGCCCTCCGATGTGGAAGGCGCGCCGCCGCGGGGCTTCCCCCGGGCCCAGGGCAGGAGCTCGGAATACGAGACCCAGAAGTATACGCCACCACCACCCCACCTCACCCCCTCCCTCTTCCACGAAGGAGGAGGGGAAGAGGAGGGTTGAGGAGTGAGGAGGAGTCGACGTGGTGGTGGTGTATGTTCTTGGGGGCCCACATGGAGGGTGTGGGTCGAGTGGGACCAGTGGGGACGGCCTTCTGATGAGGCAGCGAGCTTGGTCGAAGGGGTGAGGGGCTCGAATGGGATGAGGACAGCCATGCCGATCATCCTCACTTCCTCCACCTCCCCCTCCGAGAAAGGAGGAAGGCAATCAGAGGAGGAGGAGGAGGAGGAGGAGGAGGAGGAGGAGGAAGGAGTAGGAAGGATATCAACCTGTTGAAGACTTTGTTTCATATTGAAGGTTTCTCAGAAAGCAGGATGGTTTTGGGAAGCCTCTGACATTCGTAGGAGGCCAGACCCGTCACCCCATGTCGCTTTGCGCGCCGCCAGCGCTCATGCCACCTCCCGCGCCCATTCTCTCTCGCAGCCGAGACGCTGAAACCAGGACCCATTTGATCCTGGGAGGGGGTGGTTTTCGTGCCGTTCCTTGGATCGAAGCCGGGGAAGCACTTCGTGGCCGAGGCTCGCCCTTACCAGAAGATCCGCTCCGTAGCACGATGATGCCCGTACCACGATGACTGTACGCATGTAGGCACCATCCCTTACGGTCCCACACGCGCAAAGCCACTGCAGGTCGTTGCCCAGTTCCAGGCTGCTGTGTACGGGACGCTCGGCTCAGCTCCCGCTGCAGCCACTGCTCCCGAAGGCCGTGAAGGTGTCGGGCCCTCGGAGCGAGAGCCACGGCGGGCACCCCAGGGGGAACCGAGCATATAGATATGTACGAGCCAGTGAGTTTTCAGGGGTATGCCCTCGAGGCGCTCGTGGCTGAACAGCTAGTCTCCGTTGATGCTGCTTTGAGATCCTCGTTGGGGCAACGGCATCTTGCGGCCTCTCTTGGGTGTTGGACAGGATGTTCGGCTGCGCCCAGGAGATCCGACTGCGTTCAGGGTGAGTTGGGGGCCTCTCGGCTCATCTTTGGATCGCCTGGGGTCTCGGGGGGCCTCTTGAATTGTCTTGGGCGCCTCTGTAGCCCGTCTTGCAGCCGTCTGACTTACAAGCAAAACATAGAAGAACGCCCCAAACTACCAAACATAGAGAAGACAGTGACGAACAAAGGGCATGGAAGACGAGTACCTCCCCCGCTGATCCTGCCTCCCCGGCCTGCCCTAGCGACGTCTTGTTGAGCGTATGCTCCACGGCGTTGCCTCGAGCATTTCGCAGTCGGCCGCGTTGCACCATTCTGCTCCTGCCGACCAGCTAGCACATCGGCCAGCCAGGCTGCTACATCCACAGGCTGCTGCCCCAGAGGCACAGGAAAGATCAGCAGCTTCTCGTCCTCCTCTTCTTTGTCCTTTCCTCCCATCCTCCTGGTTGGACCCCCTGGTCGCCCTCGCTGGCTTCCAGGGGGCACTGAGGTCTGTGACTCCCATCCTCCTGGTTCATACTATGTCCTCCTCCTGATCTGTAAAGGCTTCGCCCTCTGCCGACGGCCCCCTCTCTATTATGATGGAATTTGCAGGTGCTATGTTGGGATGCCTGTTAGCCATCGTGAAGCAGCACCGAATCTTCGTGTGAGGACGACTGGGAATCTTCAAGACAAACTGAGGTTCAGATGATATAATTGATCTCTGTGTGAATGTGTTTTTGTTTGCGAATTTCCTCGGCGTTAAACGTGTTGGAGTGCAGGGAAGCGACGAGGAGGGGGAGCTAAGGCCCGAGGAGGCCCGCGACACGCTATGCAGTAGAAGGGGGGCGGCCGCGTCAGGTATTGTTCGTTATGCCATCTCTTCGAGTTGCCCTCCCTCCCACCCCCGATGCGCGAGCCTGCTGCCCAGCTGGCCTGGTCGGGCTGCTTGCGCCCATCGAACCCGACCGTGCTTTGCGCTGGGGGGGCGTGTGCGAAGTAGTCAGGTGAAGCTTCGGTCCCCAGGAGGCTTTTCTCTCATGCTGTGTATCGGAGGCCCTCTTGGAACGGCTGTGGGCTGCTTGAGGCTACGTTCGGCAAAACCGCGCGGCTTGGACGGTCTTCGGGTCTCTCGGCGTATTCCAGGGAGCCGTGGCTTCGGGGACGCGAATACGGCGCAGTGTACCAGGAATCCTTTCCTCGGGGGCGCGCGTGCGGCGAAATTCGCCAATATCGCGGTCTCGGTGTGAAGGTTGCTTGTTCTACGAAGGATCGTGGCCTCGGGGACGCGAATATTGTTTAATTTGCAACGAGACATTGCCTCGAGGACGCGAATGCGGCGTAATTGACAAGGCCTGGTAGCCTCGGGGACGTGAACATTGAGTAATTTACAAAAAAATGGCCTCGGGGACGCGCATCTTGCATCATTTACTGAGGCTCGTGGCGCCCCAGGGGCCCGATTATTCCGGGAAAGTGCATAGGCCCAAGGTTCTCATTCAGAGGTTACCCCCCGGCCTCTACTTGAAGGAGGCCCGCGGAAATGACAAGGTCGACGAGGACCAGCGGAATTGAATTTTGAGTATTTCCTTAGGAAACGCTTGGTCTCTATGCATTTGTTGAGGATCTCTCAGGCGAAGCGCTGGTTTTGCAGAGTTGAGGGATGTCTCCAGCGGGAACTTCACATCTAGGTGCAGATGCCCCTTCACCACGCGTTGAACACGTGAAAGCAGAAGGTACAATGGATGCGGTGTTTCAGTACGAATCATCTTGAATTTCCGTGCGGTAACCTCCAAATGCCCTGGCCGAGCAGCGAGGAGCGAGAAGAACTCTTGCCCACCCCGTGTGCCCTTACCATGAGGGGAGGGGCCCCACGGCGGGATGCTTCCCACGACTCTCAGGGTTTGGTCCCCTGTCTGGGGACTCCCCAAGCGGCAGTGGGAGATTGTATAGCCATAGCTGCAGTCGTCTGGAGCTGCCCACTGCCTCCGTCGCAGCGCCAGCAGCAGCGGCCACCTGCGCGTCGATGAAGACTCTGCGGCGCACGAATGGCTGAGCAAAAGCGCCACTCCAAAGGCAAGGATGTTGATGGCTTGGCGAGGGAGGATGAGAAGGAGGATGAGGAGCAGGAGGACCTCCCCATCCTCCCCTCTCCCCCTGTCCTACATATGGTAGTGGTGGTGGGAAATGTGCCCATCATTGGCGGTGCACCTTCTCCAGCGGCACGAAGCACTCGGCCTTGGCCCCGAGGACGTTCCCACGGCCAGGGAGGAGTGAACGACGGCCTTGCACATGCACAGCATGCCTTTCCCATCCACGTCTTCGGACAGGACCTCGGTGAAAGACGCTGCCGAGGCCTTGACTCGACGCTGTCCCCGAAACCGCCCACCACCAGCTCCAACGCAGCGCAGAGGAAGGCCACATTCCGCTTGGACTCCTCGAGAGGCCGCACCTTTTGGTCCTCGATCCCCGCTTGCAGAACAGGGGGAACCCAGCCAATGCGCCCAAGTATGAACAGTGGGAAACCGACCCCATCCCCCACAACGAGGGATTTTACATGCCAGCGTTTCGCATGTATGGCGAATGTGCGTCAGTGTAGGCGCCCTGTAGGCGAGGTCATTGCCAGCTGCCGCAGGGGGGGCCCGCGCGCGCGGCGACGTCCTGGGCCCACCCGACGCGCCCGCGCCCGCGCCTGCATCCCCGGGGCCGCGCGTGCCACGGCCGCGGCGTGCAGTTTGTGGCGACGGCGGCGCTGTCTCTCGCACGGCAGCGCCGCTGGCCCAGCCGAGGGCCGCCGCCACCGCCTCCGTCGCCCCCTCGTGACCCCTCCGACGGAAAAATTTAGATCGGGAGCGCTTCTGTCGAGACAGCGGGTCCAATAGAACGTTTTTGGGCGCTTATATAAACAATGTGGTCTGTTTATATAAGTTTGTCGGGGCTCTCTCGCGCCGGAATCTCCGCTTCCGAGAAGTTTAGATCGAGTTCGTGTTGAGTTTCTATGAGCATGTTTCGCCTGGTGTCTAAGCTTTGTTTCATTGGGTGGATCTAAACTTGTCTAGCGCGCCCGTGCGCGGCGGACCCTGGGCGCCGTCCGGGCCAGCGTCGCCAACGGCCGACGCGCCTCTTGGTTTTTGCCCCAGCGCGAGCGCGCGAATTATCCACGATGACATTCGGCATAGGCCGCGCGTCAGCACAAGGCAGTGCCAAGTTCAAGCGCCGATGAGCATAGCAGCAGCGCGCCGTGCGCATGGAATTTCGCGGCGATGTCGTTGGCTGACCGTCGAGCAGTTTCCGCTTGCAGTTCACAAGTCGTTCGACGGTCGAATTGGCCTACCGTTCCTCATGTGGGGGCGGGGGTCGATTTCATGCGTTCAGACTAGGTCGGACCTGGAGACGTCGAGGGAAGACCTGGTGACGTCCAGCTCCAGTTCCAGATTGACGATGTGGGCGAATGGTTCCGCCAAGTCTACGGTCAGCTTGCGACTCGCTGCCTCAGCAGCCCCGCGGGCGCGCCGGCTGGCCGTCGCTCGCTCCGCACTGGATCTCCACGCAGACCCCTCCGGTGGCGCCACCTTCTGGCGCAGCATCAGCGCCCCGCCAACATCTCTAGACCCGGATGGGCATGACACGCCAGTTTGACCTCTCCCTTTCTCTTCTCCTCCTCCTCCTCCTCCTCCTCCTCCTCGCTCTTCTCTCCGACGCCAGGCCGCCTCTGGCAGCGCGCGCGCGGCCACCCCACCCCCGAGGCTCTGAGCCGGGAGTTTAAGGGCAAGGTCTCCCTCGCAGTGGCGCGCCGCCTTCGGAGAAAATCGTCGTCGTCTTGTTTCCAGCGCGGCAAACGAGGCAGGAGAAGTAAGAGGAGGAAAATGAGAAGGAGGATGCAGAGGATAGGAGGAGGAGGGGGATGAGGAGGAGGAGGAGGAGGAAAAGGGGGAGGAGGAGGAGGCGGAAGAGGAGGATCCGCAAGAGGACAGGAAGAGGACGAGAGGAAGGAACAGGAGGAGACGAAGGAGAAGGAGGAGGAGGAGGAGGAGGAGGAGACGAGGAGGATGAGGAGGAAGAGGAGGAAGAGGACGAGGGCGAGGACGAGGACGAGGAGGAGGAAGAGGAGGAGGACGAGGGCGAGGGCGAGGACGAGGAGGAGGAAGAGGAGGAGGGTAGGAAACGGGAGTGAGAGAGAAGGAGGGAGGCAGAGGCAGATAATGAATAGCCATACTCATTCGAGTTTCTCTGTCTGTGTGTCCTTGTCGCTCTCTTTTTTTTTTGTTTCTCTCTCTCTCTCTCTTTGTCTCTCACTGTTTCGTTGAAGCGTTGTCTGATCAGCACCAGCGTCGCCATGTCCATCGGCAGGTTGCTGGTGGACGCCGCCGCCCCATACGTAGAGGTGTCTGGCCCAGTCAACTGCATCCAAGATGAGACTTCATCGACAACGAAGTGGGATAGACAGACATAGAGAACAACAACAACAACAACAACAACAACAACAACAACAGCAACAGCAACAGCAACAGCAACAGCAACAACACCAACAACAACAACAACAACAGCAGTAGCAACAACAAAAACACAATATCCAGGCGAGTGGCCCAACCAGATGCAGTTGTCGTTAACTCGTTGTGGTCGCGCTTTCCGCGGAGCTTCCTCTGGGGTCACGAAACGCGTGAGGTATGCGCCGGAAATGGAGGCGGTGGTGCCATGCGAACCCTGCCACTGGGGCCTTCGGCGGGGCCCCCTCTTGGGCCACGAAACGCGTGAGGGGCGTGCCGAAATGGAGCCGGCGGTGCCGCGCGAACCCTGACAGTTTGACCTTCGGCGGGGCCCCCTGTGGGGCCACGACACGTGTGAGGGGTGTGCCGACATGGAGGCGGCGGTGCCATGCGAACCGTGCCGCTGGGATTTTCGGCGGAGCTCCCTATGGGGCCACGAAGCGTCCGAGGGGTGTGCCGAAATTTCAAGCGGCGGTGCCATGCGAACCCTGCCACTGGGGCCTCTGGCCGTGATCGACATGGAGGCGGCGGTGTCATGTGAGCCTTGCCATTGAGGCCTTCGGCGGAGCTCCCTCTAAGGCCGCGAAGCGTGTGAGGGGTTACCGAA
>CAUYUJ010021704.1:27877-97877 GCA_963575745.1 Prorocentrum cordatum | reverse complement strand
TCTTCAGTGCTGGGAAGGACAAAGAGTCGTACATGCTAAACGCGTACTCTTTCTCAGATGAATTTGGCCTCTTGGGGCCATCTTGGGAGGCCTCTTCGAGGCTTTGCGGGATGTCTTGGGGGCATTTTGAGCCGTCTTGAGCGCATCGTATGCGTTTTTGCACGCTCTTTCGGTGACTCGGGGCCTCCTTGGACCGTCTTCCCGCCATGCGGCGTTCGGTCCGGGCCGGGGAGGGGGGGTTTAATTGCTGGTTTGGGGTCCCTGGGGGGTGGTATGGGGGGGAATGGTTAGACGCCTAGAGACGTACAAGGGGTCGACGGATTACTATTCGTATAAGTATGTTTATCGTTTTGTTTTATTTTTACTATTCGCATTCTTAATCGCCTTGAGTAGTATCATGTGTAATAGCCATAGTAGTGATATCGTTTTATCATTACTACTTCTATTGTTGTTCATGGTACAAACCATCATTACAATTTGTAGTATTACCACCATCGCCCGTATCCTTATTACCATTATTGCTACTATGGTGGTGGCGGGGTGACGACGATGAATATACTGATGATGCTGATGATGATAATGACGATGCTGGTTTTGGTGCTGATTATGATGACGATGGTGGTGGTGGTGATGATGTTGAAGATGCTGATGTTGTTTGTTGATGGAAATGGCGACGACGATGTTGATGATGACGATGTTGCTTATGATAGATGGTTGGCGATGATGATGAGGATGATGATGTTGATTATGATGATGGTGGTGATGCTGACGATGATAGGTGATTTGGTGCTAATGTGAATGATAGGATGGTGCTGGCAATACTGATGAGGCGAATACTGATGCTGATGATGGTGATGATGTTGTTACTGCTGTTGCTTCTGATGGTGGTGGTTGTGGTACTGATGATGCTGGTAATGGCGATGATGATGTAGGGGATGCTCATGCTACTGTCGACGATACTGCTGGTGAGTGTGATGATGGTGATGTTGATGCAGAGGGTGAGGGTGATGATGAGGTTGGTGATAACGATTGTGGTGTTGAAATTGATGTTTATGCGGATGTTGATGATGGTGGTGATGGTGATGGTGATGGTGACGGTGACGTTGATGACGGTACTGACGACTATGATAATGATGATTATGATGATGATGATGCCGATGATGGTGATGATGTTGATGGTTGGTGATGATGAGTATGATGTTGATGATGATAATACTAATGATGAGGATGTTGACGACGATGATGATGTTGGTACTGATGATGATGACGCTGCTGGTGCTGCTGATGTTGGTGAGGTTGAGGATGAAGTGGATGATGATCGAAGGCTGGGGGGTGAGATCGCAGTGGAACGGAGACCCCCAACCGGGAAATCGTTTCGTTTCGTTCGTGTCGTGCGTGCGGGCGAGGCGAAGCTGCGTGGGCGCGCGAGAGGAATAAATCCGCCGTTGCTAGGGCGAAGTCAAGACAAATGATTCTCCCCCGTCCGTTCGTCCGTCCGGCGGTGGCCACCCGTGTCCCGCGGTGTCCCGTGGTGTCCCGTGGTGTCCCGTGGTGTCCCGTGGTGTCCGCCGTTGCCAGGGCGAAGTCAAGACAAATGAGTCTCCCCCTCCCGCCCGTCCGGCGGTGGCTCGCGGTGTCTCGCGGTGTCCCGTGGTGTCCCGTGGTGTCCGCCGTTGCTAGGGCGAAGTCCATCCATCCCGCCCGCCCGCCCGTCCATCCGTCCGTCCGTCCGGCGGTGGCTCGTGGTGTCCCGCGGTGCCCCGTGGTGTCCCGTGGTTTCCCATGATGTCCCGTGGTGTCCCGTTGAGTGAAATCGATACTGAGATCGATACTGAGATCGATGTGGTGCCCCGAGGTGTCCCGTGGTGTCCCGTGATGTCCCAAAAAGTGAGATCAATAGTGAGATCGATAGTGAGATCGACAGGTGTCCCGTGGTGTCCCGTGGTGTCCCGTTGAGTGAGATCGATACTGAGATCGATACTGAGATCACTGAGATCGATACTGAGATCGATGCGTTGCCCCGAGGTGTCCCGTGGTGTCCCAAAAAGTGAGATCGATAGTGAGATCGATAGTGAGATCGACAGGTGTCCCGTGGTGTCCCGTGATTTCCCGTAGTGATCCGTTGAATGAGTTCAATAGTGAGATCGATAGTGAGATCGATATTGAGATCGATGTGGTGCCCCGAGGTGTCCTGTAGTGTCCCGTGGTGTCATATGTTGTCCCGTTGAGTGACATCGATAGTGAGATCGATACTGAGACCGACAGTGAGATCGAGAGAGATCCCGCGGTGTCCCGTGGTGGCCCGTGGTGTCCCGTTGAGTGAGATCAGGGCTGGACCTCAACGGTGTTTCGGCGAGTTCGTGGGCTGTTGTCATTTCGACTTCGTTTTGCGGTAGAGGCGGAGTGAAGACAAAACGCGGAAAAACGACAACAAAATGAAAACAAAAAAAACCGTTTAGGCTCAGCCCTGAGTGAGATCGATAGTGGGATCGATAGTGAGGTCGACAAGTGTCCCGTGGTGTCCCGTGGTGTCCCGTTGAGTGAGATCGATAGTGAGATCGATTGAGTCAGATGTTGGCCCCCCCCCCTCTCCCCCCCCTACAACCTCCTTATCACCCGAAGGGTGGCCGTAAATGATGGTGATGAGGATGAGGATGAGGATGAGGATGAGGATGATGATGATGATAATGATGCTGATGATGATGATGATGATGATGATGATGATGATGATGATGATGATGATGATGTCGTTGCTGTTGATGATGTTATTGATGATGTTGATGATGTAGATGATGATTATGCTGATGATAATAATGATGAGGAGGATAATGATGAGGAGGAGGACGACGATGATATGTGGTGGTGGTTGTGAGGAGGAGGAGGAAGAGGAGCGACTGAACGTGGGAGCAGGATGATCAGGAGGAAAGGGTACGGCGGAGGATGAGGAGGAGGAGGAGGAGAAGCAGCTGGTCAGCCAGAGTTGTTTCTCGACGTGTCGGTTGCCGTCCTTCTCCAAGATTGCTTGTCTGGTTGGAATAGTGGTGGCTTGTCTCAGGAGGGGAAGCGGTCACTCGGTGACTACTCCATCCTTTCCTCCTTGCATCCCCCTTCTCATCATGATCATTTCATTCCCCCGCCCCTTCCCCGCTCCCCCTCTCCCAGCAAGGTCGATAGGCCAGAGAAGAGGAAGGAGGGAGGGGCGATGCAGCGGGGGAGTTGAGGAGGGAAGGGGCAGAACAACATAACCAAGTTGCACCAGCACAGCCCCCCCGGAGATCTGCGCGAATATCTCGGGTCGGCGCTGGACCCCGCTTCCCTCTCACCCCTCTCGCAAGAGTTGTTGGGTGAGGGAGATCCAGCGCCGACCTAAGAAAATCCGCCCTCCTCTCCGAAGGTTTGAGCCCACCTTCGGTGCTTCCTGGTCTTCAGCGACGGCGGAGTGCAGCCTCCCTCCCCGGCAGATAGCCGAGAAGTTTGACCACCAGCTAAAGCAGGAGACCGGCGCCAGACTACCGCGCCACCGGCTGCCCCCTGCGGAGAGTGTTCGAGTCGATGTCTGAGGAACCAAAGGGGGCACCAGAGGGATGGAATGATCATTATGATGCTGATTTTGATGACGATGATGGTGATGTCGATGATGATGCTGATGCTGATGATGCTGCTGATGATTATGATGATGATGTCGATGCTGATGACGATGCTGATGATGATGATGTTGATACTGCTGATGACGATGATGGTGATGATGGTGATGTTTCTGATGATGCTGCTGTTGATGATGGTGATAATGCTGACGATGCTGATGATGATGCTGGTGAGGATGCTGATGATGACGTTGATAATGATGTTGCTGATGATAATGATGATGCTGATGCTGATGCTGATGCTGATGCTCATGATGATGCTGATGATGATGATGAATATGATGATGATGATGATGATGATGATGATGATGATGATGATGATGATGATGATGATGATGATGATGATGATGATGATGATGATGATGATGATGATGATGGTCGTCTTTTGATGGGCAGCTACTGGGAACCGAATCCGAGCCTATGTGCGCGACGCTGGGGCGAGGTGTGCCCCGCGTGCCAGGCGCGCCACGCGCGCCAGGCACCCCTGCGGCCCGAGAGTGCCAGGCACGCCTGGTGCGCCGGATGCGCCACGTGCCTCCGCGTGCGCCAGGTGTGCTGCATACTCCAGCCGTGCCAGGTGCGCCACGCTCGGGGCACATGCAGAGCGTGTCAGGTGCGCCTGCGCACGTGACACCACACATCGGGAAACATGTCGGCCCCCACCATCCTTGTCGAAAACCAATGCCCATCATTGTGTCTGATGGGCCTGCGCATTTCAGGCCATGGGCTACCGACCCCACCGTCTCTATCAAAAACCACTTGGTAGTGATCGCGGGGTGGCCACGCATAATCCAGATTTAGCCGCGAGGTTCAATTGTGTTGATTTGTTGTCAGGGATGGTAGCCCTGCGCACAGCAGGCAATACACCCGCGCAGTCCCTGTCAACAAAATATAACGTGCTCACAAGCCTGACGAACATGTTTCCAGACTCTGCCTCACAGTGTTCTGTGTATTCTTCTTCACAGGGGATGCATCGGGTTGGTCGTGCATGCTCCGAGTT
This sequence comes from Prorocentrum cordatum, assembly GCA_963575745.1. NCBI lineage: Eukaryota > Dinophyceae > Prorocentrales > Prorocentraceae > Prorocentrum > Prorocentrum cordatum. Next base: position 93,233 of record CAUYUJ010021704.1, on the reverse strand, counting down.
TGGAGGCAGAGTGTGTGCTCGTATCTTGTTTGACAAGGATGGTTCAAACTGTGCTTGATTGACAAGTTTGTTGAGCCACCTGCGCCCAGAGGGCTGGTGGGATTATTTCCCAGGAAAGGGGATGGAGGAGCAGGACAAGAAATGCTACAGGTGAGTTACAGGGGGGAGGAGGAGGAGGCGGGGACACCCAGCTTTTAGGTGCCTTCTTTGGGTTTTCTCTCCTCTCCAGTGAGCCGTGTATTGTCGCCGCCCATCTGCTCCTGCTGCTGCTGCTCCACCCCCTTCCTATTCTTCTTTTCCACCCTCCCTCTCCCACGTTGTGACTATGAGGGAGGGTGAGGAGGAAGAGGACGAACAGTTGGAGGATGAGGGAGTAGAGAACGAGGAACCTAAAGTGAAGAGCCCCCTCCCTCCCCCTCCCCTTCCGCATGTCCATTTCATGCAGTCATCACTCACCCAGCAAACGTGCAGTGGCAGGGCACGCAGATGCTTGCGTTCTGTGAGCGTACCATCTAGTCAGGATACGCAGGATCGTGCGGTCTAGGAGTAGTCGGGGAGTTGGATGAGAATGACGAAGGGGTACAGATGAGGGAAGACGAGGGGGAATCTGAATATAAGTGGGCGAATGAGGTGACGGAGGATTTATCTGAGTTTGAGCCATACCCAGGATGAACGAAATTGGTTGTGGAGGAGGAATAAGCGGTGGAAGAGGATGACGAAGGCAACGGCGACTATTCTGTCGGCGACGACGTCGTCTACAAAGACGACGGCGAACGGATGCTGAAGTGTGGACGCACCCAGCGCCCTTGCCACTAGGAGGTCTTGAAGATCTGGCTTCTCAAAGTGTTGTCGCAGGGGAGGAAGGCCCGGCCGCTTCGCCCGTCGTGCTTTAGGCAGTCGTGCTCTCCGGTACCAAGCAATCCGTGTTCGGTTACGCCCCTCAACCGTTTTTGTGCCGCTGGGCAGTTTGGCAGTTTTGAGCCTTTGCTGGGCGCTGCGGACGAGCGACGGTCCACAACGGCAGTGGATGTCGCATAGGAAAGAAGGCCAAACACGTCTTCGTGGCCTCCGAGGGGGTCATCTTCGGCCATGTGGGACCACATGTGCAGTATATCAGGCTGTCTCGGGCAACCTAGGCACCGTCCTGGGGCGTCTTGGGGCCATCTTAAGGTCTGGCGTCAACTGACCCGTTCTCTAGGGCAGCTCTTGGGGCTCTCAACGGCTGCTCTTGGAGCCTTCTTGTGGCTTCTCGGGGCCCTCTTGGGGCCACCGCGGGACCTGAGAAGCCCACCGGATCCCGCAGAGGCAGGATGTCGAACGTAGTAGCAACAGTATGTTATCTATGATTCGACCGTCCTCGGGGCCTCCGAGGGGATCGGCCATCGAGAGCCAAGCGTGCCGCTCCCTGGGCTCTTGGCACCGTCTTGCGGCATCTTGGTGCCATTTTGAGGTCATATTGCAGCTTGGTGCCGATTGACCCGCGCTCTCTGGCATCTCTTGGGCCTTCTGGGGGCTCTCTTGGGGCCCGTTGTGGATACTCAGACTCTTCTTAGGGGTCTGTTTGGGCCCTCTTGGGCATGCCGCAGGGCCCGAGAATCTCATTAGGCCCCAGAGAAGCAAACATGGCAAACAAATGTTTTTCAGCCGTCTTGGGCCGTCATTGAAGTCATTAGGCTAGCTTGGACCATGCTGGACCATCCTGAGATGACGCTGAAGCCAGATTGAGATCACATTTGACCCATAACGTGACCATTTCGAGGTTTACTACCCACTGATCCGCCTTCTCGGGCGCTGCTGGGGCGCTTTCGCCCATTCTTCGTCCCCAGTTAGGTCCGCAGACCCACAAAGGCGGCCCTAGCGCGCCCAGACTAGATCTGTAAACACTCCGACCTGAGTTACGGTCGGACCGAGGTATGAGATCGAGGTCGGCTCGGGGAGAATGCCCTAGTTCAACGAGGACAATCCACCCCGACCCTCATAATCGGCGTTTACTAAACGGCCCCGTGCATTTACTAAACAGCGCTTTCTTGTTCGATTCCTTCGTCGGGTGCGTTTACTAAACGGTTGCGTTGTCGGGGTGCTTATTATCGGGGTGGATCTCCAGCCCTCTACAAGTGTTCTTCGTGTTTGTTGGATGCTCTTGTGCATCCTGGGGAGGGCACCCGCGGATGATCTGTGCGTTTTGGCCGACGGAGGGCCTCATGTTCTTGAGGGATGTTCTTCTGGCTTGGATCTGGCTGCACTCGGATGCTGCTGCTTCGGTGATGCCACTGTCGGCCTTTTGCCCCGCCCCTCTTTGCCGCGCTGGTGCAGGGTGCCTTGGCGGCTCACCGTGGCGGCCAGCGTGCCGCGCGAATGCCGGGCGCAGAGGCCGTGGGCCCCTTGAGGCGACTCGTCAAGGGAGGAACATTCACCCGGCCCGGACAATTGGCGTTTATTGAACGGCCCTGGGCGTTTACTAAACAGCCCTGCCCTGTTTGATTCCTTCTTCGGGCCCGTTTACTAAACGACGTCGCGTGTCGGAGTGGTTATTATGGGGGTGGAGTTGTTTGACTTCTAGACTCGGGCGCTGCATCGCCTGGCGCCCTCCTCTCGCGCTGGGGCGCTGCCAGGCAGGTGCTCCAAGCCGCGTCCGCACGGGAGGGGCGGAGTGTGGCGGCGCTTCGCAGCTTCGCGCTCCGCGGGTCAGGGGACGCCGTCTGTCTGCACGGGGAGCGGCGCGAGAGAGAGAAAGAGAGAGAGAAAATGGCCGCGCGCCGTACTTCTCGCGGCATAGGGCACAACGCCAGGTGGCCGAGGTGTGCGGCGAAATTGGGACGGGGGAGCTGGTAGATCGCCGAAGGGAAAGGGTCCTGACTGAGGGAAAGGGGTCCAGGAGGTTTTTTGGGGCCGTTGTCGGGGTATGGGGGTCCAAGGACCGTCAGAAGTCGACTCGGGATGAAAAGCTGGTGCTGGGAGAGAGGGCGGACAACGCTGTCATTGACGGCGGGGGTGGGTTCAAGAAACGCGCTGCCGCCTCTGGCGGAGCGGGGATTCAAGAAGGCTTACGGATAAGGATCAATCCCTCCCATACGTTCCATGACGCTCTCAGAGCGTTCCGAGAGCGGTCGGGGATTGCTGCTGCGCCCGATGCATCCTCTGACCCCGCCGGCTCTGAGATTCCCGATTCATCCTCATCCGAGCTTTCCTGCATCCTGCCATCATTCCTGCATTTTCAAGTCATCGAGTCGTCGAACATAAAAATCCCCTAACCATCATAGCATAGTAAAGATGTGGCCTCGCTTAGGTCCCCGTCGTTTATCAGGGGTAATGAATATGTACGGTCTGGCTCGGCAAATCTGAAGAACAAAAACCATATCCCTACTGTTTCTGGCCCTCCTAATTTAGGTCCTCCCAAAGAGTTTGGTATACTTTTCCCCAACCATCCTGTGGTGTTGGGTCCTTGTTTTGAAAAGACAGCGCCCCGCGTTGTCCTCCCGCCTCGCTCCTCCCATCCGTGCCTCTGCCCTCCGCATGTCCACCATTTCGGCACACCCCTCACACGGTTCGTGGCCATAGGGCTTTCCGCCGAAGGTTCCAGTCAGAGGGTTCGCATGGCACCACCGCACCCAATTCGGCACACCCCTCACACGGCTCGTGGCACCATAGAGAGGTCCACCGCAGGCTCCAATGGGAGGGCTCGCATGGCACCACCGCACCCAATTCGGCACATCCCGCACACGTTCTGTGGCCCCATAGTGAGCTCCCCCGAAGGATCCATAGGGAGCTCCACCGAAGGCCCCAGTGGGAGGGTTCGCATGGCATCACCGCGCCCACTTTGGCACACCCCTCACATGGTTCGTGGCCCCATAGGGAGTTCCACCGAAGTCCCCAGTGGGAGGGTTCGCATGGCACCACCGCGCCCAATTCGGCACACCCCTCACACGCTTCGTGGCCCCATAGGGAGCTCATCTGAAGAGTTCAGTGGGAGGGTTCGCATGGCACCACCGCGCCCACTTCGGCACACCCCTCACACGACGGGTCGCGGCCCCATATGGAGCTCCACTGAAGGCTCCAGTGGGAGGGTTCGCATGGCACCACCGCGCCTAACTCGGCACACCCCTCACACGGTTCGTGGCCCCATCAGGAGCTCCACCGAGAGCGGTACCCACAATGCGGTTCTCGGCCCTTCGTCGGGCTAATGTATCATCGAGGGCGGGCAGCGTTGCCGGTGACGGCGGGGGGGGGCTGCGATGCACGAGGCAGGCCCAGTCGCCACCTTCAAGGAGTGGTCCAGGCAGCGCTACGAGGCGCCCGCCCGCGCGCCGCGCCGTCTCTGCGCGAGCGCAGGCTGGGATGGGCGCGCCGCCCGCCCCTGCCCTCCCACGAGGAGGAGAGCCGGCGTGCAGTGAAGACACTGAAATCAATCAGGACAACTGGAGAGCTTTGTTTACCCTCTGGGCCATAACGCGCATTATGCCCCCTCCCCATCCCATAACGTAATGCCCCCCCCCACCCAGTGCGTCCGGCACCACAGCTTGGGGGGTGCTTTTACGTTACCCTCCCGTCCCCCCCCCGTCACGCCCATGACGCCTGTTATGGCCGCGAGTGAAAACATGCCCTCCTCCCACGAGGAGGGCGCGCGTACAGTGAAGACGCTAAAATCAATCGGGACCACTGCAGGTCCAGGAGTGGTTCTGGTCATCGGGGCGCTCCTTGGGGCGGCTAGGCCATCGATTCGTGACCGAGGCTCGCCGTAGCCCGAAAGGCCCCTCCGTCCCCTTTTTGTGTCTTCCCTGCTTAGTGCGAGGGTTGCAAATTTAGCGTGTGACTTTGGCGGCGTGCACAAACGGGTGGCACGAGGGGGGGTGGCTTTCTAGGGGGCGGGGGCTGTCTCAGAAGGTAGGGACTTGACTCTGGATGCTTGTCAGAAGGCTTCTTAGCAGCCAGGAGGGCTTCCGAGAACCAATCTGCCCTCTTAGAAGCCCCCCGCCTTCTTAGAAGGCCGCCCCCCTCGCGCCACCCCCTGGAACGCGCCGCCACACAATGTAGGGATGAGAAGGACTGGAGGAGGAGGAGGAGGAGGAGGAGGAGGAGGAGGAGGAGGAGGAGAGGGAGGAGGTCCGTAGCCATTTTGGCTCAAGGCGAAACGTGCGAAGGTCAAGTGGCATACCGAATCACGATTAGCTTTGGCCGATCTCCGTCGCATCTGTCGAGCGATTGGCCACACAACCGATCCCACTGTGAGCCTGCCCTGGCCGCAGTGACCCTTACATTCTTTACTTCTAACGGCGTTTCGGCCCAACTTTCTCCATGCTCGGGCGCCCCCGGCGGCTGGGCTTCGGATGCCTGGTGCGGATGCTCGTGCAGCCGACCGATCTGGCACGCGGTCCCCGCTCTGTGAAGAGGAGAACGCTGCCGGTGGGGGACGTGGCGCCACATCTCGTCGCTCTGTTGGCGCTGATCCACGTGCAGGTGACGGTGACCCCTAGCGTGGAAAGGGCACGTCTGGTGCTCGTGTGCTCCGACCCCCCGCCGCGTGTGTGCACGAACCATCGTCAAGATCTGTGGCTCGGCTGGCGTGTCCGACACTCGTCAGGAGGGAGAGGACTCAGACATGGCAAATGACGGTGGCAGCGCCACTACGGACATTGACTCCTTTCTGGCCGTTCTCAAGAAGGAGCTACAGGAACCTTTCGACGGCAGATTCGCCAATGTGTAGAAGAGTATCGTGGCTGTTGTTCCGCCGCATGTTTCCAAGCTTGTTAGAGCAGTGGCCACAAAACAGGGGCGCATCAACACCCAAATTCGTGAGGGGTTGGCCACAGCAATTCCGTGTTCAACTTGATCAGATACGGAAGGCCCTGTATTTGGCTGGGCAACATGTCCCCATCAGGATCTGGACACCCTGGCCGGATATGGTTCACGCTCGCAAAGCTCTCAAAGGCAAAGATGGTACATGGCGCTCATTCCAAACTAGGACCACTGAAGGTGGATCTTCGCGTGTGTTCGTTGGCATTGACAAGACTCCGGAGCAGATGCGCACCGGGATTCAGGCGCAGTTCGTGGCCCATGGTCTTCGTGGGGCGCACCCTGAATAGGAGCACCGCCTTGGCCGCGTCAAAGGGTGTTGCGTGCGTGGGCGGCGCGCCGCTGGTGCAGATCCAGCCTGGTCTTGATCGTGGCTCCCCGTCGGAGCCCCTCTGGAACTACTCGCGCGTGCAGCAACTCAGGGTGGACAAGGAAGCAGTGCTGGCGGCGTTCAACTCTCGCTTTCACGCGACAGATTGTTTCATCGGTACATTTAGTTCGACGTCCAACACTTGGAAGGATAATTACAAGACGAACTACACGCCCCTATGAAGTTCACGGCATGAGACGCGAGAGCACTTCTCCACCATCAGCCATCCATGCGTCAAAAGGACATGAACGAGTTGATTCAGATAGTGACGGATCAGGCGGCTGTCTGGGTGAGTGAGGAGTTGGAGCATGACTGCAGTATCAGGAGGATGCAGGGGGGGCAAGTTCGCGTCGATCCCTGAGCACGATGCTGGAGGTGTCGCGTTTACCTCCTCCCACGTATTTCGCAGATGGCCGCTGATGTAGTTTTGAGTGATGGGCAGTTACGTCACGAAGAGTTGCGCGCCAGAGAGCGCAGCGCTTGCGCGCGAATGCTCGAGCCAACGGGGGTGGACAAGACGCAGTTTCCATTGCGTATAATATTGACTATGGTAATCCGCGGCAGCAGGTGGAAGCTACAGCGTCGAATATTCAAGCTAAGGCGGCAGCAGCGTCGGAGAATCCGCATTGCACGACCGTGCTGGTCATAGGTGATATTAGCTATCAGGGGGCGGCCTCGATGAATCTTCATGCCCCTGAGATCGACAAAGGATTGGTACTTCTGTCCCGACGGCGCGAGCGCGGCGATATGCGAGCGTCGGCGCTGGGCAACCCCGCTGAAGTGGATCCAGAAGTCCCTGCGCGCGTCATTTCGCAGGATCAACGACTTACTCAGCTGGGTCGTATCATGGTCAGTACTCTTGGGTGGATCTTCTTGCAGCGGTCGACCAGCGCGACGTTGCCGTTTCTCCTTGAGCAGCCGCGCGGACATGGCGTCTCTGACCATGCGCCAGCGCAGGCCCTCTTCGCGCGCTTGTGCCAGAAGGCGGCGGGGGATCTTTTGTTAGGCCTCAGAGCGCAAGCATTTCTTCGACCTTCTCCTGAAACGTTCGTCCATCCTGGGGCCGAATGCGAGATGTTCAACACTGATCGTGAGATGGTATGAGCACATGCGTCTGTTACGTGAGGCTGCGAAACTCACTGGGAGTCGATTAATTTCGGCCCGCCCCCCCCCGCCTGGAAGCTATGTTAGGCATTTTCAAGTCGATCTCCAGAGCGGTTATCCTGCGATGTTCGCGCGGCACGCTCGCTCCTGGCATCGGGGGCCCTGGCGGCTGAGTTTTCGGCGATCTGCGGGCCAGACTGCGCCCCTCTCCTGGCCCGGGGCTCGTCGTAGGAAGTATGGGGGCCTGCGACGAGAGGTTCTGGGCGACGGGCTTGCCCGCGCTGAAGCGGCGATCCAGGGCCCCCGCGTCGCGCGCTGAGGAAAACGCGAAACGAGTAAGAGCCTATATCAGAGCGGAGAGGCGCAGGGGGAAGGCGCGGGCGCCGAAGGGAACGATTCCCCTTCTCCAGGCGTTGATTTCCCCCGATGGTTGCGCCCTCTCCCCCCCTGCTGTGGCGATGGGGGCTTCCTTTCAGGGTCGCTGGGTCCCTGCCTTTGCGCCCCGCTTCCCCGCCTTTGCCCCGCGTTGAGGGATGTCTCGATCAGCAGCTTTCCAAGTTTGATTTTCCCTGCGCTGCTCTTCCCTCGGCGGCCCCCATTGCCGCGGTGACCCGAAAAGGGCCAAAGCTACGGCCCCAGGCCACGATGGTCCACCTTGCGCGGCATGGCAACAACGCCAGCTTTCGCTTCGCTTAGTATTTGATCTAATACTTGAGCTCCCCCGCGCCCCCCCCCCGTCCCCGCGCGCATTTCCCAGCGACGCATTCCTGGCCTCCGCCCCCAGAGGCCATCGGCAGCAGGATGGCGCATTTGTCGTGGGAGAGGCGCAGAACGCCAGGCCGCCCGCCCAGAAGAATTTGGACGCGAAGAGAATCGCAGCGGCCTGCAATCAGCGGTCGAACTGTAGATTGCGGCACTGGCCCACCCAGACCAGGGGTGATCCGGGCGCGGATTTCTTGAACAATGTCGCGCTCCTTGACGCATCAGCAAGGATTGCTTGCATGCGCCCGCTGGTCATGTCTCGCCTCCTTGCCTTCTTCTTCTTCGACTTCGGCAGCGCCTTTCCCTCTCTCGCTCACTGTTTCCAGTGGGCTGTCCTGGAAAAGCGCCGGTGCACCATGGGCTCCCGGTTCCTCGCGCAGGCCACATGTGCGCTCGCGCATGCCAAGACCCAGATCCTCTGGCATTTTGTGCGATCCTGCTGCGAGTCATGCAGGGTGATCCTGCATCGGAATATACGCGTGCATTGGCCATGGCCCCGTTTTTTACATGACATGCGAGTGCGATTCAGACGTCGCCTTGGGTCCGTGGGTCCGAGGTTGCCTTTCGTGCTGGTGACGTGGGCCCCTTGTTTTCCGAGTTAAGTGTGCTCGGGCGCCCATCTGGCAATTTTTATGCGGCGGGAGTTCTAGCTGGCCTTGCTCCGAAAATCTCCAAATGTCGGATCGTTCCCGCTGCTTGTTCGTTATCCGAGGGTCTCCAACATTATGTTTCACAGCAGGTTGCCAAGCTAGCCCCTCGGTGGAAAATCATTCCGACCGCCGGTGCAGGGGAATCTAGTGGCGCATGGGTAGGACCTGCTGCTGGCACGAAGGATCGAGTATGGGCTCGGGTCTTTCCAGAATAAGTGGGAGTAGTGCTCAGCATTGCGCAATAGCCTGCTCCGCCGTCCGTGGCTCTGCATCTTTACAACGCTCGTGCCGTCTCGACACCCGGATACTTTGCTCAACTTACTTCGTCCCAAAGGCGATCCTGCAATGGGAGTCGTGGGCCTTGCACAAAGTAGTTTCCCTGGGGCTTCTCGGCTTCGGGGCCATACGTCGGCTGCCCTGGAAGATTTCGCTGAGGCGCAACGTGCGGGTCCCGACTTTGCTATGCAACAGACTGTGGCCAGCTTTTTTGTCTAAGTCGTTCTTTTGTGAGAATCTCGCCGCCACCCTCATCGAGATACTGACCAAGGGGGCTTCGAGAGCCATCGGCGCAAGCGCTTGCTGGTCTTCGTTGGCCTGAGCTAAGGGAGTGCGTTGCTTAACTTCCACCTGCACGGCATTGCTGCACGATCAAGTCTCTCGGGGGGGGACGACGGAGGGACGGATGACCCAGACAGTATGTGAATGCAAATTCGGATGCAACGACGGAGCTGGCGCACAGAGACATTACCTTTCGTGTCCGCTGCTCTGGGGTGCGGTCCAGTCGGTATCGTGCCCAGCAAGTATTGGATCGTCGTCTTGGGCTGGCCAGGGCTATGACGGAACCTCAGAGACTGTTTGCTGTCCAGAGACTTGTTCCTGATTTTTTCTTGTACAATTCGATCTGGCGCCGTCCAGGTGCGGGTCTTGACATGATGCCAATGCTGGCACGGGCAGTTCGATCTCAGTTCTTACAGCAAGGTGAGGTTGGGCTAGAATAGCGACAAACGAACCCTTCTTGGGCTACGATTGAGGAGGAGGGGGAGGAGGAGGAGCAGCAGCAGCAGCATTATCAGCAACAGCTGGGAGGAGGAAGAGGAGGAGGAGGAGGAGGAGGAGGAGGAGGAGGGAGGAGGAGGAGAGGAGGAGGAGGAGGAGGAGGAGGAGGAGGAGGAGGAGGAGGAGGAGGAGGAGGAGGAGGAGGAGGAGGAGGAGGAGGGAGGAGGAGGGAGGAGGAGGAGGAGAGGAAGGAGGAGGAGGAGGCGGAGGAGGAGGAGGAGGAGGAAGAGGAGGAGGAGGAGGAGGAGGAGGAGGAGAAAGGAGGAGAAGAAGAGGAGAGGCTGCAGAGGGCAGACGGTTCTACATGTCCGCATGCGCATCCTTTTAGCTCGTTGTGTAATGCTCAGGGAGCATCCCAAACGGATCCTTTTGAGCAGCACTTTGTGACCGAGCGAAGGCGGCTCCAATGTAGTCACAGGTGGTCGTTTCGGGATCGGTCCTCCTCCACACCGTTCCGCCCTCCTCCTCCGCCCTCCTCGGTGCGGCTGCCGTTCACATAGCTGCCGGCGGCGCCGCGGCTGTCGAGCGCCTGGCCCCTATCACACAACGCATGCAGCTTGCTATCATGGACGCACCCTGTCGGCTGGATGGTGTTCGGCATGGCGTTGATCATGGCCATCGGCATTCGGATGGTTATGCAAAATTGGCTTGCTGCTGTCTATGCGCCTAGGTGCTGCAGTACCTCCCGGGGAGCAGCCTCCTCTTAGGGGACCCTCAGGTGGCCTTGATGAGAGTGGCCGCCATGGTGATCACACCGATGGTCGCGGCGGGCGCCGCAGACATCATCTGGCATCAGCTGTCCAGTGGCTTGGCGGAGATCCTTGCCACGCGGGTGGTGGTGATCCATGGACCTGGTCGGGTCCTCTTCCCCAAGCTTCTCGGCATCACTCTACTGGAGTCCTGGGTCCTGGCTCGGCGGTGCTCCCCGACATCCTGAAGTTCATGTTCAACACGACCGCCCCCGAGTTCTTACACCCTGATGGCGGTGCAGGCCGTGCGCGTGGTGATGGTCGCGGTGTTCTTCCAGGCGATACTGGCATTCGCATGCTGTCAAAATCGCTTCCTGAGCCTCCAGTTGGGATCGTCTCTGAGGCTGGTGAAGGGCAAGCGGTGGAGCGTGCTCGGCCGTTTCCTCGTATTTGTGGGGCTTGGCTGCACGCGCGTGGGGCCTTCGAGATCGTTCAGGCGGACGGGGGGCTCCTTTTCAGGACGGGCCAGCTCGAGGGTGAGCTGTAGCTTCTGGCAGAATGGGGCGTGGCCGGCCTCCGTTCCATTGGACATACTGAGACATTCGTTGGAGACTGGCTACGTATGTTCTCAATGCCTAATCCTTGTAGATATGATTTTGTTGCAAGACCTGTGCTGCCGGTGCTGCTCGATCATGATAATGTACACATTCGGCGTGTTGTACATTGGTCTGCGGACGATGTGTTCTCGAATGATAGTGTTGAAGATGTGGCGATATTTGATCTGTGCCATTGTATTTCTGGCCGCTCAAATTGTTCAGCGGGCGTTAAGTCCAGATCACCGAGGGCGCGTCCATCGGCAGGAGTTGCCAGGTGATTGAGACCCGAGGGAACAAGCTCACCATCATAATCTTCTACACGGGAGACCGAGTGTCGCACGAGAGGCCAGCGACCCATCCAGCACAGCAATGGGACGGCCGATTGGTGGAATGTGGGGTCGTGAAGCGTCTTGAGTGGTATTTCGTGCTCATGCTTGAGGTCGTCCCAGATGTGCCTTGGGATGTATTTCGAGTTCATGCCAGTCGTTGTCTTGGATGCGTACTGGGTGGTAATTGCGAATTCTAGACGCTTCGCGTATCCCCACCAGCCTACCGCTCCCTGTCCGCCGCCTCGGAGCCGCCGACAAAATAGCGTATCCCCACCAGCTACAATTCACATCGCAACTTGCAGACCCTGGCAGCCAGCCTCCCTGGCAGTCCGCCTACCCTGCAGCTCGTTGCTTGCGTGCACCCCTGGCAGTGCAGCCACCCTGGCAGCCACCGCTATGCTTGCATGGGCGCGGTGCGGGCGCTTTCTGCTCCTAGGAGGACGAGGAGGAGGAGAGGAGGAAAAACAGAAAAAAAAAAAAAAACAAGGAGAAGGAGGAGGAAACAGGACGGACATATGATCCACTTAAGATGTATGTTGGGGGTTGTTTTGGAAACCTCTCGGGGCGTCTGGGGGGGATCTTGGGGGCTTCGAGGATCCTCGTGAAGCCTCGTCGGGTCTCTTGGAGGTGTCTCTTGAATGCCTCTCGAAGCCCCTTGGTGTATCTCGTGGGCGGTTGTTCTGAAGCCTCTTAGGACGTCTTGGGGGTCTCTTGGCGGTCCTGAGGACTCTTAGGCGTCTTGGGTGCCTCGGGGAGGCCGCTTGGGGTCCTTTTGGGGGTTTCTTGGGGCCATATTGGGGCGATCTTGGGGCCATCCTGGGACCTCTTGGGGCCTCCTGGGCGCCTCTGGGCCCGTCTGGGCTCCTTTGGGGGCCTTGTCGGGGCGTTCTTGGAAGCTTTAGGGGCTCTCTTGGGACCATCTTGGATGATATCGATCAACGAAGGGGGTTTCGTTAATTACGCCCCCCCCACTGGAGGCCGACATGGGTTGTTGCTTCCTCGCCGAGGCCGTTTTGCACGCCCCGACGCCTCGCGGAACCCCCTGTCCAGGTCCATGGGTAGAGGGTAGGGGGAGGGATGGAAGAGGAAAATCTCTAAACCACCGACGCCCAGAGGGCTGGTGGGACTCTTGCCAGAGGTCGTCCCAGATAAACAGATAAATCTTGGTTGGTACTTCGCGCTTTCGCTGGGGTCCGTCTCCTTTCCGCTCGTCGTACCACGTATCCTCTCTTCACCTTCGCGGTGGTCATGGTCGCGGGCGCGGGGGTGCGCGCTTGGCTCCACCGGTTCAGCGGGTGCACGGCGGTACTGGCCCGCCACGCACGGGCCCAATGTCCAACGTCGGTAAGCGTGCGAGGACAGAAACGTTATTCCTCCTCCTCTCTTCTCTCTCCTCTTCCTCCTCCTCCTCCTCCGCCTCCTCCTCCGCCTCCTCCTCCTCTGGGATGACTGTCCTGGCACAGGGGATTTGCCAACGCGTGGACGCCGCTCGAGCTGTTGGGTCGGTCTGAGGTCGCAAGTTGATGTTCTGCCTCGGGGCCCTCGAAGAAACTCTCTCGGGTGGGTCGGGGGGCCGCCTGGCCGCATTGGACAATGGCGTTGGGGTGAGGGGTTGGGCGTCCAAGAAGGCAGGGTGCTTCCAGCAAGGGTGCTTCCAGCAAGGAGGCCCCTCAGAATGGCGTCCCCCCCGTGAATTCTCAGAAGGCTCCTCCCCTTGCACCATCCACTCGCGCGCGCGCCTTCTCCGGTTTCCTCGCGTGGTGCCAAAGTCTTCAAGCGAGCAGCTCTCCCGACCTCCCTAAGACGCGCTGGCCCGCAGACCACGCTGGCTCGGTGTCGACAGGCGGTCCGCGGGCCCGCCCGGGGCGCGCCCCCCTTTCCCCGACGGGCTCGGGCATCTCCTGCCCCGACCTGCCAGGAGGGCCTGTCCGGAGCCACGCAGCTCGCTCCCGCAGGGCCACGCGGGGCGCCAACTGTGCTTCGAAAGTGCCACGCAATGCCACACGCAGGGTCGCGAAGATGTTCGCGCCTCGTGGCCCAGGCCGGAGACTTGCCCTTCGCCAGCGGTGCTTCGCGAGTGTGCTAAGATGGCTGCGCGTCGCGCGTGACGGGGCGCGGTGCTCGAAGGAAGGCGGCCTCGACTACTCGGCAGGGTATCCAGCCATGCCTGCAGCACACATCCGCCGCGTCGGCCTCGTGGGAGGGCCGGGAGGGGGAGGGGGGCACGGGCGGCGCCGCCACGTATTTTGTTCCTGGCATGGAGGCAGACGAGTCAGGGACCCTGAAGCAAGATGGTGGCGCACGTTGGCCTCCATGCGACTCCCTGGGCCCAATGTGTGCGCGCCGCAGGACGGAAGGTGCAGCTCCGAGGAAGAAGGCCGCGGGCCCGTCACGCACCACACAGCGCGTTGCCGGGCCTCTGCCGTTCGCGCGGCCTCACGGCCGGAGCTATCGACTTTTGCCAGGGGCGTTCCAGAATTGGCCTCGCCTTCGAGGGATCGAGAAGTTCCGCTGGCGGAAGCCGGCGGAAGGCCCGCAGAAGCCGGCGAAAGTAGCAGAAGTTCAGCCCCAAGAGATGCCCACATTGTTAGGTTCAGGTTTTCCGGAACGAGCAAGTTCTCAGCCCACAGCAGCTTTTGTACTACCATCCCTGGCCAGGCCCATCCTGGGCCCTGGAATGGTGTGTAGACCCTGGTCGAGGCCATGAGTTCGTATGCGCCATCCCGGGGCACAGGATGGCCCAGGCCAGGGTTGCTGGTAGTATTTAGCTGCAGTTTCGTAATTATTGTCGCTTCGCGTATCCCCACCAGCGTCCTGGGTACAAGGCGTTCTCGTCCCTCTGGTGCTAGACGACTCGGTTGGGTAGCGCTGAGACACCTTAGTTGTGCATACTCCTCGGGGTATGCCGTGTATCGTGCACTTCGACGCCCTTCCACTCGTCGGATCTGGGCTGGCGCATCTCAGTTGTGGAAGGTACTCTTGTCATCATGTTCCACACCCTGGATGCGCTTTCTTACGTCGCGACCTGGTTCGCCGTCAGCTTTTTCCGCTGGACCTTGTCCCCAATCAGTCTGTGGTACCCGTCAGGCTCCCTGGATCTGTGTCCTCGGGAACTCAATGCTGGACGGCTTTCCGCCGTGACCCTGGATCAGTGGCTTTGACGGACTTGCTTGGGTATACGCGGTCTCGTCCCGCGTGTGCTCTCCGACTCGTTCTGGACAGCACTGAGACACTGTGATGTGCACACGCCGCGTTTCGGGCGTGTAGCGTGCATCAGGCGCCCTCCCACCCGCTGGGTCTGGGCTGAAGCATCTCGGTGTGGGAGCTTCTTGGCAACATTTTCACACTCTGATGCCGTTTCGGCGTCGCGGCGCGTTGCCGCCGTCGGGATCCCCGCTGGACTTACGTCTCCATTCGTCTGTGCTACCCGTCAGGCTTGGGTCGACGTCCTCGGGAACGTTCCTCTCGTTCGCACCTGGACGTTGGGAACGCCTCGCGCCATTTTCGCTGCGCTTGGTCTCCTCGGTGCCTACCCCAGGCCCGCTGGACGCACCGCTGCATGCCCGTTCAGGGGCTGTCTTTGGCTCCTGGATTGCATCGGCCCCGCCGCCCTGGACGCTGTCGTGAGCCGCCTGATCCGCGGCCCCGCGCGCGTTAGATAATTTAGTCGCGTCCGCGGCCCGTTCGCGACCTCCCGCCGCTGGCGCTTCCGCCTGCGGCTGTAAAAAAAGTATCCTCACCAGCTTGGCTGCGCTTACTTGCTGGTCGCCACCGGGATTTCCAACGCCACCGGTTTTGGGAGTATCGGTTTTGGCTCTCCTTCTGAGTGGCTGCCCGCTCGCTCGCTTCGCTTGCCTTTCTTTTCCTGCTGCCTAGTCGCGGCCCGACTAGTGTTCGGACGGCTCTCGACCCGCCTCGCTAGCCTCTTGACCCCAAATCCCCACCAGCCCATCCAGAAACGATGCCCATGAGAGCTGACGGGGGGAGAAAGGAAGAGACACGCATAGTCAAGCAGCGAGGGAGGCTGGCCTGGACGGCGTGTTGGGGTCATCTCCAGGCCCGCGTTGGGGCGGGGGGGGCGAAAAGGAGGAGGAGGAGGAGGAGGAGGCGGAGGAGGAGGAGGAGGAGGAGGAGGAGGGGGAGGAGGAGGAGGAGGGAGGGGGAGGGGAGGAGGAGGAGGAGGAGACACGAGGAGCAAGACGAGGATAATGAGGACGAGGATGAGGAGGCCGAGGACTAAGAGAGTGAGGAGGAGGAGGAGGAGGAGGAGGAGGAGGAGGAGGAGGAGGAGGAGGAGGAGGAGGAGGACGAGGGGAAGGATGAGATCGAGGAGGAGGAGGGGGAGGATGAGGATGAGGAGGAGGGAGGAGGAGGAGGAGGATGAGGAGGAGGAGGAGGAGGAGGAAAAATACGATGACGAGAACGAAGGATATGCACGAGAACGAGAGGACGAGGAGGAGGAGCGAAGGAGGAGGAGGAGGAGGAGGAGGAGAAACAGGAGGAAGCGGAGGAGGAGAAGCAGGAGGAAAAGGAGGAGGAGGAGGAGGGGAGGAGGAGGAGGAGGAGGAGGATAAGGATGAGGAGGTCGACGAGGATAAGGACGAGGAGGAGGACGATGAGGACGATGAGGACGAAGAGGGTGAGAACGAGACCGCGCCTTGCGTGCCTCGGGTGAGCTTCTTGGGCTTCTTGGGGGGCCGCTCAGGGGGGCCTATCGGGTGCCTCTCGGGTGCCTCTTGGAGGCCTCTTGGCTTATTGGCGGCCTCCTCCTGGGGAGGCTCCGTGGCCATTTCGAGCCGTCTTGGAGCGGTCTTGGGGCCGCTAGGAGCATCTTGGGAGTCATCTTGAGCCAGCTTGGGCCATCTTGGAGGTCATCTTGGGCTCTCTGAGGCCTCTCGGGGGCCTCTTGGGTGCCTCTCGGGTGCCTCTTGGAGGCCTCTTGGGGATTCTTGGGGCGCTCTTGGGGCTCTCTTGGGGGCCTCTTGGGAGCCCTGGAGGGCCTCATGGTGCCATTGTGAAGGCGGTCGGTCAAAAGAGGGGGGGTCCTCGATGTCTGCCCCCCTCTCGGGGGCCACGATCCTCGTGAGGGGTGTCAAACATTTGCCCTCCCACTGGCCGAAGAAGGAGCCTCCGACACCTCGCGAAACCTCGCAACAAAACCTTAAGGAAGGGGAGGGGGAGGGTTCCCCTCCCGAAGGGAAGAGGGTCTCTGGAGGAGGAAAGAGACCCTCCTTAGACCACCTGCCGCCCAGAGGGCTGGTTGGATTTCGACTCGGATCGCTGCCCGAATCGGAGCGAAGACGGCAGTCGTGAGCCCGGGGGTCAGGGAAGACCGACCTTCGGGGCCTCGGAGGCGATGCGGTTTGGTCCCAGAACGGTAATCGTGCCTTTGGAGGGTCAGTCGGCATTTCTGGGGCGGCGCCAACGGTCCACCTGCACCCAGCCTGGCCAGACCTTCTGTGGGCCCAGCACAGCCAGGAACGGTACAGGCGGACGGTTCTTTTCCTGATGCTCGGAGCGATACGATTTGGTTCAGGGCGCGATTCCCAGGATTCCCAGACCGCCGACGGGAGGTTTTATCACGTGAGCCCCAGAGGCGCTCGACCCCGTGGGGCTGTTGTCGCTTATGCAAAACACTGCTGAGGGATTACGCCGTCCACTGCTCACAGATGCCGATATGACCAAACGTTGGGTCAAAGTTTGGCCAATCCGTTGGAGAAGGAGGAGGAGGGGGATAGGGAGGAGGAGGAGCAGGAGGAATTCGAGGAGAAGGAGCATGAGTATTCGTTATATTCTATTCAACATTGAAGATTGAGGACACTTGCAGACCTGAGGACGCTCCATTCAGATATTCGCGGCACGGTTGCGGATTGAATAGGCCCCATAGCGAAAGATATCCCCCCCGATGCCAGAATTGCCAAACAAAGTCAAGTTGGTCATGATTCGTTTGTGCCGCCCCGAAATTCAGATTCTTTGAGTTGCATTTCCTGGGTGGCTCCATTGGCCACCAGCGTCTCAATACCTTGCCGAGTCCGTCGCAGTGGCTCCTGGATCCAGCTCCATAGCTCCTGCGTGGCCGCAGATCGAAAAAGAGACCTCGCACAAGCGTAAACTCTCGGAGGTCCGCCCGTCGTTGCACCTGGCGCGACAAGGCGTCCGCGCGAGACTTCGAAAGCTCGTAGATTTTCGTGTCGTAATTCCTCCCCTAACAGAAGGTCCCCGCCCGATCCTCAGCCCTCCTGGACTGTCGGTGCTGGGGCTTCCCCGCGCGACGCGGCCACGCGCCCGGAGCGGCCGCGGGGGGGGCTCAGGGCGAGGACCGCGCCGCGCGCGCTGCCTCCGCCGCAGCCGCGGGGGGCGGGAGGAACGATGATGTTGACGAGAATGCGGATGAGGATGATAAAGACTAGGATGCTGATGAGGATGATGAGGATGCGGATGATAATGAGGATGGTGATGATTATGGTGAGGGTAAGGATGGTAATGCGGATAGTGATGCTGATGATGATGACGATGGTGATGGTGATGGTGATGGTGATGGTGATAGTGGTGGTGATGGTGATTGTGAAATGGTGGTGATGACGATGTTCAGGATGGTTATGATGACGGCCACGACGACGTCGGCGACGACGACGATGATGATGTTGAAATTGATGATGCTTGTGATGGTAATGCTTATGATGATGCTGATGCTGACAATGATGATGCTGATGCTGATGTTGTTGCTGATGCTGGTGCTGATGATGGTGATGGTGATGGTGATGGTGATGGTGATGGTGATGGTGTTGGTGAGTATGCTATACTTGTGGTTGCTAGGTGTATATACGTATTATATATATATATATATATATATATATGTGTGTGTGTGTATGTTCCAGCCTCTCCTCCTGCGCCTCGGTCTCACCTCCCTAGGCCCTTGCCCTGCCGCTGCTCTGGCTCGCAGGGCCCTTGAGTTACTTGGCGCGCTGGCCGCGGGCGCGCGCGAGCCCCCGTAAAATGAACAACACGTGCTTTCTCATAGAACGGGACCCCCTATTTGTGCTACGTGTCTTTCTCCCATACAAGCCACAGTGGCAGCGGAACCAGTAGTTTCGATCCACATGGGGAGTCAGGTCGACTCCTCCCGCCATTCAATTCTCGGGTGACCTGATACCGCATATTCTCCCGTTCTTCCCGCTTCCCACCCTCTCTCGCCGAGCGCCGCCATGGACAGCCAAGCCGACGTTCAGCCACCAGAAAACGAATTTCCGGGTGATCTTTGGTTTCGACCAGGACAGGACCCATGGGCAGGAGGCAGAGGGCGAGTTGGAGGTTAGACATAACTGAGGGTTCTGCTCGCGCGCGTAGCCTCGCCCGCTCCTGCTCTCTGGCTCAAGGCCCCCATGGGGCCCAGTTTTTTGGGGGTCGGCGAACGGGGCCATAGCTAGCCTGCCCGGCTTGCAGCCAGGCCAGGCATTCCGAGGAGCGCCGGGAAGTGGCAGGGCCAGTTCCCCCCTCGAGTGTGGGCAACGACCTGAGGGGTCGCACAGTCCCACCTCCCGCCATGGTGAGGCCGCTGCATGGCCTCGAGTACACGATGGCCATGGCGGTCGGCGCAGTGCTGACGTGGCTGGACGCATCGCTCGGCGCGGGCCCGTGCGCCAGCTTCTCTGCGACGGCCGCAGTCTTGGGGCCCGAGGACGGTCACGCTCGGGCAGGCCCGGGTGAGAGCGATTCGGGCGAAGAAGAGGAACGCGCGTGGCGGCCCAGCAGAGAAGGCCAGCCTAGCTGCTCAAGCGAGGGTGGTGTGACGCCGCCAGCCACCGAGGAGCCGACGGCGCAGCGCGGGCCACTCTCGGCGGCAGCGACCCTCGCTGTTCTGGGTCCCCGGCCACGGATCCGCCTGCAGCCGGGGCCGATCCGGGCGAACGCCCCCAGATGCCTGGCCAGTGGGGGCACGCGGACGCCAGCCCCGCGGCGGCGCCCGTGCCACCATCGCCCAGCGAGGAGGCCAGCGCTACAGGGGCGGGTCCGGAACCGAGAGTTGGCGCGCCACAGGTCCACAGATCCAAACACCGCAAGGGGGCGGCGCGCTGGCAGGCGTGGTCACCCGCCTAAGGCATTCCGTCGCGGGCCAAGCGGGGCTGTTGGATGGCCGACCCCGACGCAGGCGCCGAGTGAAACGGGATCCGCGAAGTTAGCCCTGCGTGTCCCCGTGACGTCCGCAACCCAGACCGCAACATCTGAGCAGCGGTTTAGACAACGTTGTCGAGCGTAGCTTTAAAGAGATCCGAAACGACGGTGCGGGCTTTTGTATGGATGCTAGCGAGCGTGCATGTGCAGGCGGCTCCGGTCAGCTCTGCGACGCGATGGGTGGGGCCAACCGCGCTCCAGGGGCGGCTGTTTTTCTCGGCGGCAGGGCCGCCGCGCCGACCAGGTCCGCCAGGTACGCGAGTCGCCACTACCACCGCTAGGTAATCATATGTTACCCATGCCACTTATCATAGTTGAGATATGCCAATTCACGCAGTTTGCACTTTGCGGCACATAAGCAAACGCACTGCGCGTTAGGAGGCTCCTGCGCGTTAGCGCCACTCTTCATAGCCGCCTTTTGTCTGCGCAGCTTTGCTTGGTAACCTCTAGTGTCGTCTCATTCCCCTGAGTTGGAGACTCGGCGAGGCCGTGCGCTACGCGCGTTACTCTTCGCCCAGTTCATCCGTCGCTCTCATCGGCCGCGAGGGCCGCGGGGGGTTCAGAATGTCGCTTCGCGGGTGGGCGGGGAGTGCAGTGACATCAGTCATACCAGCAGTTGCCGGCAGACGGCGCTTGTTTGGTTGAAGAAATCGTTCGTGAAGGTCGCGCCCCCCCGACTCCCTCGAGCTCAAAAACATTACTATTACCGTTAGGTCGTTCCCGTGCAAATTCCTCCTCGGGAATTTGCAACGCCGCCTCTTCGGGCCCTCATGGGACGTTCTTGGGGCGCCCTTGGGCGCTCTTGCGGCCGTCCTGGATCCCTGTTGGGTTTTTTGGGGGAGCCCGGAACGGCCTGTTGAAGCCATGTTGGAGGCCATCGATCAAAGGAGGGAGGGCCCGAGTTAGGCTTCCCCCAACAAAAAGCTTTCAACATCTTCTATGTGGGCCCTTTTGGGGCGCTCTTCTGCCGTTGTTGGGCCGCTCTTGGAACCGACTGGGGGGGGCCTCTTGGGCCCCTCTTGGAGTTTTGTTGTTGCCATTTTGGGGCAATTTTGAGGCTTCGAAATCACAGCGGGAGCTAACAGGCGAGAAGGAAAACATGATTTCCCTTTGGTTGTTCCAGGATTTGGGCTTTGATGGGGGTCCAGAGTTGAGGGGGTTCCGAGAACACGTGGAACCGTCTCGGGGCCCTGGTCGGGCTTCGTGGAGGTATGACGGAATCTATATCGAGTCAGATTTGGTTATCTCGAACCGCGTCGGAGGCCATCTTGGAGCATAGGGGGCCCTTTGGGAAACAGTTTGGGCAAAGGAGCGCGTCGCGAGCCCCCCAGCAACCGCAGAGAGGGGAAGGGTACTCGTTCCCGAAGGGAAGATGGTTTCTGGAAGGGGATCGACAGAACCCGCTAGACCACTTGACCCCGAAGGGCTGGCGGGATTCCTCGTCAGGTGGAGGAGTCTTCGCTGCGGAATTCGGAGGACCAGACACAACAAGACATACCTAAGAGGAGCCCGAACGAGGAAGCCGAAGGGGCCCAGGTGGAGCCCCGCAAGTGGCCCCAAGCATTCGGGACAGGCCCCCGGATGCACCGCGAGAGGCCCCCAATGAGGCCGCCAGAAGCCCCCACGATGCCCCGGAAAGGTTTTCTCAGGCTCTCCCAGGCCCAGGCTGCCAGGGACTTCCCAAAAGCGCCGCAACGAATCCGAAGGCACCTCCCGAAGGCCTCCATTTACTTTTCTATTGCGAAGGCCTTACGGCCGATGCCGCCGACCCTGTAGGCAGCGACGACGAAGACAGTGGAGGTAGAGGGGTCCAAGATGCCCTTAGATGGCTCGAAGACGGCGCCAGATGCCTGCAAGGTCGTCCGAAGACAGCTCAAGAGGCCTCTCCCAGGGTTCGGGAATGCCTCCATTCATTTTTCTCTGCCTTTAGCCACCGGCATCCAGGCTTCACGCGCTCGGGGCGCGCACCCCACGAATGAAGTGCAGTGGACCAGTTGGGGGCCCCCACGGGGGAGCGTAGAAGGGGCGCGACGGTATCCGGAGGACCCCCTTCTACGCCCAAAGATGGCCAACGGTCCAGAGAGCGCATAAGAGTCGCCAACAGAGCTGCAAGGTTCCCCGAAGAGTGCCCAAACAGCACCAAGATCTCCAGTGCTGGGGCCCCAGGGTGGCAGACAATCTCCCGAAGAGCGGCTTCTCCCCCTCCTGATCATCCTCTCCCTTCGCCTCTTGTCCTCATCGGTACACGGCCGTCGAAGAATGGCCCACGGGACCCCAGGTGTTTCCGAATGGGCTCGACACTTTTCTGCGATGAGTGAATGCTCTTGCTTTTTGAGTGCAGGCGTGTGCGCCTGCCACCCGAGTGCCAGCAACTATGGAGTGCTGGCGCAATCGCTCTGCGTGGCTTCCCCCTCCCTCCTTCCTCGTCGTGGATGAGGGGGAGGAGGCCGCGCAGAGAAGACGGGGGGGTGTACACCTTCTGATGCGAGAGCTTGGACGGACATGCCCAAGATGGCCGCAGGAGAGCTGAAGGGAGCCTCTGGGCCCAACACGCCCCAAGATTTGTTGTTAACGGCCCAAGACGGTCCAAGGGTGCCCGGCAGCGTTTCAAGAGATTTCCAAGTGTTGCGTGACGACGCGAATCGATGATTTCAGCGTGCGATATTTCACACCCAGCCGTGCGCAAATCTCGCTTCGCAGCCACATAAAACAGGCTGGACCAGAAAGTGTAAGGGTGTGTCCAGCGAGAGATCGTTTTCAAAAAGGGCCGCCCCCCATTCGTGCACTTTCTGCTCAAGTGTGCACACCGTGCCATTCGGGATGAATGCGCGCGGCTCTGAGGCGAGAGCCACGCCATTCCTTCAGCTATTGCAATGTTGTATAATTCAGGATGAAGCCAAGAAAATAAGTGTGACGCGAAACGCCCTGCCGAGTCTACGGGCACGTCGTGCGACAGGGTGGCCTAGGAGGAAAAAAACGACGAGGCGGAGGTCGAGGGGAGGAGACTGCGCGGCTTATGACATCGTCAGCGGCCTGCCCGGCCTCCTGGTTGCGGGTGCTTTCTCGCCATCCGTGCTCGACCTCCGTCTAGTTTGCGGCTCGTTGTCTGGTACGTATGTTTTCAGCAGATCTTTTGACAGGGTAGGGAAGAAAGGGAAGGAGATAGGCATTGTTGGAGGTAACAGAGGCCTACAAGAGGGCCTCTGAATATTTCAGGAGGCCGGCAACGGGCCAAAAACGTTCTCGTCTGTGTCGGCTCGGTCGGTTCTCGGTTGTGCTGTCTGTCGCCGTGAACTCCCGCGTCTTTGTCTTCCTCTTTTCGCAGGAGGCATCTATTCAGCTGCCTACTGGAAGTCCCGCCAACCGTGCCAGTTCAGACTGTCGGGTGGCCATTATTCGATGGGGCACGGGAGGCCGTTACGTGTGACCTTTCGGGCCGCTTGAAGGTTGTGGGGGCCTCTTGAGGAGTTCTTTGGGGCCTCTTGAGGCCTCTTTGCAGCGCGCCTTGGGGGCTCCTCGGGGGCTCCGTCTGACGGCGCTCGGACCGTATGGGTGCTTTCAGAGTCCATCTTGACTGGCTCTCTGGCTCGTCTTGGGGCTCTGGTAGGGACTTTGAGGGCTGTCTGAGCGCCTTCTTGGGCCGACTTGGGGTCCTCTTTGGCCGCTCTTGGACCGTCTTGGCACCCTGTTGGGCCGTCCTGGGGGACCTCTTGGTGCCCTCCTGGGCTGTTTTTCAGGTCACCTTAAAAGCTCCTTGGGCTGTCTTGGGCCGACTGAAGCTCGACACGGCGAGAATGCGAAAACTAATTACGGATGATCAGTGGTTTTTCTTCGTTGGGTTTTTGTTGGAGGCTCTATACGAGCATTCTTGGGCCGTCTTGGAGGCCTTTTGGATCGTATGGAATCCATCTTCAGTCATCTTAGGCCGTCATGGAGGCTCCTTGGACCATCTCGACGGCCTTGGTGGCCTGCCAGGTCCGTGTTGGATGACCTTCCTGGGCCGTCTTGGAACCCTTGGAGAGCCTCAGGCAAGCGCCATGGCCGCCCAGGGACCCTCGGGAGTAGGGATGGTGCAGTCAACGTTGTGTGGGGCGGAGGGCGGGGTCCCTTTAGGAAACCGCAGAACCCCTGCCAAGTAGCACTTGGCAGCCTTCCACGCCTCAACGTGCCAAGGCACGGTGGCGGGTACAGTCGGACCGAGGCATACGATCGAGGTCGGTTCGGGGAGGGAAGCCTAGTAGTGTACCTGGTGTTTGTTGGATGTTCTTGTGCATCCTGGGGAGGGTACCTTTGGATGCTCTGCTTGTTTTGGCCGGCGGAGGGTCTCGTTTTCTTGAAGGACGTTCTTCTGGCCTGGGTCCGACTGTAAGGAAAGGGGGTGGAGCGCTCGCAGAGGCGTCGGCGTGCATCCACAGGTCCTGGCGCGCGCCCCGCGGCAGGAGGCCATGCTCTCCGCGGGCGCTGCGCGCACGGACTCCGCGCTCGGAGAGCTGGAGCGGCTCCGGGCCGCCCTCGCGGAGGTCGCGGGGCTGGGCTACACCGCCGCCAGCAGGGAGAAGGCCCGGCGTGAGGGGGGTCCCAGCGCGGTCCAGCCGCCAGGGGGGTGCTTGCCGCCAAGCGGAAGGGGGCCAGAGGAGAGCACCGGTGAGGAGGAAGGTATCGAATGGCCTTCGGCCCATACCGCCATTGTGCCTGGGTTGTGGGTACGAAGCCTAGAGGATGTTCGTTGGGATTCCGTGGGAGTCTTCCCGGAGCCTCTTGGAGGCAGTCCGGACGCTGCCATAAAGCGGAAGGGGCCAGAGGAGAGTGCGGGTGATGAGGAGCGTATGTTCCGTAGGCGGAGCGATGGACGTGCTTCTTGTGAGAGGGGAGGGAGGATCGGCGTCACCCCGACATATTTATACTACATGTGCGTCGCCCCCCCAGGGGCGACGCGCGCACCGAGAAATCTTATATAGTATTTGCTTCGTGGCGGGCACTTTCTGGCCACACCGCTCGGCTGACACCTTCCTGGCATATGCTACAAGATGGGTGTACTATATGTTCGGGTCGGACGCGCGTCTCCAATGAGGACATAGAGTACTAGTATGTCTTTGTGCCTCCCAGAGGAGGGAGGAGGAAAGAGGGAGGGCAGGATGGGGGATGGGGGAGGGGAGAGGGAGGAGCGATGGTGGGCTGCGGGGGCAGGCGGGGCACGCCGTGTCGCCAGTCCACTCGTCTCGCGGTTCTCGGGGGGGCGGGGGCTCTCCCTCAGGGTCCGACGTTGGCCAGAGGACCGAAGCGGGTGAGTGTGGATGCGGGAGGGAGGAGACGGGGGCGGCGGAGGAGGGGGGGAACGATGACGAGGAGGAGGAGGAGGAGGAGGAGGAGGAGGAGGAGGAGGAGGAGGAGGGGCCCAATAGGGCCACGCAATCCGCAAGTGGGGGGGGGGACCTACGATCAGGCCCCAGGGCCTTTGCCGCTTGCCGTCGCCACCCTCACCGCCACGCGCCTACAGCTCGCTTGTTCCTCTTTCCCTCCTCATGGTCATGATTGATGTCGATGTTGCGATGCCTCTCCTCTTTCTCTCCCCTCCGTCTGTCTGCCTTTATGCCCTCCGATGTTTTATCATACTCCTCCAGGGCTGGCTTTGGGCCAGCGCTGGGGGAAGCGGCAGCGTTCGGAGAACACCAATGCCGTCAGGAAATTAGGACATCAGGCGGATGGGGGGAGGTGGAGGAACGATGCCGAGGAAGAGACATGTATGCTGCTATGTGCGGCCCTTCTAACTCTCCTGTCCGAGTGATGAAGCGTGGGGAAGTATTGTTCCCATTAAGACGAGGCGAGAGTTCGAATGGCGGAAGGTGTTGGCAAATCCGATCTGCAGTCTCACGTGCCGCTGGGAAGGCTCTGCACGCGTTCGACGCCATGCACAAGGCCTTGATGAGACTCTGCACCGAGGCCTCCTGGGCAACTCTTGTCGGTCGGAGGGTCTCGGTGTACACACCATATCGTTTGGTCGGCCGAGGGGCCAACGAGTTCGGCGCAGAAAATCTGAGTTAAGAGTATAGACGCTCCAGCGTCCCACAGGCTGGGACATTGGGGCATCTATACACCGAATTCCTTGGCGGACCAGACGATTTAGTGTATACTTCGAGCCCCTCCCAGTCGGGGATCTCTGGGGTGGACGTGGTCGGACTGTTGGATTGAAGGGGGTCGGCTGCGCGGGCGTTCGTACTTAAGACGTATGCTTCCCGCGTAGGGTCGCGCGGCTAGCGCCCCCTTTTCCGCGTGGCGTTGGGTCACGCTGGCGGCTTGCGCAAGCCAACGAGGCAAGCCGCCGTGTCCCCGTGCATAAGACGGCTTGTTCTCTGCTGCGCACGTGTAAGGGCATAGTGTTGATGGCATGCAGTGCGCAGTCAATGCAGCCAAGACGTTGATATAAAACACACACTTTATTTTGTTCCTTGGATCCTTCCTTCGTTGTTCCTCTATCTCGCATTGTGAACCTAGTCACGAGTGTCGCCCAAGAGGGGCTTCGTTTCATACCTAGCGTTGCTTATGGTAGCACCTTGCATTGCATAGGGATGAACTGCCGCTCACAACTCATGCAGAGCACATCCTTCTAATCGTTCCTTCTCCGCACGTGTGGCGGAGTCTTTGTTTCTCCCGTTTTGGACGATAGGCTCTAGCATTCCTTCGTTTTATTATTCGGTTCGGTCCACCACCACCACCACCACTTGGATTTGCTTGGTGACATGCTTCCCTCTCCCTTTTCCTTGCCACCGCGAGCCCTGTGCTCTCTGTGGTGTGTTGATGGCCCGCGGGGGTAGAACAATGCTCTCATGGTCTGGGACCTGAGGGTGACCCACACGTCGAATGCAGTTGATGCGCAATGCCGCCCTGGATGCCGCACGTTCTCCGATGCCGTGCTTGCATCTCGTACCGCACGCATGCGCCCTGCCCGTCCCGCCTGTTGGACTGCCTGCCCTCCTCTCCGAGTTCGGCCGCACGCGCGAGCGACCCTTCGCCGGAGTGACCTCCGGTGCCGGGCCTTCGGGGAGCGCACGCGGGCCGCCGCTGCCAGACGGCCCGCGGTGATCGGCAACCTGCGCACAGTGAGCTCACCCTTCCCCACAGTCGGGCCGCTGAAGCAGGGAGCCTTCTCGTTGGGGAGGGGCTCGGTGTTCCTCGGTTGATTGACAGTTTGTCGCAGGTGTTCCCCGGACGTTTTGTGGGAAGTCGAAGTTGAACTTGTGGAGAAAGGGGGCCTCGTTGCTTGGCTCGGGTTCCGTATGACAGCGTTTCGACTGCGTCTTCGCTCTTCTCGGCCCCCGGCGTGGGATTCGCCCAACCCCCGATTTTCCGAGAAAAGCGAGGCCGCTCAGGAATAGAAGGAAACCTCGGGATACACCCCAAGGAGGCTATTCGGACGCACCCGTCTCGAGGATGGACGCCCCCCAAAGGTATATCCAAGGGTGGGGCTCTAAATGTTTGGTCCAGTCGAAAACCTCCCAAAGCCTGGCCCAGGGGTCGACAGATCCCCTGCTAGCTTCTGCGCTCTTCGCGGCCGGGCGAGGGATTCGCCCTTCTCCGGGGGGCGCCGCGGGTGCGCGAAGGCACCCGCACAGCGGGAAATTGGGGGAACAAGCAATGACATAAACATAAACATTGGGAGGTCCGCGCAGATTTCTCGGATCGGCGCTGGAGCCCCCTAGCGCGCGGAGCGCGCCAAGGGGGTGCAGCGCAGATCTGACACATCCACTCGGACCTTCGAAACAGTGGAGATGCGGCAAGGTCGAGCCGTGTCTACGCGGCGGCAGCCCCAGCGTGGGCGTTCGAGACTGAACGCCGGTGGTGGCTCGGCATCCAGCGATGGCGAAAACTGTGCGCGGTTGAACGATCCACGCGGGGGCAGAGATCAACGCACAGGCCGGCACGTTTCTGCCGTAGATGACCCAGCCCTGAGGTGCTGGGCGTCGCAGTAGTGAGCAAGCGGCTCTCGTCTGGGGCCGCGGGCCGACGCCCACGTCTCGGGACTCGCGTCACGGGGGTCACCGCTAGCGAGGGTCAGTCAAAATCCTCTGGCTGACCTCAGTTTGGCGCCACGTGGAGTCGGCCCCCCTTCCCGCCTTCCGCTGACCCAGGTTTGGGAGCTTTTTCGTGGCTTTCCCAGGTTTGTGACGGAGCCCTGGCTGACCTGGGTTAGTTCTGACCCGGGCTACCGCGTCGGAGCTTTCTCTTGATCCCCGCCGCCGGTCACATGATTTTGCTGTGTTCCACCCAAGGCTCGGGGCTGATCGGATCGGATGCCTCGCCACCTGGCTTCCCTCGCTCCGTGCTGCCAGCCGAGCGAGGAGCCAAGCTTCCCGTGGCTCGGGGCTCGAATTGAAGGGTGGGAAAGGCGGCGTTACGAACTTTGCTGCACGCAGTGGTCTCGGCTCCACTGGATGGCATTTTCCACGATGCTGCATGGGCGCGGCCTCGAGGTGTTCGGAAAGCCAGCTGCACGCAGCTGCTTCGCTGACCCCTCCTTGATCCCCACCCCCTTTCGTCCCCCCCGATCCCTGCGCGGCAGCCCCCCCGATCCCTTTCCTCAAGGATGGGCTGAAGTTCGACAGTGACTTGGAGAGCATAGAGCCAAAGCGCGACATCCTGGCTTTCCTCGCTGATGTCACTCGGACCTGGGAGGGAGGAGGAGGATGAGGAGGAGGAGAAGGAGGAGGAGGAGGGAGGAGAGGGAGGGTGGGAGAAGAAAAGAGGGAATAAGGAAGAGCCGGAAGAGGAGGATACGGAGCCTGGACGGACGCAAGGGCGGCCCACTGTTCCAGGGGCGGCCCACTGTCCATGCCGTTGTTCCCCGAGCAATGCCTCCATTGAAGGGCTTTTTCGCTTCTCTCCTCAAGTCATGTTGGCTGTGTGTGCCAGGGTTTCGCCTCGTGCCCGGTGTATGGCCGCCAGGGGCTGCCTCGCGTCCTCCTCCTCCTCCTCCTCCTCCTCCTCCTCCTCCTCCTCCTCCTCCTCCTCCTCCTCTCTCTCCTCCTCCTCTCTCCTCCTCCTCCTCCCTCCTCCTCCTCCTCCTCCCCTCCTCCTCCTCGAGCCAGTCCTCCTCGCTTCCCCCCCCCCTTCTGCCTCTTTCCCCTCCCTCCCCCCTTCCCTCCCTCCTGCCCCCCTCCCTCCTCCTTTCCTCTCTCCTCCCTCCTCCCTCCCTCCCTTCTCTCCCTCCTCCCGTCGTCGACGACGACCACAACCACCGCCGCCGCCGACCCGATGCCCGGTTGGTGGCCGCCCATGGCCGCCCCGTGCGCCAGGTGGGCCTGCCTGGGTTTCGCCCGGCGTTCAGCTGTTGGCCGCCGGTGGGCGCCCCCTGGGCGCCCACGGAGCCTGCACCACATTTGCACAAAGTTTACCGCACAGCTCGCTTCACATGGGCTGTATATCACGTTGCTCGCATCATTCAGCTTTCGTCACATAGTTTACACCACACTGCTCGCACAACCTGACTGGTCCACCACGGGGGGGCATCATACCGCATAGACCACCCTTCGGGTGATAAGGAGGCGAGGGGGGGGACCACCGTCGCACTCGATCGATCTCACTATCGATCTCGCTATCGATCTCATTATCGATCTCATTCGATCAATCTCACAATCGATCTGGCTATCGATCTCACACTCGATCTCACTGACGATCTCACTATCGATATCACAATCGATCTCACAATAGATCTCACAATCGATCTGGCTATCGATCTCACGATCGATCTCACATTCGGTCTCACGATCGATCTCACTACCGATATCTTTATCGATCTCTCACAATCGATCTCACAATCGATCTCACAATCGATCTCACATTCGGTCTCACTATCGATCTCACTATCGATATCACAATCGATCTCACATTCGGTCTCACTATCGATCTGACTGTCGATCTCACTATCGAACTCATTATCGAAGTCATGATCGACCTCTCGTTCGATCTCACTATCGATCTCACTATCGGTATCACAATCAATATCACAATCGATCTCACATTCGGTCTCACTATCGATTTCACGATCGAACTCACTATCGATCTCACTATCGATCTCACATTGGGTCTCACTATCGACTTCACTATCGATATCACAATCGATCACTCATTCGGTCTCACATTCGGTCTCACTACCGAACTCACCATCATCACCACCATCATCATCACCATCATCATCATCGTTGTCAACATCATCATCATCATCGTCATCATCATCATCGTCACCGACGGGACACCGACGGGTTACCGGCGGGACACCGCGGGGCCCCGGCCGCCCGGAAGGGAGACATTTGGTCCGGCCGCGCCTCAGCCACACGGGACACCAGCGGGACACCGGCGGTACACCGTGGGGCTCCGGCCGCCCGGACGGGAGACATTTGGTCCGGCCGCGCCTCAGCCATAGGAGACTTTCTTCTCGCCCGCCCACGCAGCTTCGCCTCGCCCGCACGCACGGCACGCACGAACACGAAACCGAAATCGATTTCCCGGTAGGGGGGCTCTCCGTTCCACTTCGATCTCACCCCCTCACCTCCGATTAAGGATGTGCGGCGTCGCTGACATCATCACCTCACCGTCGTTATCGTCATCACCATCTTCATGACCATCATCGCCATCATCGTCATCACCATCATCATCACCATCATCATCGTCATCATCATCCACAGCGGTTTCGGCTCTCGGACGCGAGTAGATCGTTTTTCGCGCTCCCCCCAAACCGCGAGCGTGGTGCCGCTGCCTCTGGCGCGGGTTCAGATGTCTGGAGAGTCTGAATCAGAGGCGGGCCCGGTTGGGCGTGGTCGCAGGCTGCGGCCTGCGGCTGAGCGTTTGTACTGGATCGTGGAGAGCCTGTTCAGGATCCGGCGTCTCCAACGAATCTGGGGACACCTTGGACAGTTCTCGCAGATCGTGGCAGCGACGACTCCACGAGAGCGACTTCGGAAGCTGCTACCCCCTGAGAAGCAGAAGAAGACGAAGAAGAATAATAATACTAACAATAAGAAAAAGTAATGGCGACTCAGCGCGCCGCTTGTGCTGCGAGCGCGGCGAGCTTCGGAAATCCAGGTTGGCGGAAGCGGGCAATGGCTTCCAGCTGCTTCTGGCGCGGGGAACGCTGCCTCTGGCGCGGGCGGGGGGCCGCCGCGACGACGAGGAGACGGCCCCCGAAGAGCCACGCAGCAAGAAGATGAAGAACCGCACTGGGATCGTCGACTGATCCAGGCTGCCTCTGGTGCTGATATCTTTTCACACAGCAATGGCTTGGGGGCTGCCTCCTGGCGCTCCCATCGCTTGCAGGCTGCCTCTGGGTTCTCCAGACTAGGGCTCCGTACCAGGTGCCCTGGACTGCGCCGCTGGTGCGCAGCGTGCAGCGGACAAAAAAACAGGGTCATGCTCTGCCGCTGCTGCCAGCTGCTGGTACTGCTGCTGCTCCGCCTCCTCCAGCTGCTGCTCCTGTTGTTGCTGCTGATCCTCCGCCTGCAAGCCGCTGCCCCTGCTGCCGCTGCGAGCAGCAGGAGAGGCTGGAGGAGCACGGCACTGGGGAAAGCGCGAGGGAAAGCAGGTGCCCATTGGGTTCGCTCAGAGGCCCAACCACGCGAGGTTCTCGCAATACCAATAGCCCGCGACTCCAAGGGTTGCCGAGCCAACCGCGGGCGCATCCGTACGTCGCGACGCCAAGGGTGCGCCGGCGGTTGGCTCGGCAACCCTTGGAGTCGCGGGGCACTGGCAATGCCAGAACCTCGCGTGGTTGAGCCTCTACGCGAACCCAACTGACCAAGAGGCGCCTGCGCTGACTCGCGTGTCCCCCAGTGCCGTACTCTCCCGCTGCTGCTCCTTCTCCTCCGCAGGCTGCCTCTGGCGCTGATATCCGTTTGCGCAGCAATGGCTTGCAGGCTGCTGCTGCCATCTGCTGCCACTGTTGCTGCTCCACCTCCTCCAGCTTTTCCTGCTGCTGCTCCTGTTGTTGGTGCTGCTGCTGCTGGTCTCCTCGTCCTCCACCTGCTCTTCCCGCATGTCCGTGGCGTTTGCCGGCTCCAGCGGGGGCGGCGCGAACGCGGCGCGTTAGCCGCGATGGGTCGCCGCGGCGCGGAGAAGGCTGCCTCTGGCGCGCGTTCTTCTATGGTGGATGACCTCGCCGTGGTGTCGGGAGCCGAGTCCGGGAGGTCCTGGCGAGAAGTACATCCCGTCCGACCTGGTGGCCTCGTCAATTTCCGGATTGGTGGGCGGCCAACCAAAGACGGCCAGAGGTCTTGGCGCGCGTGCACCAATTACTCTAATGGCAAGGTCGTCCAGGAATGGTGGATGACGCCGTTCTTTGTGCCTATTCACGAGGTGACCGCGATGATAGGTAATAACGGTGTCGAGACAACGTTGCAAAAATGTTGCGTCGATGCCTCTGGCGCGGGGCCAGAGACGCACATGCGCCGGGCGGACATCCACAGGATCGCGTCTCTGGCCAGGAGCCACCTCATGGTCTGTCATGTTCAGCGTGGGCCCAACGACGCAGACCAACACCCACAGCAGAAGGACAGATTTGGTCGCGCAGAAAATGGCACCAGTCTTCATTTGATTTGCAACTGTCGGCGGCGCCCCGCGCGGAGATGATCGCCGGGTGCTCTGTCAACGGGGCCGCCAAAATAGTGCGTGATGACCCTGCTGCTCATGGGCTGCTCGGTTTGTGGTGGAAGCCTGCTCGCAAGGCGATGCTCTCGCCGGAGCAAGAGGATGTGGCCTGGGCAGTCTTTTTCGACTTGATGGAAGGCAACCATCGAGTGCCAGAAATATACGCCCACGAGTTTCACGCTCTCCCAAACGTCTCCGCTGCCTCTGGCGCGTCCGCTGCCTCTGCCGCGCCCGCTGGCTCTGGCGCGTTCGCCGCTCCTGCTGCTGCTGCAGCTGCTCCCGTTGCTGCTCCTGCGGCAGCTCCTGCTGCGCCAGCTGCTCCTGCGCCAGCTGCAGCTGCTGCGGGTGTTGCAGCTCCTGCGCCAGCTGCAGCTGCTGCTCCTGCTGCGCCAGCTGCCCCCGCGGCAGCTCCAGCTCAGTTCCCGCCGGGGCTGCCGCAGGCGGCGCCACCGCCTGCCGCGGCGCCGCCGCAGGTGCCGCCGCCTGCGGCGCCTCAGAAGGCCGCGCCGCCGCCTGCCGCGGCGACTTCACAGAATACCAGCACCGCTGCCTCTGGCGCGCGTGTCATGCCACCTCTGCATGTGGCACCGCTGGCATCGATGAGTGCCGCTAGCGCTGCTAGCTCGTCGCCGCCGCCGCGGCCGGCCGCCAGCTCGCCGCCGCCGCCGCCAGGGCAGGCTCCTCACGTTTCCGCGCCTGCTGCTGCTGCCACCGCGCCGCCCCTGCCTGCCTCTGGCGGCTATGCTGCGCCTTCGGCAGCGGCGGCCTCGGGCAGCGCGATCGCGGCGCCTCCGCCTGCAAGCCAGTCGATGGACACGACGCGACGGGGGAGAGACGAGGAGCGGACGGAAGAGCGGCGGACGAGGATGCGCTCCAGAAGCCAGGCAGATCTTTCTGCTGTTTCTTGCGCGTCTACTGCCTCTGGCGCATCAGAATCAGGGGACGAGTCAGAGGTTGGCGCGTCAGACTCAGGGGACGAGTCAGAGGTTGGTGTCTCTGGCGACCTCGACTTTGTTGCTGGTGTTACCGACGACCCCGGTTTAGTGTCACTGACGACTCCTCTGTCTGAGCGGGCCTTGTCGCGATTGCCCGAGGCTCAGGAGGCCGAGCTACGCGCGGTCTACCGATCGGACAGGCCTAAGGAGTACCATTTCGTCGACAACGGGGCGAGTTGGGAAGCGAACGCAAGAGCTCTTGTCCGAAACTGGCAAATGCCGCAGCTCCAGGACGCAAACGGCCATGCGCTTCTGCGCCGGCTCGACCATTTCTGCGAGCTCGCCCCTACGCTGGGGCAGTTTCGCCACGGCATGCCCCGCCGAAGCGACAGCCCAGACAACGCGGGGGGGATGTGGGACGTCGCGCGCGCGCGCTGGCCTCCGAGAAACAACACTGCAAGAAGCGGCTCCAGCAGGCCCTGTGGCCGGACGCTGCCTCCTGCGCGCCTGTCGCTGCCTCTGGCGCGCCCTTTGCCGACGCGTGCCCGAACGCCGTGCTCGGCGACGGGTGGGCGGCGCTCGCGCCAGAGGCCTTAGCAGTCGAAGCGCGTGGCCGGCATTCCCAGCGACGAAAGGTACGTCCACCACATCCTCGAGAAGCACAGCGGCGAGGCGCGGCACTGGGGGGCCCTCGCATGGATCGAGGTGGACTCTGGCCACGTCGAGATGCTCTTCCACGTCAATTTCTGGCATCGCCAGCTGGTCAAGACCGAGCGGGCGCGTGAGTATCTGGTCTGGGCGAATGCGAGAAGGGGGACGGAATTCCTGCCTCTGGAGGACATCAACGCGGTCCTGCACATGGAGGATGGCGAGACCTACGTTCTCAAGCGTGTCACCCGCGACGTCACCTCTACCTCTGGCGAGACGTGGTACAGCAGGGCGGGCAATTACATAACACTTGCGGAGCTGTTCGACTACGGGTGCCTCCTTTGCTCCTGCCACTACCTGTGCACGTGGTACCTCCGACAACCGATGTTCGCGCGCAGGAAAGGGCGCAGCCGGTCGCAGTCGGAGCAGGCTGTTATCAACAGGAATGCCCGGCGCCTCCAGTTTGCGGAGAGAGGGGCCTGGCGCCTGCCCAGGCGTCCAGGGTGAGAGCGTGGCACTGCTGGGTCGCTGCCTCTGGCGCGTCTTTGCGACACTTACTTACTTCTGCCCTAGCTGCCTCTGGCGCTTCCTTACTTCTGCGCGCAGCGCGTCGCTGCTGAGCACGCTCGCCTGCGCACGGGCGAAAGAAAAAAGCCGCCGACGTCGTCGCCGACATCGTCCTCGTCGTCGTCATCGCCACTCGCATCATTGTGCTCTCTGTGTATTGTGCTCTCTGTGAACTTTTCGTTTTCCTGTTTACTGTTCTCTTCGTGTTCTTTGATTTCACTCGTGGTGTTTAGCTTACTTCTTACTATGGTCGCGTTCAGTTTCCCCCTGGTCGCGTTTAGTGTTTTCTTGGTCGTGCTTAGTTTTCGCTTTGTCGTGTTTGGCTTTCCTATGGTAGTATTTGGTTTTCTTTTGGGTCCTGCCTAGTTTTCTCCTGGTCGTGTTTAGTAGTTATGTCCTATAGTCGCGTTTAGTTTTGTTCTGGTTGTGTTTAGTTTTACCGTGGTCGTGTTTCGTTTTCTCATGGTCGAGTTGGGTTTTTTCTTGGGTCGCGCTTAGTTTCCTCGTGTTCGTGTAGTGTTCCTGACAGACAATCCATGCCCAGCTCGACGTCGCCTTTTGGGATCAAGTCACGCAAGCGCGCTGACCTTGACATCGCTTACCGTTGGCCTCTCGCGGCTCTTCTTCTGCTCCAGCTTCCCCACCTCGCGCAGGCGTCCGCGCCGCGGGGCGCGCGCGAACGTCTGCTGGCGGCTGCGGCTCCGCCGCCGCAGAGCACGACGCGCGCGTCCAGGAGAATCAGCACATGGCTTTGGCGCTCGCAGAGAAGGAGCTGGAGATCCGCAAGCTCGAGGAGGAGAAGTCGGAGTACAAACGCAAGTGCGAAGATTTGACTTCGACTCTGAAGGCGCTCGCGGACGGCGTCGGGAACGCGGCGCTCTCTGCCGAGGCTGCCGCCGCTGCCTCTGGCGCGCGTGCGCAGGACAAGAACGACAAGAAGGATGTTTTCCAGGACAAGACCTTCCCGCTGAAGGCCCACCGCCAGTCGGAGCCAGTGGTCGCGGACAGCTCCGGGAAGATCCACGAAAAGGTCGAGGGCCCTTACGCCAGGAGCCTACGCATGAAACGCGAATTGTACTATCGCAACAGGGCAAAAAGAGCGGCTCTCAGTGGACCAGGATCAGGACTTGTTCCAGCCATCGGAGACGCTGCCTCTGGCGCGCGCCGCGCTGACGACAGCTCCGGCGCAAGTTCTGCGAGGGCACAGGGCAGCGCGGGTGGGGAATCCTCAAGTGCAACCGGCGGTGCAGCGGCAGCGGCTGCGGAGGAGGAGGACCGCCGCGACGACGAGGAGACGGCCCCCGTAGAGCCACGCAGCAAGAAGATGAATCAGCGCACTGGGATCGTCAACTGATCCAGGCCGCCTTTGGCGCTGATCTTTTTTCACGCAGAAATGGCTTGCAGGCTGCCTCTGGCGCTTCCCTCGTTTGGCGCAGGGTTCTCCAGACTCGGGGCTCCGTGTCAGCTAGGTGCTCTCTGCGCCGCTCCGGGGGGGGGAAAGGAACGCTCGTGCTCTGGAGCTGCTGCCGGCTGCTGGTACTGCTGCTGCTCCGCCTCCTCGAGCTTTTCCAGCTGCTGCTCTTGCGACACGCTGCCTCTGGCGAGGATGACGAAGAGTAGGCGACGCACTGCCTCTGGCGTGCCACAACGCTGCCTCTGGCGCGCCCCTTGCCACGCGAGCGGTCCCTCGAGCACTCGCTTCCGAGAGGGGCCTGGTGGCGTCGGCTCTGAGGGGGGAATTCTCGCGTGATGGTCGTTGCGAAGGAGGGCGTTTGCACCGCCCTTGCGTTGGCAGCGCGGGGCGTCTCATTCTCACGCGCGCGTCGTGCTGACGGTTGCTGCCTCTGGCGCAATTGTGTGGCTGCCTCTGGCGCCCTGTGGTCCTTGCGTAGATGGCAAGAGTGACTCTTCTCCTGCGCCATCTCATGAAAAAGAAGCCACTGTTCCTCTCAACCATCGTGCGAGCTACCATTTGATGCTGACGCTGCTTCCGACCTCGCCCCCACTCTCTGCAATCCAACCGACTCCTTACCCTTGCCCGAGGATATTTCGCCCTCAGGTTCGCTTTCGCCCTCATCTTCCTCGCCGTCGCCCTCTGCTCCGAGGTCATCTTCGTGCTCAGCTTCACCCCCGCCTCACGCTACCCCTGCCTTCACCTCTTAGACTTCTCCGTGCTCGCCCACAGCCTCACCCTCAGCTTCGCAGCCGCCATCGTGGTCGTCAATCGCAGCCTTTTCGGCTCAACAGCGCCTCTGGCGTTGGCGCCCGAGGCGCCACGCGCGGGGCAGCATGGGGGAGCGCGCCCGGGACTCGCACGCGGCCGCCTTTGGCGCCGAGGGTCCTGGCATCGAATTTGAGGAGGCGGACAAGATTACAAACCGCGTGCTGCAGTGGCAAAAGCAGCACCCGTGCAGAAATTATGTCGACCTCCAGATTCTGGCTCCATCGGGGGGCCTTTGTAAAGTCGAAAATCAGGTTGCAGGAGGAGTGTGCACGCACATCGTCGGCAACCAGTGCATTCGCGAAGATGTCCTGATCCCTCTCTCCCACGAAATTCGCCCAGGAAAGGGCGTGCCCCCAGTGGGGGGCGCGAGTGATGACTTGACGGTGTACACAGGCGCTGCCGCTGGCGCGACGATGCAGCACGCGACAAATGCGCGTCGCATGGCCGAGTTGGCTTCCTCGCATCCTCCCGCGTCCACAGTGGACATTCACCCTTGCGAGGACTGGATTGAGAGCCCAGGGGACACGCGAGGCCGAGCGACAAAGGGCAACCCGAGCCAGTTCTTCCTAACAATCAGCCTCGCTTGTGCTGGGACGGTCTTCAAGGTGGGCCTCTCCACGAGAAAGACTCACAATGATATGTTGCGTATCTGGTGGGCCCCAAGCAAGGCGTGACCGGCTGCAGGGGCAGCAAGCTACATCAGGGCTGCGCGGCAGGTGTTTTTCGACATCATTGAGCTGGATGTGGAAAGTGTCTTTCCCTGCCGCGAGGATGGGGCGTGGGTCAGCGAAGACGACGCTGCCTCTGGCGCGCCCGCTGCCTCTGCAGCGCTCGCGGCGCCACCCGACGAGGAAGCGAAGCGGGGGATTCAGTTTCTGCCTCCGCGCGCGGGCGACGCGAAGGACACGGGGCGCTTAGTGTCACTGTCCGACGAGGACGACAGCAGTGACGGCGACGCGAAGGACACGGAGCGCTTAGTGTCACTGTCCGACGAGGACGACAGCAGTGACGACGACTTCGACAGTTCCGAATCGGATGACGTTGCCTCGGCCGCGGAGCCCAGTGCTGCCTCTGGTGCAGTGCGTGGTGGTGCCTGGCGCAGTGCGTGGTGGTGGTGCGTGGTGTTTCATTCCAATGCTTATTCGGGCTGGCCGCGGGAGGCAATAATGCGGCTGTGCGAGCCAGGCCTGGTGAAGGAGCGGCGGCGACGCATTTCCCGACTCATCAAGGAAATGACGTCGGCGTGCGAGCACATTCCTCACCCTGATGATGTGATGGAAGGCATCCACCACTGGAACGACACACCCGAGTACTGGAACCAAAGGTGGGACATTGCGCGCGCCTGGGCGTCGCATCAGATGCACTACCTCCGCGAGCTGACCGACGCCTGGGAAGGCATTTCTTTGGGTGAGGGGAAGTATTGGCTTTGCAACGCCTGGCCCAACTTGATTCGCGCTGCCTCTGGCGCGCCACGTGTGGAGTGCCTGCCGCGGGGTCATCCCGGGTGGGGCCACCTGCGCGAGGTGTTCGGAATCAGCAGCATCCCCGAATTCTTGAAGCACTTGTTCATCAAGCACGACGTGGAGGTCAGAGTTGTTCGGTACTCTGGCTGGACGCGTGTGCGGCAGAATTGCGTGACTCATCCTCGATTGTGGCATTCCCAGTTCGCCAGGACCGAGAGTTCGCTGAGTTTTGTGTACTGGAGAGACAACAGCAAATGGCTCGAGTGGCGCGGCGTTGAGTGGATTCTCAACGAGCAGCCTGACGGCCAGACGACGCTGCTCCGTCGTGCTCCCGCTGCCTCTGGCGCGGCTAGTGGGATGTTCGAGGTGGGCATGCGACAAGGACAAGTCGTGGCGCTCGCACAGATGTTCGCCCTGGGCGCAAAGTACTGCACTGCCTACGACATGCACAAGCTGTGCATGGATCTGCCCATCCTCGCCCACAAGCACAAGAGGGATAATAAAAGGGCCAGGACGAAGTGAGCGCGAGTGCAATGACTTCCAGCTGCCTCTGGCGCTCTTTTCCTTTCAGAATGCACTGCCTTCCGGCTGCCTCTGGCGCTTCTTTTCCTCGGCGGCGGCGCCCTGGACTGCTTCGCGGTTTCTCTTCCGCGCGCGCGCGAGAAAAGTCTTGTTCATGCCATGCTGCTGTTGCTTCTGCTGCTGCTGCTCCTCGATGCTGTTGCAGGCTGCTCCTCGCTGATGCTGCTGCTGCTGCTGCTTCCTCCTCCATGCTGCTGCTGCTGCTCCTCAATGCTGCTGAGCTGCTGCTGCTGCTGCTCCTCCTTATCTCCTGCTCCTCCCGCTCTTCGCCTCCTCGCTCACTCTCCTGTTGCAGGCCTCTCCTGTCCTTCCGCCGCCCTCGCTCCGTTGGTCGCAGCGCTTGTGGGCTCGAGCCGCTCGACCGTGCAGCTGCGGCCGTGCCTGGCCCCTGGCTGCCGCCCTCGCGCGCGTCGCCCGTGTCGTCGTGGGGGAGCGTGGCCAGAGGTCGGCTGCCTCTAGCGCCGGGGACTGTGACTTGGCCGCCTCTGGCGCCGAGGACGACGACCTGACCAGCCGTGTGCTTCGGTGGAAGAGGGAACACCCAGCAAGAGATTACGTTGGGCAGCCGCTCCAGCATGTCCAACCGTCGGACGGACTCGGTGCCGGCACCCTCGTGCACTCCGTGCGATGCGGGGTTTACTCGCGGACGAGGTTCGGGAAGTTTGCTGGCGTCTTAGTTTTGATTCCCATATCTCGGAGAGCTCCTCCGCACGTCCAGCCAGTGCTCGAAGAGTCCGCGTTGCTTGT
Source organism: Prorocentrum cordatum (assembly GCA_963575745.1). Classification (NCBI taxonomy): domain Eukaryota; class Dinophyceae; order Prorocentrales; family Prorocentraceae; genus Prorocentrum; species Prorocentrum cordatum. The sequence goes on along the minus strand of CAUYUJ010021704.1, from coordinate 53,916 downwards.
GCATGATGCGACCCTGCCAAAACTAAGCGTGACCGTAGGAAAATTAAACAGGACCCTACCACAATTATACGAGATCCTCGGAAAACGAAACAAGGCCCTACCAAAACTAAACGAGAACTTCGGACAAATAAACAAGACCCTAGCAATTTAAACGAGACCCACGGACAATTAAGCAGGACCCTGCCAACAACTAATCCAGACCCTCGGACAACTAAACAGGACCCCAGCAAAACTAAACGAGAGCTTAGGACAACTAAACATGACCCTGGCCAAACTCAACGAGACCCTAGGACAATTTTAAAAGACCCTACCAAAACTAAATTAGATTTTAGGAAAACTAAACAGGACAATGCCAAAACTAAACGAGCCCTTAGGACAACTAAACAGGACCCTACCAAAACTAAACGAGACCATAGGACAACTAAACAGGACCCTACCAAAATTAAACGAGACCTTCGGAACATTAAACCGGACCCTAGCAAAACTAAACGAGACCCTAGAAACAATTAAACAGGATCCTGGCAAAACTAAACGAGACCCTGCGAAAACTGAACAGGACCCTGCCAAAACTAAACGAGACCTTCGGACAAATAAACAAGACCCAAGCAAAACTAAACGCGACCCTAGGACAACTAAGCAGGACCCTACCACAACTAAACGATACCCTAGGACAACTAGGCAGGACCCTACCAAAACTAAACGAGACCCTCGAAACAACTGAACAGGACCCAAGCAACACTAGTCGAGGCTTCAGGAACAACTAACAGGACCCTACCAAAACTAAACGAGACCCTGGGAGAACCAAGCAGGACCCTACCACAGCTAAACGAGACCCTAGGAAAACTAAGCAGGACCTTAGCAAAAGTAAGCGAGACCCTCGGACAACTAAACAGGACCCTCGCACAACTAAGCGAGACCCTCGGACAACTAAAGAGGACCCTAGCACAACTAAGCGAGACATTAGGACAATTAAACAGGACCCTGGCAAAACTAAACGAGACCTTAGGACAAGTAAGAGGACCCTGCCAAATATTACGAGACCTTAGGACAATTAAACAGGACCTGGCAAAACTAAACGAGACCCTAGGAGACGAAACAAGACCCTGGCAAACCTAAGCGAGACCGTCGGACAACTAAACAGGACCCCAGCAACACTAAATTAGACCTTAGGAAAGCTAAAGAGGACCTTAGCAAAACTCAACGAGACTCTAGGAACACTAAACAGGACCTTACCAAAACTAAACGAGACCCACGGAAAACTAGACAAGACCTTAGGAAGAGTAAACCATATCTTAGGACAACTAAACAGGACCCTACCATACCTAAACGAGACCCGAGGACAAATAAACAGGACCCCACCAAAAGTAAACGAGACCCTAAGCACACTATACAGGACCCTCGCAACATTAAGCGACCCTAGGGAAAAACTAAGCAAGACCGTGCCACAACTGAACGAACCCTCGGGCAACTAAACAGAACCCCACCGAAACTAAAAGAGACAAGAGGAAAACTAAACAGGCCCCTAGCTCAACTACACGAGCCCTAGGAAAACCAAACAAGACCATAGGAAAACTAAATTAAACAGGACCAAACCAAACCAAACCTAACCATAGCAAAACTAAACAGGACCCTAGCACAACTAAGCGAGACCCTAGGACAACTATACATGACCCTACCAGAACTAAACGAGACCCTAGGAAAACGAAGCAGCACCCTGACAAAACCTAAACCAGACCCTAGGACATATAACCAGGAACCTGCCAAAACTAAACGAGACCCTAGGACAACTAAACCAGGGCCTTACCAAACATAAACGAGGCCCGACCACAACTAAACAGGACCCCAGTCAACTAAACGAGAGCTTAGGACAACTAAACATGACCCTGGCAAAACTAAACGAGACCCTAGGACAATTAAAGATGACCCTACCAAAACTAAATTTGACTTTAGGAACACTAAACAGGACAATGCCACAAACTAAACGAGACCTTAGGACAACTAAACAGGACCCTACCAAAACTAAACGAGACCCTGGGACATTTAAACAGGACCCTAGCAAAACTAAACGAGACCCTAGGGACATTAAACAGGACCCTAGCCACACTAAACGAGACCCAATTAAAATATACAAGACCCTGGTAACACTAAACGAGACCCTAGGACAACTAAACAGGACCCTCGCAAAGCTAGACGAGACCCTAGGCAAAGTATACAGGACCCTGCCAAAACTAAGCGAGACCATAGGGCAATTAAGCAGGACCCTACCAAAACGAAACGAGACCCTGGGACATTTAAACAGGGCCCGACCAAAACTAAACGAGACCCTAGGACAACTAAACAGGACCCTGCCAAAACTAAACGAGACCTCAAGAAAATTAAACATGACCCTGCCAAAACTGAACGAGACCCTAGGACAACTAAACAGGACCCTACCAAAAACTAAACGAGATCCTCGGAAGACTAAACAGGGCCCTAGCACAACTAAGCGAGACCCTAGGACAACTAAAGAGGACCCTAGCAAACCTAAACTAGACCATAGGACACTAAACAGGACCCTACCAAACCTAAACGAGACCCTAGGAAACAAAACGGGACCATAGGACAATTAAAGGAGACCCTCGGAAAACTATACGAGACCCCAGCAAAACTAAACGAGACCCTAGGAACACTAAACAGGACCTCGCCAGAACTAAACGAGACCCACGGACGTGTAAACAGGACCCTACCCGAAACTAAACGAGGCCCTAGGAAAAAAAAACCATAGGAAACTTAAACAGGACCCTGCCAGAACTAGACGAGACCCTCGGAAAACTAAACAAGGCCTTAGCAACATTAAACGCGGCGCTAGGAAAAACCGAACAGGACCTTGCCAACACTAAACGAGACCCTAGGAAAACGAAGCAGGCCCCTAGCAAAACTAAACGAGACCCTAGGAAAACGACACAGGACCCTAGCACATATAAACGAGACCATAGGAAAACTAAACAGGGCCCTCGCAAATTTAAACGAGACCCTAGGACAATTCAACAGGACCCTGCCACAATTGAACGAGGCCCTAGGACAACTAAGCAGGACACTAGGAAAACTCAACGAGACCCAAAAAAAAAAAAAAAAAAAAAAAAAAAAAAACTTAAACAGGACCCTAGCACAACTAAACGAGACCCTAGGAACACTAAACAAGACCCTAGCAAAACTAGACGAGACCCACGGACAATTAAACATGACCCGGCCAAAAACTAAATGAGCCTTTAGGACAACTAAACAGGACCCTAGCAAAATTAAACGAGACCTTAGGACAACTAATCAGGACCCTAGCAAAACTCAACGAGACCCTAGGACAAACAAATAAGACCCTACCACAATGAAATTAGACCTGGGCAATACCTACCTACCTACTAAAAGGGCCCTAGGAAAACTAAACAGGACAATGCCACGACTAATCGAGCCCTTAGGACAACTAAACAAGACCCCACCAAAACTAAACGAGACCATAGGACAACCAAACAGTACCCTACCAACACTAAACGAGACCTTCGGACAATTAAACCGGACCCTACCAAAACTAAACGAGACCATAGGACAGTTAAACAGGACGCTAGCAAAACTAAACGAGACCCAGCGAAAACTAAACAGGGCCCTGGCAACACTAAACGAGACCCTAGGACAACTAAACAGGACCTTAGCAAAACTGAACGAGACCCTATGAAAATTAAACAGGACCCTACCAAAAATTAAACCAGACCCTAGGGCAACTAAACAGGATCCTACCAAAACTAAACGAGACCATAGGAAAACTGAACAGGACCCAACCAAAACTAAACGAGACCCTAGGAAAACGAGACAGAACCTTGCCAACACTAAACGAGACTCTAGGAACACTAAACAGGACCATGCCACAACCAAAAGAGGCCCTCGGACAACTAAACAAGACCCTAGCAAAACTAAACGAGACCCCAGGACAACTAAACAGGGCCCTACCAAAAAACAAAACGAGACCGTAGGACAACTAAACAGGACCCTGCCAAAACTAAACGAGACCATAGGACAATTAAACAGGACCCTGCCACAACTAAACGAGACCCTCGGAAAAACTCAAGAGGACCCTACCAAACCTAAACGAGACCCTCGGACAACTACACTGGACCCTAGCCAAACCAGACGAGACCCTAGGACAACTTGGCAATACCCTAGCAACACTAAAAGAGACCCTCGGAAAACTAAACAGGGCCCGAGCAAAAACTAAACGAGACCATAGGACAACTAAACAGGACCCTCGCAGAACTGCGCGAGACCCTAGGACAACTCAGCAGGACCCTACCAAAAAACTAAACGAGACCCTAAGACAACTAAACAGGACCCTAGCAAAACTCAACGAAACCCTAGGGAAACTAAGCAGGACCCTACCAAAGCTAAACGAGACCTTGGGATAACTAAGCAGGACCATACCGAAACTAAGAACGAGGCCCTCGGGCAACTAAACAGGACCCTGGCAAAACTAAACGAGACCCCAGCAAAACTAAACATGACCCTACCACAACTACACGAGACCCTCGGACAAATAACCAGGACCCTACCAAAAGTAAACGAGACCCTAGGAAAAGTATACCAAAACTAGCGAGACCCTATGAAAAGTAAACATGACCCTACCAGATATTTCGAGGCCATAGGACAATTAAACATGACCCTCGCAAAACTAAACGAGACCCTCGGAAAAGTAAACAGGACCTTAGCACAACTAAACGAGACCCTAGGAACACTAAACATGACCCTAGCAAACCTAAACGAGACCCTAGGACACTTAAACAGGACCCTACCAGGAGTAAACGAGACCCTAGGGACATTAAACATGACCTTAGCAACACTAAACGAGACCCAACGGAAACTAAAGAAGACCCTGGCAACACTAAACGAGACCCTAGGACATTTAAGCAGGACCTTGCCAACACTAAACGAGACCCTAGGAACAGTAAACAGGACCCTACCAAAGCTAAACGAGACCCTAGGACAACGAAGCAGGACCCTAGCAACACTAAACGATACCCGATGACAACTAATCAGGACCCTAGCAGAACTAACCGAGACCCTAGGACAAGTAAACAAGACCCTACCGAAACTAGGAACGAGACCCGAGGGGTGAAACCAATTAAACAGGAGCCCAGCGCAACTAAACGAGACCATGGGACAACCAAACAGGACCCTAGCATAACTAAACGAGACCCTAGGACAACTAACCAGGACCCTGGCAAAAGTAAGCGATGCCCTAAGACAACTAAACAGTACTCTAGCAAAACTAAGCGACACCTTCGGAAAACTAAACAGGACCCTAGCAAAACTAAGCGAGACCGTCGGACAAGTATACAGGACCCCAGCAGAACTAAACGAGACCTTCGGAACACTAAATAGGACCCTGCCAGAATTTACGAGACTTTAGGACAATTACACAGGGCCCTACCAAAACTAAACGAGACCCTAGGAGACTAAACAAGACCTTCGCAAACCTGAACGAGACCGTAGGCAAACTAAACAGGGCCCTACCAAAACTAAACGATACCCTGGGAAAAGCTAGAGAGGACCTTAGCAAAACTAAACGAGACCCTAGGAGCACGAAACATGACCTCGCCAGAACTAAACGAGACCCACGGACATGCAAACAGGACCCTACCCGAAACTAAACGAGGCCCTAGGAAAATTGGACTGGACCCTAGCAAAGCTAAACGAGACCATAGGACAACTAAACAGGGCCCTACCAAAACCAAACGAGACCCTAGGACGACTAAACAGGACCCTGTCAAAACTATAAACGAGACCATCGGACAATTCAGCAGGACCTACCAAAACTAAACGAGACCCTAAGAAAACTAAACATGACCCAAGAAAAACTAAACGAGACTCTAGGACAACTAAACAGGACCCTACCAAAACTAAACGCGACCCCCGGAAAACTAAACAGGACCCTGCCAACACTAAACGAGACCCCAGGACAAGTAAACAGGACCCTACCAAAACTAAACGAGACCCTAGGACAACGAAACAGGACCCTAGCAACACTAAATGAGGCCCTAGGAAAGCTGAACAGGACCCTGCCGCAACTGAACGAGGCCCTAGCACAACCCAACAGGACCCTACCAAAACGAACAAGACCATAGGAACAGTAGACATGACCATACCAAAACTAAACGAGACCCTAGGACAACGAAACATGACCCTAGCAACGCTAGGCGAGTCCCTAGGACATTTGAACAGGACCCTAGCAAAACTAAACGAGGCCCCAGGAAAACTAAACAGGACCCTACCAAAACTAAACGAGGCCCTCGGACAAATAGACAGGACCCTAGCAAAACTAAACGAGACCATAGGAAAACTTAACAGGACCCTACCAAAACTAAACGAGACCCTCGGACAACTAAGCAGGACCCTACCAAAACTAAACGAGGCCCTCGGAGACTAAACAGGAGCCAACCAAAACTAAACGAGACCTTCGGACAACTAAACGTGACCATACCAAAACTAAAGGAGACCTTAGGAAAACTAAACAGGACCCTAGCAAAACTAAACGAGACCCTAGGACAACTAAACAGGACCCTAGCAAAACTAAGCGAGACCCTAGGAAAACTAAACAGGACCCTGCCAAAACTAAACGAGACCCTCGGAAGAAGGAAAATTTCCCTGGCGACGTACCCAACCGCTGTGCAAAAGCGGGGCGCACATAGTTTACGATACTTTATAGGGGGGCGATGACGGAGCGAGGGTTGCATATGTCTGCAGACGGAATTCGGGAGACTCGCAGGGCGCGGGTTACAGGAAAAGGGCTTGATAAAGCTGATGAGTTGCAATTCCTGAGCACTCCCAGCCACTTCGAGAGAGGGGATCACAGCAGGCCTCGCGAGTGGCGACAGCCTCGCAGATCGCAGCCCCGCAGGGATGGCGAGGTCTACTTTGGGTCCGCGCGTGGCGCCGCTATGCCGGGCCCCCCAGCAGGCCTCGAAAGTGGCGACAGTTTCACAGGTCGCAGCCTCCAGGGGATGGCGAGGTCTGGTCTCATTTGAATCTGCCCGTGGCGCCACTGCGCTGGGCCCCCCAGCAGGCCTCGAAAGTGGCGGCAGTTTCGCAGATCGCAGCCCCCAATGGATGGCGAGGTCTCGTTTGAATCTGCCCGTGGCGCAACTATGCAGGGCCCCCCCAGCAGGCCTCGAAAGTGGCGACAGTTTCACAGATCGCAGCCCCCCCAGAAATGGCGAGGTTTAATTTGAATCCGCGCGTGGCCCTCACTGTGCCGGGCCCCCCGGCAGGCCTCGAAAATGGCGACAGTTTCGCAGATCGCAGCCCCCAAGGGATGGCGAGGTCTCGTTTGAATCTGCCCGTGGCGTAACTGTGCAGGGCCCCCCAGCAGGCCTCGAAAGTGGCGACAGCTTCACAGATCGCACCCCCCCCCCCCAGGGATGGCGAGGTTTAATTTGAATCTGCGCGTGGCCCCCACTGCGCAGGGCCCCCCAGCAGGCTTCGAAAATGGCGACAGTTTCACAGATCGCAACCCCCCAGGGATGGCGAGGTCTTATTTGAATTTGCCCGTGGCGCCACTGTGCTGGGCCCCACAGCAGGCTTTGAAAAAGGCGACAGTTTCACATATCGCAGCCTCCAGGGCATGGCGAGGTCTCATTTGAATCTGCCCGTGGCCCTCACTGTGCTGGGCCCCCCGGCATGCTTCGAACATGGCGGCAGTTTCACAGATCGCAGCCCCCCGGGGATGGCGAGGTTCAATGTCAATCTGCCCGTGGCCCTCACTGTGCAGGGCCCCCCAGCAGGCCTCGAAAGTGGCGACAGTTTCACAGATCGCACCCCCCCAGGGATGGCGAGGTTTAGTTTGAATCTGCGCGTGGCCCTCACTGTGCTGGGCCCCCCAGCAGGACCCGAAAATGGCGACAGTCTCACAGATCGCACCCCCCCAGAGATGGCGAGGTTTAATTTGAATCTGCCCGTGGCGTCACTGTGCTGGGCCCCCCGGCAGGCCTCGAAAATGGCGACAGTTTCACAGATCGCAGCCCCCCAGGGACGGCGAGGTTTAATTTGAATCTGCGCGTGGCCTTCATTGTGCTGGGCCCCCCAGCAGGCCTCGAACATGGCGACAGTATCACAGACCGCAGCCCCCCAGGGATGGCGAGGTCTAATTTGAATATGCGCGTGGCCTTCACTGTGCAGGGCCCCCCAGCAGGCTTCGAAAATGGCGGCGGTTTCACAGATCGCAGCCCCCCAGGGATGGCGAGGTCGAATTTGAATCCGCGCGTGGCCCTCGCTGTGCTGGGCCCCACAGCAGGCCTCGAAAATGGCGACAGTTTCACAGATCGCAGCCCCCCGCAGGCAAGACAGGAAGAGGCAGGGAGGGAAGGGGGGAGGAAGGAGTGGAGACCGCACTGCTCTATTCAAAACGAATGCCCAACCGAGGAGGGTGGGGAAAAAAACAACTAAACATGACCCTACCAAAACTAAACGAGACCCTTGGAAAACTAAACAGGACCCTAGCAAAATCAAAGGAGACCCTGCGTCGCATTTCGGCTCGAACCCGCTGGTGCTCAGCGTTCCTCGCCCCGCCACTAGCGCACTGGCTGCGCCTTATTCCGCCGCGCGCGAAGCCGCGGCCTCTGGCGCGTTGCGCGCCGCGCGGTCTCCATGGCGGCGCCATGGCCGAACTTCGAGGCCGCGCGCGTCGAGGCGGTCGAAGCGTACCTGCTGGAGCAGCGCGCCAGCGACAAGAAGATCAGCTGGCGCACCGCGCTGAATAACCATGCCTCGACGCGCCCTAAAGAGCACGGAGGCGCTTTGGTCCGAGCCGTCACCAATTGCAAGGAATTCGCTGCCTCTGGTGCGGGCTGGCGGTGCACCCTGACTTTGCCGAACAGCTTTGCGCCGGGAGATGGCCGTCGGCTCGTTGCGATCGGGGAGAGCGAGACGAAAAACGAAGCGTCGGAATTCGCTTGCCTCCGAGCCGTCGGTTCGCTCGTCATCGACAACCCAGGCCAGGTTGTGCTCCGACCGGTGCACTGGAAGGTAACGCCCGACGTGCTCGTGGCCAATCTCCCCGGCGTCGCCGCCAACCCTGCCTCTGGCGGGCGCGCGCTGCCAGTGCGCACCCCTGCGCGGCTCCAGGGCGCGGGCTCGGAGGCTGACGCGCATGACGCTGACGCGCGCTTGGTTGAACTCGTCGAAGACATCCTCAAAACGCACGGCGGCGAGTTCGATCCGCCGCGGATTTCCCAGAAGAAGGCGCGCTGGCGCGACGAGCGCCCGTGGGGCACGTTCAATAAGCTTTTAATGCCTGGGGGGCTGAAGGGCTTCCTCGACAAACGCTCCGATAATTTCGCTCGGCGCGCGCACGCAGGCAACAAAGGCATGCTCATCACATGGGCGAACTGGGTGACGCAGGAGGGGCGCGCCCCGCCACCACGGGAGCGCCCCGCCGCGGGCGAAGTCGCACTGCCTCTGATGTGCCCCGCAATAGCGACAGCGCCCCAACAGGGAGTGGCCTCAGGAAGCGGCCTGAAGCGGCCTGAGGGCGCCCCGCCAACTCACCGCCCTCAGGAAGCGGCCTCAGGAAGCGGCCAGAATGCACTGCCTCGGGCGTCGCCCGACAATTCACCGCCCTCAGGAAGCGGCCAGGATCAGGGCAACCCTTGGGAACACCTTGCCTAGGCTTCTGGCGTGGCCGAGTCACTGCCTCTGGCGTGCCGCTGCCTCTGGCGCGTCTTCTGAGGCCAACGCGGCGTCGCGGCAGCTGTTGCCTTGCCTAGGCCTCTGGCGTGGCCGAGTCACTGCCTCTGGCGCGCCGCTGCCTCTTGCGCGTCTTGTGAGGCCAGCGATGCGTCGCGGCTGCTGTTGCGAGCGGAAAAACTCGTCGTCGTCAGCACCACCATCGCAGTCGCCATCAGGACCACCGACATCATCAGCAAAATCAGCGACGTCATGACCGCCGACATCATGACCATCGTCATATATGATGTTCGGCCCCTTGGTGGACCAGTCAGCAACAGAAATGCACGTATCGAAGACGCCCACGGCGAATCACCGCCGCCCCCTGCCTTTCTGGAAGCACCTGCAAGGCCGACAGCTGGCTGTGAGCTTGGCCGAGCTGTCGGGCCACGCGTTCCCCGAGTGGGTTTCGAAAGCGTTCGGGGAACACCGAGTCGGGCGAGCTAGCGGACCAGGTGGTTTCCGAGTTTTCGGGCCTCCTTGAAGACGTCTTGGAGGGGTCTTGGGCCGTCTTGGATGACTCTGGCGGGCCTTTTGGGCAGTCGAAGGCCATCTTGGGGCCATCTACGTTGTCTTGGAGGCCATTTTGGCCGTTCTGGCTCTTGAGCGCTGTTGGGGCTGTCTGGGTGGACTCTTGGGCCCCTCTTCGGACTGTCTTGGGTCATATTTGGGCTATATTGGGTCTCCAAACGCATCGGTAGCGGGACGGCGAGAAGTAAAACCGACTTGGTTTTTGATAGGTGTTTGAAGCAGTTTGGCCTTATCTGGGGGTGGTCCTGAGGGGGCCCCGCGAGCCTTCCCTGAAGGGAAGAGGGTCTTGAAAGGAACAGGTAATTCGTTAGACCACCTTACAGCCCAAAGGGTTTGCGGGATTTTCAAAAACAGTGTTTGCACACTACGGGGTTTTTGCTTGCGTGCTAAGATAACTGGGCCGCTGTGTTGCTCCGGCCAGCTCGTCGTCGCCCATCGCCGCCCATCGCCGCTCGGCCCCAGTGATTGTCAGGTTGGCTCGTCGCCGCCCGTCGCCGCGTTTGTTAACATTGCTTGGCCTTGCTTTGCAAGGCGTTGCTCTGCATCAGCCTGCTTAGCGTTTTTGTCCGTTGCATGGTTTTGCTTCGCATTGTTTTGCTTTGGGTTGCGTTGCACTGTTTTGCGCAGTTTTGATTGTTTCTCATTGCTTTCCACTGCTTTGCATTTCCTTGCTGCGCCTGGTTTTGCGTTGCTTTGGTTTGATTTGCAGCGGTTTGTATTGCTGTGCATTTCGGTGCTGTCATTTGCATCGCTCTTCTTTGCATTGCTGTGCATTGTTTGCCTTGCTTTACATTGGTTTGCATTGCTTTGCCTTGTGCTCCTTTACATTGCTTTGCCTTGCTTTGCTTTGCAACGTCTTGCTGTGCATTGCATTGCGTCGCATTGCTCTGCATGACTTTGTATGGTTTTGATTTGCATTGTTTTTCAGTGTTTTGCATTGCTTCGCTGCGTTTCGTATTGCTTTGCATGGCTTTGCATTGTGTTGCATTGCGTTGCGTTGTTTTTGCTTGCATTGCTTTGCATTGCTTTGAACCTCTTGGTATTGGATTGCGTTGCTGTGCATTGTGTTGCTTTGAATTGCTTTGCGCCGCCTAGATTGCACCACATTGATTGCACTACTTACATTTATCAAATTGATTGCACCAAGCATGCACCGCATATTTTTTCAGCTATTCGGGGTTCACACTGTGTAACCTTTAGCTTTGCCTTAGGTTCGTCAACCTGTTCGGTGCGATGCCTCCCACCGCAGGCCCATATTCACGTCTTGGAGTCCAGAGCGGCCGGCAACCACTTTCTTCGGAAGGCCCACGATCGCCCCAACATTGCCTTGTCAGTGCTTCGGAGAGGCTTGCAGCAGGCCTCCAGACACCAGAGCGACGTCGGGACGATTCCCCAGCACGCCGCGCATCTTGTTACGCGCAACGGGAGCCGACAGGACCAAGCCGTCCTTGCGGTCGCGCGTGGCCGCGGTGGAGAGGCGCCTGCTGGCCCTGCACGGTTGGCGCGAGGCGCGTGGCGCGTCGGGATGATTGCCAATGACGCTGACAATGCCGACGGCGATAATGACGATGGCGACGGCGACGACGACGGTCACGATGACAACGGCGACAACATCAACGGTGACGACGATGGCAATGATGACACAGGCAACAGCAACGCTGACGACCACGCTGACGAGGGCGACGATGATAACGGCGACGACGTCGGCGGCGACGACGACGACGACGACGACGACGGCGCTGGCAACGGCGGCTGCAACGGAGTCGGCGACGGCGGCGGCGACGGCCACTGCGACGGAGACGGCAGCGGCGGCGGTGGTGGTGGCAGCGGGGGAGACTAAAGGTAGCGAGGGGCGCCAGGGATGCCGAGCACGGCCCCCGCCATCCAGCATTGCTGTTCACCACAGCGACTGCTGACCCTGCTGCGTCATGGAAATGTGGCGACGCCAGCGCGGGTTTTCGGTCTGGAACACCCTCCTAGGGCCGGTTTCCGAAGTGGTGGCTCACGGAAGGCAGTTTACGGCGCGAAGCACACATGGGGTCAAGAGCTTTGGGGGCCCCAGAGTGCCAGGATCCTCAAGGTCGAATCGGTGGCGCGGTGTCACAGCTCATAGCCCCCTGAGGACATGATTCAACCTTCGCTTTCTCTTTCATCCATGCCAAGTCATTCCAGCCACCAGTGAGAGAAGTCAAAGCGAGAACAAAGCGAGAGAAAGGATAGGAGACACGATTTTTGCGCGGCTAAGCGAGTGCCAGGGTCTGTCAAACAAGACGGTGCCATAAGACTCTTGCGGCGCAGCAGGCTGCTGAGTTCTCCCATGCGACGTGACACAAGCGACGGCGGCGACAATGGCAGCGAAACTTACGAGGAGAAGGATCATGGATTCTGGGATCTAGCCAACGTAAGACTGTGCCAGGCGGTCTGCCAATAGCAAGCCACGATACTCATAGTAATCATCATCAGGATATTCTGGTTTGGGGGTGGGCACACGTCACCCACCTTGCGATTGTCATGGGCTCCGATCCTTTTCGCCAATTCGATTCTGAATGGCATTTTGGAGACTTGCCAATGGGCGGGCCTTCGCTGGCTTTGAGCACCTCTGCTGGAATACCGTAAGTATTCCGATCCCTCTCGAAAGAACTGAGACCCCTGAGTGCAAGCACAAACTGGTGAATAAGAGCGATCCCTTTTCACAACAAGGCTCTCGCTTGAACTGCAAGCGTATGGGGCGCGCGTTTTTCAAAGGAGTGTTTCCTGTGGGTTGCAAAGAGAGAATCGTTGTAGGGACTTGGGACGGAAGGGTGTCTGGCAGCATCGATGTTGTATCCTGTGTTCACCCTGGTCACTGCTCACCCAAACCTCCCATCCTCACCATCCCTGCTCCTCCTCCTCGTCCTCTTTCAAGATCCGCATGCAGGTGGCTGAGCAGCGGGGAGGCCCCATTCGGCCGCCCGCGCGCACCTCGGCCCCCAGCCCATCTTTTGCGACCACGGGACTGGCGCGCGGCCGCGATCGCGCTCGCCCGCGTGGCGTCGGCGGGCCAGGCGGGAACGGGCCACTGCTCGTGTCCGCCTCCGCTCGTTGCAGGTGGCCCTGCCGCTGCGGCAGCACCACGGCAGCTTGGTTCCGGTCACGGGCAAGAATGGTGCAGGCCGCGGGGCTCCAGAATTGTATACAAGTTGTTCGGCTCGTGGACTGTGCGAATGGAATCCATTCCTGGTGCAGAGAGATTGTTGGAGCAAGTCCGCATCTAGCTCACCCTGCTCAAGGGCAAGAGACCGGAGGGAGCAAGGCTTACAAGAAGGAGACCGACCTGGCGTTGAGCTTGATGCTCACTGGCGCATAAGTTTCGTTTTCGAGCGCCATCCTGCTGAAGGCGCTCGAGGTCACGACCGACCCGCACCTCAAGGCAACGTTGCAGGCCGAGACGCAGTGACAGAAAGCGGCAAGACGCCCTGACCCAGCCATTCTCTGGGCTGGGAAGTCCACAGGCGCGCCGAGAGTGGCCTCGAAAGATGCCAACCAACGGCACGACCAGGCTACGGCGGCAGTGCAGCGTGCCACAGATCAGCTACATAAAACGCAAGCTCGAGAGGCAGAGATTGTCCAGCTGCTCGCCGAGGCAGAGATTGCCAAACGGATAGCCGTGCGTGCGCTAGCTATGGAAGTTGGCTTAACCACTGCGGTCTCGGCAGGAACGGCTGCCAACGGGGATGCTCCATTTCCAGAGTCGGGCAACGCGTTCGACGCCTTGTGGGACACCAGATTTTTCGAGGCCCTGCGCAAGAGCGAGTACGAGTGCGAGCAGAGCGAGACGGACGAGCTGCTGCGGCTGGAGCAGGACTTCAGGCAGGCCAAGACGCTCATCGGCGAAAGGGGCGAGAAGGCCACGGCCTGGAAAATCAGGATCGAGACCCTCCAGCGGTCGGCCCGCGAGCGCCTGGCCAAGACACGCAAGGGGACCGTCGGCACGCTCTTCGAGGGCGGCGCGGCCCTTCCAGCTGCCGGCAGCGAGCCCATACCTGGGAGCGGCAGCGGGGGGTAGTGAGGCGAGCCAGCTCCCGAGGTTCCCGGCCTGGAGGCAAAGGAGAAGCTCGACGCGGAGACTGGCAGGACCCGCGAGGCCCCAGCCACTGCGGCGGCGGCTGCTGTGACGGCCCGCCAGGCCACGGCAGCGGCGGCGAAGACGGCTGGCAAGGCTGGCGCGGGGGCGGCGGCATCCAAATGACCATCGATGGGGTGCGGCAGATTGCGCCGCCACTGGAGCGAGCGGTGGCAGATCCTGCCCCTCTTCATCTTCCTCATCCACGGAGCCCTCTGCTTCGGCGAAGGCAATGTGCAGCACAGCAAGTGCAGCGACGTCGTCGTCCCCCACACTGTCTACTTCAATTTCCACGGGTTCGTCGGCCTGGGCAGGCGAGAGCAGTAGTACCGAAACGAGGCGCGCCCAGGTTCAGGATGCGGCAGTTCTTCGTGGTGATTTTCAGACATCCGACGTCAGCGCCAACGACGCCTCCCAAGTCTTTTCAGCAACATTACCCATCGGCCGGTGACAGTGGGTATGTCTTTCCATTCCCAGAGCCTCTCAATGTACTCAGGCGCCTTCCTAGTTCAATCAACGAGCATGCTTCCCTTGTTCCTCCATTTTGAAGGGTTGGGCGGCCACCCAATATTCCTCCAGCGCCTTCCCACTTCATTTGTCGACCCACCTCTCCCGACCGATGGCTGCCATACCCGGCGGCAAGTCCTGGAATTATCTCGAGCGGTTGGCGGGTGCCCGTTCATATCGCTTATTTGCGCTGATGATCTGCACTGCCATTTCCTCCCGCGTTCCCCTCCCACCGCCCTTTCCGGGTCAAGCTGCACCGGCGAGAGGTTCGAGGGGCGGCTGCGCCAATTCTGCCCCTCCGCGAAGGGCTGCCGCCAACCTCTTGTTGTGAAGAAGTGTTCCACGTAGACATCTGGTAGCGGAGCTACCGTCGAACGGGCTTGCTCCACAGTGGGGCGTGTTGTCGCGAAGGTCGCGGCGGAAACTGCTTCGTTTGGCCCCCACGGTAACCTGAAGTCGGGCGTGTCCCTCTCCAGGAAGAATATTCACAAATAGTCCAACAATATTCGAGGGACGGTGTTTGTACTATGGTTGGCAATGTTTGGGCATTTTTTTCAGTGTTTTTAGTTTTTCTCCCCAAGCCCGCCTGCAGAGGGGACATGCCCGACCTGATGGTAGCCTGAGGAGCACCCTGTCGCCATCCCCGCCGATTGGTGGAAGAAAGAGAGTGGGTGTCCCCAGGGGTCTTTCTCGAGGCGCTCTGGGCTCTCCTGCCTTTGGTTTCCGCCGTCGTGAGCACAGTTCCCTCCAGTGGTTTTCACCACGATGGTGGTGTTGATGATGAGCAGTTCTTTATTCACGCGCCGTGTGTTCAATTCTGTCTGTCGCCATGCCCAGGTCGGCTTCGCACTGTTTTTTTGTTGACAGTTACCCGCAGGAGCGCTCCAGCAGCGCAGCTGCGTAGGATCAGAGGTCCTCTTCCCGATATTTCCCGTTTTCGTTCCGCGCTCCTGCCGGTCACAAGGGCCAGGGCTCTTGTGGCGGATGTTGCGGTTCGTTTGATTTCGGGAAGGCTGCCGGGCTGCCCGGGGGGCACGTGAGGCGCGTCAGACGAATAGGACCTGTGCTCCCTGCTGCTCCTGCTGCTGCCCCCCCCTTCCTGCTCCGAAGTTTGTCGCTCTTTTCGTTCTAAGACACTGTGCCGAATCTTACAGTAGAACAGTGTCATCGGTGCCGTGGCTCGTGCGGCGAGGCTGGTACAACCAATCGGCTGGCCACCGAGTGCTTCTCTCTGATTCGAGCGACCGACCAGACACTCAGGGTTCCTCGGTGTCGACGCATGTCTCTCGCTTCTCGCGGGGGGACGGGATCGCCGGTCTCACGGAATGGTATATCACGAATTGTTGGCCTTTTGGTATTGCAAGTCTTGAGGGAGGCTCAGTTCGTCTTGTCCCTGGGGGTTTTGCCGACAAGCGTTCGCCACCCGACTCCCAATTTACGAAGACCAGGGATGATATTGCGGCCGTATCTCAAGGAACCTCTGGCTCCAAGTTTTCAGCAAGGCTGAGAAGGCGGCCCGGGGTCGGTAATGAATACGGACACGGTTCGCGTTTGTTCTCATTTCATTTCTTTCAGAATCCATAATCGCCCTCGAATTTTTCCCAGGGCCCATGTTTTGGCAAGGTGTTCATCACATACTGATCTCTAATGGCTTCCATGGCCCGAAGAACGGGTTTCCAAAAGGCAGACTGGCGATTGTTCTCATTCGATCCTCCTTCGCCTCATTCTCCTCGGGGGCCTGCCAGTGTCTGGTGGCCAATGGGTCCCTCGAGTGTTCCGTGGGCAACACGAACTGCAAGATTGCCAGCAGTTGGTGGTCGTCCAGAGAATTGCCCCTTTGCTCGAGCTCGTGTCGAGCGATCGTGTGACTGCCGAAGCGCCGATTCGACCCGACCTGGAGGAGGGAGGGGGGAATGACGGAGGGATGGGGGAGGAAGGAGGGAGGACGGGACAGGAGGGAGGGGGTGGAGCGGGGGGAGGGAGGGATGGTAGCGAGGAGTGCAGGAAGGGAAGCAACAGAGGGAGGGCGTTGGGGAGGCATTTCAGATAGAGCCCCTCTGCTCCGCAGGCCGCGCCAGTGGGTGCCAGTGAGCCGGCGCCCCCGCCGTGCGGAGCGGCCTTGTGGCCCCTGGCCGCCGCGTCTGTCGAGGCGCCCGGCCCCCCTCTGCCGGTCGGCCCCCCTCGTGCAGAGCAGGGCGGGCGAAGACAGCGGGAGCTGTCCTCGGGGAGGGGGTGCCCTCGTGGCCACGGCTGGGCGCACTTGGCCCCCGGGAGGGGTCCGGGGGCCGAATTGGAGCTGCCGTTGCCTCAACCCGCCCTGCTCCGACTCGTGGCCAGGGGGCTGGCTTGGGTCGGCCGGGCGAACACCCAGGAGGCCACATGCGAACCCTACCCCACCACCACGTGATTTCTGAGAGGGGTTCGCATGTGGTCTCCTATCTGGCTCATGGGCAGGGGGCCGGCCTTGGTCAGAAGGGGAAGCCCCGGCTTCCGGCGGATTGATTTCGGTAGTTACGATCGATTCGCTACGATTCGGACGAAGCTGGTGACGAAGGCCGGCAGCAGTTCCTGCCGACTTTGAGCAGGGTTCTTTGTGGGCGTCCCCGCAGATGTTGTCAGTTGAGACACAAGGGTCGCTTGCCCAAGATCGGCCGCTGTCGGGTTTGAACAGCACTTGCTGTTGGACATCGTACCCATATTTTCCGCACGCATGTCGGTTGTGCAAATGGACTCCTCCGACAGTTCGATCACCGATCGGTCAAGAGAAAAAAACACAACAACATACATGTCTTTCGAATGTCCGAGTGGATGTGCTGCGTTGATCTTTGACAGTTTATGTTAATGCAGCCAGTTCGTCGTCTAACCGAAACGGGTAGCCGGTAGCTGGTGCCTCGGCAGCGCGCAGGGAGGCAAGGTGGCAGGGAGGTGGCAGGACAGCACCGCGTCGGCGGGAGGTTGCGCGGAAGAGAGGCATCGGACAGAGTTGCCGTCCGCGGAGTGCCCACCACGGTGGCGCTGACTGGCGGCGTGGTGGGAGCTCGCGCGCAGCTTCGGACGCAACGTTTCACTGGGCGGTGCCTGGGAAGGGGTCGCCGTCTGTCCAATTTCTGAGGGCTGCGGCCCATCCCGCCCATCCCCCGAGGGAGGCGCGCGGGCTCGATGGTGACAGTTCGCTCGTTCTCTCTCCTCTCGCCCTCCTCCGTGCCCGCTTGGGCTCCAGTGCCCCCTCCGTCCCGCTGGGCGCGGGGCGCGGCGGAGGATCCTGCGCCCGGCCGTCTGGGCGCGCGCATCGATGGCTGCGCAGACGTCCAGGACCGGCGGCTCAGGATCCGCCAGTCATCAAACATGATACAACCTCTAGTTTCGATTGGCGCATCTGCAAGAAAGACCCCCTTTAATCCCTAGTGTTCTTGCCCCTCCTCACTTAGGGCCCCTCCCAAAGGATTGGGGGTACCCTCGGGACCGAGACCCTGGGCAAGGCCTCGGGCAGGACACGCTTCGCCAGGCGAAGGGTAGCACCCTCGACGGCCCGCTGGGCCTCCTGTCTCGTGCGAGCTCACTTGTCAACCTGGGCCGCAGCATCAGCCAAGTACTTGTCCCACGAGGCGTCTGCGCGCATCTGCTCCTGCAGCGCGCGGTCCAGGGCCTTGGACTGACTGCGCTTGACCGCTTCCGCTGGTGATACCTCGACCTCGAGCAGCTGTGGTGGCCTGGCGGAAGGCTCATCGAGCGGCGCGCTAAACTAGGACAGCAGATCTGCAACCACGGTAGGCTGGAGAAGACCAGCAGCCGTCTTGAGTCTTGAGGCGGGAATGGTTTTCTTTTCCACTGTGGTGACGATAAGGGAACCTTCCGCACTCGCCACGGCGCGCAGGGCGACGACTATAAATCCAATGACCGCTCTTGCTCACGCCATGTAGACACGAGCCTTGTCGCCACGAAGCCGCGACCTAGCGGTCACTTCAGTCTTTCCGCTCTGATTCCGCGGACTACCAGGAGCACATTTTGGCGGCGTTATGATTAGGGTGCTTTGACTGCCGCGCTGGCAGCAGGACCCTGATCCTGTGAAGCTGGCGAGTTCTGCCGCGGACTGAGGGTATCCGATCTGCATGGAGGCTGATACATTTTATTTATATCTATATATATATATATATATGTGATATTTGGATCCAAAGCGGCTGCGGACTGGAGGAGGAGGGAGGAGGGGAGGGGGGTGAGGGGAGGAGGTTGGCTTCGATTGGCTGCGGAAGAGTTCGACCCCCTCCCATCCACACCCCGCGCAATCGCAACAACGGGTGCTGCGGCTGTTCGTGTTCGCGTGCACATTGTGACGACGGTGTGCGGCACGTAGGGTATATGGGCGAATTCGGCGGCGGCGGACGATGGCAGGGTCGTCAAGACGTGCTCAATTCTAGGCAACTCTGTTGAGAGGATCCTCGGGACCTGTACAGAAAGAGAGGGCCAGGGCAACTCACATAATCAAATTTTGAAAGAAATCTGACCTGACCATGGGGCGACACGCCTGTGGCATCGTTCTCTGGCAGCAGCGCGGTTGGCTGCTATCCTGGCCAATTTGTCAGCTGTGAGGACGGGGCCAGGGGGCGGGGGAGGGGGAGGGGCCGAAAGAGGCGAGGCGGGGAAAGGAGAAGGGGGAACCCCGTCCTCATGGAAGAAAGACGGGTCTCCGGCCTCGTTGGGCATGGCGACGGGGCGGCTGCCTGCTGCTGCCTCGGCTTCTTCCGCCTGGGTGCATTCCTGCGGCGGTGGGTGGCCGGATTCTTCGGCCGGGGAGGGGTGGGAGCCAGCAGGAGGCGAGGGCGGGGGAGGAATCCAACGGCTTGCCTCTGGATCACCGCGCTTCCTGGAAGTTGCGGTGTGTGCGGCGAAATTTGGGGCTTCCCAGAAATCATCCGACACATCTACCCTGAACTCAGATAACCCTGTATCTGCAATATCCTCCCCCTCCTCGGGAGCCACATCCGAGGTGGGGGGAGGAGGTGGGGTATCTTCTTCCGCATCCGATGGCCATGCGCTGCGTCGTACATATCTTGAGCGATCGGTGCGCACATTCTTTCCGGGTACGTCTTTTTGGCGCTGGTCGTGAAGGTGCGGTTATCTTCACTTTTGCCCAGCAGTGTGGTGTGGATTCCCCGTCGTGGCAGCTTTTCCCCCCATTGACGGCTGTGAGATACTGGTACATCCTCGGGAGCCTCAGGGCGAGAATTTTGGTGGGGGCTCTACTTATGGTCTCTGGCGGATCGTCCTGCAGCGTACACTGATCGAAATCCATGGCAACTGGGCAGCGCTCGATCGACCTAGGTGGAAGCCACGTGAAGCTGGAAACTGCCTGTGCTTTCCACACTGCTGGCTACGGATGCTCCAGCCACGCACACGTGCCTGCTCTGACATGCTCTTCCATGAGGAGGATGAGGGAGTGTAGCAACTGATTTCCTATCTCGAGCTGGAGCGGCTGTTTGTCCGTGCTCCATGGTACCCCCCAGTAGTGGGCGTGTGTCCTGAGCGGGGGGGTGGGTACCCCCCAGTAGTGGGCCCTCTTCCCAGCGTGCTGCGCTCCAGGTCTCACATGCCCCCCCCCTCCCCCCTGTGACCCAGATTATCCGTGCTCTGATGTGAGGGAGGAGGGAGGAGGGGAATGGGGTGAGGGGAGGAGGTTGGCTTCGATTGGCTGCGGAAGAGGTCGACCCGCCTCCCCTCCACACCCCGCGCAGCCGCAACAACGGGTGCTGCGGCTGTTCGTGTTCGCGTGCACATTGCGACGACGGTGTGCGGCGGCAAGCAGGGTATGGGCGAACGCAGGGAGGAGGGATCACGTCGCAGCTCAACATTTGTCACTTCGGTGTCATTGCGCGGTGGTTTCATGCATGACGTCTTTAGAGCAGAGATGGTCCATGACGTCTGTGGAGCAGAAATGGTTTACGTTTCCTGATCTGGCAGGTGCCTGCAGTGGCTTCCGCGGCATCTACGCCCGTGGCAGCAGCGGCTCAGTGTGATTGGGGTCTTGCATCAACGCACGCTGGGCGGTCTTTTGTGGGGGGGGGGCTGAACAGTTCCTCCCTCCTCCCCCTCGTCCGCTTCCTTGCTCCTCCTTCTCCCTCCTCTCCCTCCCTTCCTGTCTGAGGGAGCCTGGGTGGCCGCGCTTCTCTCTTATGGACGCGTCCACGGCCCGCGCCTGTGCAGGACAGATCCGTCCATGGCCCCTTCGCGATCCCCGCTGCGACCCCGCCATGCCTTTGCAGCTGTGTGTGCATCTACAGGTCCGCGAACATCGCCGCGCTTCACGCGTCGCTGCCCGGGGTGGAGGGGCGTTCTTCCCCAGAAGCTTTCAGCAGGACAGCTTGAACGCGCGAAGACAACCGCGCTTCGCGAAGCGCGAAGCTCGCATGCCTCTCTCATTCCCCGTCCAAGCAGCGTTAATGAGGAGCGTGGCGCATCCCACAACAGGACCCCTGGCTGAGTAGGAGTGGTCATAGGGGCTCCAGATTCAGACACGCACGCACCCACTCGTCTGTTCTTTCCTTTCTTCTTTCTCTCCCCGTCCCTTCCCCCTCCCCCGTTTGCTCTTCTCCCCCGTCTCCGCACCTGCTTCCCATGCCCCCCCTTCCACTCCCCCTGCACTTCCCATCCCACTCCTGGGGAGCCCACTCGTCGCCACGGCTGGGTGCGACAGCTCGACCAGCTCGTCGTGGCAGTCATGGGGAGGACAAGGGGGGACTGGCTCTTCTCACCCCGTCCTCCTTTCTCTTTCTCCCCCCCTGGTCCTTCATTCTCCCCCTCTTCACCTGCCTTCCTCCTCCCTCCTCTCTACCCTCTCTTCTCTCTCCTGCCTTCTTCCTGCGTGCACTTCTGGGCCCCCGTGTCAGGCCGTTCGCCTTGGCTGTGAATCATTGGCGAAGTTGTGAACTGTGGTGGACTCAGTGCGCCGTTTCGCGACTTGCACCATTCGCAGAGTGGCGCACAGTACAGGGGAAGTTGCTTCGGTTGTCAAGTGCGCAGACACTGTCACTCCCAGGTCGGCAGCGCAGATGGACCAGACCCAGGCAGCATCTCGTTTGGTTTCGTAGGCCGTGGCGGCTTGGTGGTGTTGGCATCTTTTTTCTTGCAGGAACACGACGTTGCGAGCAAGAGACGCGACCAGAAGTCTCGACCCCAATCTCGATGCGGGAACAGTTCCTTGGTGGTGCTGGCACCCTCTTTCGTGCAGAATCACGCCGTTGCGAGCAAGAAACGCGACCAGAGCTCTCGACCCCAGCTCGATGCGGGAACAGTCCGTGAGGGTCCAGGAGCCCGAAACGGATGCCAACGTGTTGTGTGTGTTTTTTGTTGGCGACGTCGAGATGTCAGGCCCACTCCCCTCCCCCCACCAAACCTCCGCTCAAACTCTACCCCCTGACCCCTCCCGCGGCCGTCACGGAAGGGGTCGGTTTGGCCGTGCCCGCGACGACCTTTTCCTTGGGGATTGGCGTTGCATCCCGACCCGTTCTGTTAGCGGAAGCCCCGAGCGCTGAAGGTCGTAAATAATCTCCATTTGATGTTGTTTGGTCTATCGTTTGGTGCGTAACGGTCGGTACCCGGCCCCCCCAAGATAACGCGTCGGGAGCCTTGAGACGGGGGTCAATGCAAACGGGGGTCAGCCAGAGCGCCCGATCTTGCAGGATCCTGCAGCGCCAGGGTCGCATTGACCCGGGTTTGGGTGCAGGATCCTGCAGGATTTTGTAGGACTTTGCAAGGCTTGACTGACCCGGGTCTGGATTGACCTGGGTCAGAAGATCCCCGAACGCGGGCGGGGCCGCCCTCCACATGCTGGCGCTCGCGTGCAAACTATAGCAGTCGCAGCGCACCCACACCCCGACGCGCCCCACCCCGCCCAAGCGTCGGGGATCAGAACTCCTTCCCCAGACGGGTCCAGTGAAGCAGTCCGGACAGAGTTTCGAGGCGAATACACACGGGAGTCGTGGGAGACCCAAGGATCGCGCGAACATGTCGATCCTCGTACACGGGACGTGGGAGACCCAAGGATCGCGCGAACATGTCGATCCTCGTTCCTCGAGCCTGGAAGGTCGAGTCGAAAGGCGGCCCCCCCCCCTCCCAGGCTCAGAGGAAAGAGAAGCGATACCACCACCACGAAGCCGGGGTTTGCTAAAGGTGCCCCTGGCCCAAGGTGCCCCCGGTTTCTCGCTCCATTTGGGAGTCCCTGGGGCCCTCTGGACCTCGTGCAGGGTGCTCTGGAGGCCGCGGGGGCCTCCTTGGAAATCCTGGGGGCACCTTGGTCCAGGTGCACTTCTAGCAACGCCCGACCAAGGCGGACCACCTTGCGCGAGGCAGTCCACAAGGCCTCCCCGAGGCTGGAGGCTGCAGAAGCCTCGAGCCGGGCAGGGGGTCCGCGCCACAGGTCGCCCTCCCCCCCGCCATGGCATCTCGCGCTGGTCGCGGCTCCAGGCCTCCCACGTGGGGTGCGAGCAGATGCATCGGCCCATGGCGGCTCGGTATGCCAGGCGATCGCAAGCATGGGTCAATGGGGCGCGGATTAGCGACAGGCCCCGTTTCCATGGGAAATCGCAGGTGTCCGCCGCCGAGCGAGGCGGCACTGGCCACATTTTTGGGAGGGCACCTCCCCCGATCCATGGACTTGGCGACCGCGCGCCAAATCGATGGAGCGCTAATCCATGTTTGCGCGCCCCCGAAATCCATCCCCAAGACTGCAGACTGCAGAAGTCTCGAGCTGGGCAGGAGGGCCACGCCACCCATCGCCCCCGCCCGCGGCTTCTCGCGCTGGTCGTGCGAGCAGATGCATCGGCCCATGGCGGCTCGGTATGGAGCCTGACTTTCTCCGCGCCGACGTCGCCGATGCATCGGCGATGCGGTGCGATCCCCCGACGCCATCTGCTGTCCACTCGGGCCCCACTGGGGAGGCCTCCAGTGGTAGTGTCGCTTCCCCCTGCCCCCATCACGAGGATCGAGGATCGAGGATCGAGGATCGAGCAGGAGGAGGAGCACCGAGGAGGAGCAGGAGGTGGCGGATCGAGGGCCGATCCCATCAGGTGACGACGCGGCGGTGCCCGCCGCCTCGCCGCAGGCCCTGGTCGACCCGTGGGCGGTGCCCGCCGGCCCCTGGACGGCCCCGGCCGACCTCCGGGCGGCGCCGGCCGATCCCTGGTCGAAGGCCAGCGCGAGCAGCTCGCCGGTGCGGAGGCGTCAGGCCGCGCCGTGCCGACCGCGCTGGAAAGGAGGAGGAGGAGGAGGAGGAGGAGGAGGAGGAGGAGGAGGAGAGGAGGAGGAGGAGGGGGGAGGAGGGGGGGAGGGAGGAGGAGGGAGGAGGAGGAGGGAGGAGGAGGAGAGGAGGAGGAGAGGAGGAGGGAGGAGGAGGAGGAGGAGGCGGGGCGATCCTCGGCTATCCCCGCGCCGTGCCGACCGCGCTGGAAAGGTGAGGGCGGAAGAGCCACCCGGACTGGCCAATCGGCGTTTACTGAACGGCCCTGGGCGTTTACCAGACAGCCCTGCCCTGTTCGATTCCTTCTTCGGGCGCGTTTGCTGAAGGCCTCGCGTGTCGGGGTGGTTACTATCGGGGTGGATTTTCTGCCCTCTACTCGGGGGCAACGACGGGGGACTGACCCAGGGGGGAGGGCATCGACCCCCACCCTCCCATGCCTCGCCGATCTGGGCCCTGCCCCGCCCAGGGGCGTGCGGTTTCGCCATCGACAGATTCACTCGCCGACCTGTCGGCGACGTGTCGCCGATTTCAAGCCGACGCTTCCCCCTATGATCCAGCCCCCCCCCCGATCGTTCATGATCGTGGCCCAGGTTCAGAAGGTCAGCGCTGACGGGGGTAATCCAATCTCGGAGGAGGGCCAGTCGAGACTCATGGGCGGCTCTCCCTTCTGGTACGCTTGTTCAACACACTTGCGCATCACATTCGCAAATGCATTGGTGACGAATGCCGATTACCCACTTCGATTGCCAAATCTGTCGAGCAGATTCCCAACATCATTTCTCAACCCCCCTTCTGCCTCGCCCCCTTGCACCTCCAGTGGTTCTTTGCCGTCTGGTCGTTCCTTCATCTCCCTTTGCCTCTTGGTCTCCCCGTCCCTCCACTCCACCCGGCGGCAGCTGGGAGGAGGGTCATCGAGGGCCTCGAAGGATACAGTCCGCAGCTCGAAGCCCGACGGAGGAGGAGGAGGAGGAGGAGGAGGAGGAGGAGGAGGAGGAGGAGGAGGAGGAGGAGGAGGAGGAGGAGGAGGAGGAGGAGGAGGAGGAGGAGGAGGAGGAGGGAGGGAGGAGAGCGGGGCGATCCTCGGCTATCCCCGCGCCGTGCCGACCGCGCTGGAAAGGTGAGGGCGGAAGAGCCACCCGGACTGGCCAATCGGCGTTTACTGAACGGCCCTGGGCGTTTACCAGACAGCCCTGCCCTGTTCGATTCCTTCTTCGGGCGCGTTTGCTGAAGGCCTCGCGTGTCGGGGTGGTTACTATCGGGGTGGATTTTCTGCCCTCTACTCGGGGGCAACGACGGGGGACTGACCCAGGGGGGAGGGCATCGACCCCCACCCTCCCATGCCTCGCCGATCTGGGCCCTGCCCCGCCCAGGGGCGTGCGGTTTCGCCATCGACAGATTCACTCGCCGACCTGTCGGCGACGTGTCGCCGATTTCAAGCCGACGCTTCCCCCTATGATCCAGCCCCCCCCCCCGATCGTTCATGATCGTGGCCCAGGTTCAGAAGGTCAGCGCTGACGGGGGTAATCCAATCTCGGAGGAGGGCCAGTCGAGACTCATGGGCGGCTCTCCCTTCTGGTACGCTTGTTCAACACACTTGCGCATCACATTCGCAAATGCATTGGTGACGAATGCCGATTACCCACTTCGATTGCCAAATCTGTCGAGCAGATTCCCAACATCATTTCTCAACCCCCCTTCTGCCTCGCCCCCTTGCACCTCCAGTGGTTCTTTGCCGTCTGGTCGTTCCTTCATCTCCCTTTGCCTCTTGGTCTCCCCGTCCCTCCACTCCACCCGGCGGCAGCTGGGAGGAGGGTCATCGAGGGCCTCGAAGGATACAGTCCGCAGCTCGAAGCCCGACGGAGGAGGAGGAGGAGGAGGAGGAGGAGGAGGAGGAGGAGGAGGAGGAGGAGGAGGAGGAGGAGGAGGAGG
>CAUYUJ010021704.1:0-27777 GCA_963575745.1 Prorocentrum cordatum | reverse complement strand
AGAATTGCCAGCAGAACTATCAGATTGCGAGTCGACAATATGATAGAGACCACTACCTGCGACGCTTGTGAGGAGGGGGAGGAGGAGGAGGAGGAGGAGGCGGAGGAGGAGGAGGAGGAGGAGGAGGAGGAGGAGGAGGAGTTTTGATGCTTTTGTGCAGGGGGGGGAATGAAGTGCGATTCCCTCCCCCAGCCGTAACGCCTCCCCCGACCCCCACTGCAGTGTGCCCCGATCTCAGCCGCAGCGCACGCGCGCACCAAGGCCTCGCGGCAGGGTGTGGTCGCAACGTCCCCGTGAACCATGGCCTCGCAGCAAGGATCATATCGTGACGTATGTAGGCACATTGCGAGACGAGAAGACCAGAACACAGGAAACGAAAACGAGGGAGAGAGAGAGGGGAGAGGGAAAGAGAGAGAGAGAGAGGGATAGGTGAGGGGGGTTGCGAGGGAAACGGCGGGCAGCAGCAGACGACAAGGACTGGGGGAGGAAGGAGGAGAGAAGAGGAGAGAAAGGCCAAACCCAGCAGGCGGCAACAGCGCGAGGTGCCCACAGTCAACGTGAGCGTTCGCGGGCAAGTGTGGCGCACGCAGGTTTATCGCCGGAAATCTCAGGCACCTTGCGTGGTTCAATTCATTGTGACGTTGGCAGGGTTTGTTATGATTGCCGTTGCGCACACGTGTGGTGATCGCACACGATGATGATACACTGGCATGGTCTGGCTTCACTCGCTGTTTGGCTATTGCGAGCTCATGGTGGTGCTCAGAGTCAAGTTTTGGTGCAAGCAGAAAGGAGGATGAGGACGAGGACGGCGACGAGGAGATGAGAAGAGATGGCAGGCAGGGAGGGAACAGTATAACAGAGCTTTTCAGTTGCTGAAGCATCATTCGCAGCATCCCAGAGCTATCACATGTGTGCATGTGTGCAGCCTGCGCAAAGTACGTTTTTTCCGACGACGGGGACGACGACGACCTCATCCTTTCCCCCCGATCCCATTCGCCTGAGTACGACAGGACACCCGAATTCCTTCTTCAGTCTGATCAGAATTATGATATTCCTGTATATATTCCTGTGTCTCTTGATCATCTTTTTCCTCCTGCCCCAAGCCGGTGTCGCAGGGCTCTTTTCGGCTCCTCCTATTCGGTTCGATTCGATGTCGATGGATGGTGATTCCGATTCGATTCGACTTCGGATTCCGATTTGGATTCCGATTTCTTAATGAAGGCCTACCAGCGTGCCGATTTCCGCCGACTTGGCTTCTCCCGACTCGGCTGCCGAGTTCCGCCGGTCCAATTCATTTCGCTCGCTGATCCGATTTATCGATTCGATTTTGGGCTCTCCTGTCGTTGCCGATAGCTACTCGTATCTTGGGGGAGTGTTGTGAGTACGCCGAGTGGTGCTCGCTGGCTATTGATGGCATGGCCT
This sequence comes from Prorocentrum cordatum, assembly GCA_963575745.1. NCBI lineage: Eukaryota > Dinophyceae > Prorocentrales > Prorocentraceae > Prorocentrum > Prorocentrum cordatum. Next base: position 26,355 of record CAUYUJ010021704.1, on the reverse strand, counting down.
GGTTTCCCAGGCCGTGTGACCACAAGAACGTTGCGGTGATCACACGCGTATCGTGGTGCTTCCATGCGTGCCGTGGTGGTCGTAGGCTATCGTGGCAGCCTTTGGCATGCTGTTGTGCATACATGTGGTATTAGTGTGACGCTTGCAGGCTGTGGTGGTGATCGAAGGTTGCGGTTGTCGGAAGCATGTTGTTGTATGGGGGAGCCTCGTCTTGCGCGCATGTGGCGGGGGTTGCAGACCGTTGTCGATCCCTGGCTTCCGTCGCCGTCTGGTCGTAGCACACGCAGTGTGGTGTTCACAAATCCACGAGTTCCTCACGTGCGTGTGTCGTTTGCATGCAGAACGTGGCGCTCGCAGACTACTGTGGCGAGCGCATGGTGCCCTCAAAAAGATGTAGGGCGTACTCGCAGGTTTTTTCGCTCGCGTCCTGTTGTGCCTAGCGTGATTTTTCGCAGGCTGAGTTTCGTGTCTGTCTCAGCGTCTGGCGGCCACCAGCACGCAGTGGCGTTCGAAGGAACATTGTGATGCTCGCTGGTATGTTGTGATCCTCAGAGTCATCATGTGGTGCTCGCTGGCACGATGCGCTCCCAAGCATGCGTTGGCTCGAATAGATGCTCCGACCGCCACGGGCGCGCTGTGGCAGTGCTTAAGACACGCTGCTGGGGGGGGGGTACGGTATGCCCTGCCCCCGCCCCGATAGCGCGCGCTTCCCCCACGATATTGACAGCACTCTCTAGCTGTCGGCGCCGAGCCCAGGGAGAAGCCAGAGGGTGCGAGAAGTGTTCCGAGCCTTCTCCGAAGACAGACAGCTTCTCAGGAGGTTGGTGAGCTTCCGAGAAAGCCCCGCAGCCTTTGAGCAGGGCTGACCCCCTCTCACTTCCTGGGCAGGGTGCAATGGAGCAGTTCGGGCTGACATGGCGTGGGCCTTCCTCTCAGGGGGGGCCTCGGTTCTGATTGGTTCTGGGCCCCTCTGGTGGATTTCGCGTTGTTACGCGGAGCCCCGCGCATGTGACATTTCCTCTTCTCATTGCGAGCATCGCCATCGTCCTCGTCATCGCCGCCGTCATCAGCATCGATACGTTCGTCGACGTCTTGGTCGTTTACTGCGCTATCTTCACCGTCGTCGCCGGTATCTTCGCCGCCGTCGCGACCGCCACGACGACGCCGACCACGACGGCGACGACCCGGGCGACAGACGAAGACGACGACGAGGACGGCGACGTCGGCCGACGACGGTGGCCGACGACGACGGACTTCGGTCAACGCGCACGGACGGCGACGACAAGGACGACCGCGACAACGCATACGACGACCACGATGAGCGGCGACGACGGCACGCGACGACGATGTCCACTCGGGTGCCACGTGTCGGTCGTCGGACGTCGGTCGTCGATCGTCGTCGTCGGTCGTCGTCGTCGTCGTCGTCGGTGGTTTCGTCGTCGTCGCCGTCGTCGTCGTCGCTCTCCTCGTCGTCGTCGTCGTCGTCGTCCGTTCGTCCGTTGTCGTCGTCGTCCGTCGTCGTCGTCGTCGTCGTCGTCGTGGTCGTCGTTGTCGTCGTCGTCGTCGATTGCCGCCCTGCCGCTCGGAGCCGTTCGGCTTACAGCCCGCTTGCGGGGCAAGGCAAGCGGTGCCCCAGCGGCGACCCCAGGCGGGGCCAGGGGGTATGAGAATGGGGGGCGAGAGGAGGAAGGGAGAGGGGAAGAGGAGGAAACAGAAGAGGATGAGAGGCGAGGAGGAAGAAGAGGAGGAAGAGGAAAATTAGGATGATGAGGAAGGATGCGAAATGAATGATCTTGGGGAGGTCGAAGGGGATGTGGAGGAGGAGGAAGGGATGATGAGGGCGATGTAGAGTCAGTAGAGGCATGATGATAGTAACTATGAGGGAACGGAATGAGAGTCAGGCGTGATGACGAGGACGACGACGGTAGACATGACGGCGTAGAGTCGGTAGAGGCATGAGGATGATGACCATCTAGAATCGGAAGAGGAAGAGGAGGAAACGGATGATGATATAAATATGCAAGTTGTCACTTCCTTGCTTATCCTGTTCCCCTCCTCCCCTCTCCCATTTGTTTTTCCAATCCCGTTCCTACCCCTGCTCATCCATTCCTTCTCCGTCCATTGCATTCCAGTTTCCATTCCAGTCCCCCCTGCTCCTCCATTCTCCATTCCTCTCCGCGCACTCCCTGCCACTGGAAGCGTATCTTCTTCCCCTCCCAGCTCCCTTGCCCTCGCCAGGTAGTCCATGCCCTCCTGGCTCCCCTCTCCCGCTCTTCCGCCCCTCGGCCTTTAGCCTTTGGCTCTTTCTTGCGAGCGGGCTCGCCGCGGCCCCGCGGCCCGACTCGGGCCGCCCGAGAGCGAGAGCCTGAGATGGCGAAGAGGACGGGCGGTGGCCAAACAAGGGGGGCTTGGGCGCAGGAGGTGAGAGGGGGAAGAGGATGGGGGGAGGGAAGGTGGGGGCGGGGAGGATGGGGTGGAGGGTTGGGCCGAGGCGAGAGGATGAGGGGGAGGGGTAAGGGAAGGCATGAGGATATGAGGAATAGAGGAGGGAGAATACACACGACCCCTGGCACCGCTTCGGATGACCACCCCCCCTCCTTCCCGGGACGCCCGGGCCCGCCCCCGCCCCCGCTCTCAGGAGCTTCGCCACCATGTTCTTGCAGGCCGCCAGCGCGGCCAGGTCGCCGAGCATCGACGACCCGCTTCTGGAGGTTGGGGTGGACTCTGAATCTATCAATCTCACCTCTGTCCTCACTGTCCTCTCTCTCGATCTCCTTGCCAATCTCACCTTCGACCTCACCCTCGATCTCGTCGCCGACTCGCCACGCGACCCGATTCGGGCTCTCCTTGCCTTCCCCATTCGCCCTCGCGCTCGGTCCGTCCCGCCCTCCGTCCTCCCCCGCCTCCTCCTCGCTATCATTGCCACTCCCCTGTCTCATGTTCGCCCCGCTCGCGCTCTCGCCGCCCGACGCCCCCCTGCTGCAGTCGATATTCTCTTACTCCAAGCCGCCCCCCCTCCCAGGCGGCGGTGCGCAGAGGGCGCGAAGGGGCGGTCGCGGGCGAGATCGTCGGCATGATGATGGAGCGACGGGCGGCGCCCAAAGCGAGGAGGCAAGGAGGCAAGGAGGGCCGAGAGTAGTGGAGTAAGGCGGTGGGAGGCGTAGGGGCACGGGGGGAGGAGATGCGGGCGGGGGAGAGTGGGGAGTAGGATGTCATTTGGGCTGGGCGGCAGGGGGCAAGGGGGTAAGGGGGGAAGAGGAGTAGGAGAACAGCGCCTGGAACCCTGGAACCCATGTCCCCTTGGAAGCCTACGGCCCTACGGGGCCACGTGGATGAATGGCAGCAGTGGCGGGGCTTCTGGCTCGCCCACAATGCCCTGGAGGACATCGCCCTCATGAGCGAGAACACCGACTGGACCTTGATGCGATGGAATCAGGGCCATAACTTGCCATGGGACTTGAAGGAGCCCCTCGCCCCCCATCCCCTCATCGCGTCCGTCCGCTCGTCTATCCACCGAGCTCATGCCGCTCATGCCCTACCCCTCCTCGTCCTCCTCGTCTTGTCCTTCCTGTTTTTCCTTTCCATCCCCGCTGTGCCCCCGTCGTCCTCGTAGGGCCCCTATCCTCCCCTCCGCTCGCTTCGCCCTCACCTCCTCCCGCGCCCTGCCCTCCTCTCCTCCTCGCCTCCTCCTCCTCCTCCTCCTCCTCCTCATCCCCCTTCTCCTCCTCCTCCCCCCCTCGTCGCCTCGTCGCCCACCCCCGTTCGATGCGTTGTCGCGCGTGCCGAGGAGGTGCCCTGCACGCACTACAAGGCCTCGGAGCAGGCGCGGCAGGTCATGAGCGACAACGACCTCATGTGCAAGCCCAATTGGATCCAGGGCGGCGAGCTCGCCAAGTGCTTCGAGCTGGCTCTCAGCAATAAGTCGACCGCCACGATGGCGAAGCTGATAGGGCAGGCGCGCGGGCATGCTGAATGGGGCTCGGTGTCGTCGTGTCGTCGTCGGCGTCCTCTTCCTTTTCCTCGTCCTATCCCAGCCCGCCATCCACCCCCTCGGCTCCCCCCTCCTTCCTCTGGCCACGCTCGGAGTGACGATAGTGAGTGCGGAGGCGTGGGATCCTTCCATGTCACCGCTCCCCCCCCGCCACCTCGCTGCTCCGAGCCCTTGCCTGTCCTCTTGCACCTCCCCCGACGCTTCCCCATCCTCCCCACTCCCGTCGCCCGCGCCCCCCCCCGCGCTGGAGGAGCCTGACATCCAGATGCTGCGCTCGCCGACTCCGTTCTTGGACGACGTCACGTGGACGTACGAGGTGCCTCGGGACTGGGGTGGGTGGGTGGAAGAATCTATGAGGAGTTGCGGATGCGAGGAGGATAATAGGATAGGATAACAGGTCCGAATAGGAATGATAAGCTAACAGATGACACGATGAGGGTCTGGGGACAGGGGGATGCGCGAACACATGGATAAGGAGGACAGGAGGTAGAGGGATACGGCGATAGTGGAGATCATAATCTGGTCGAGGTCCGAGGGGAGCGAGGGGAGTGGGCGAGCGCCTGGGAGAGCTGGGGGGATCGGCGGCGGGGCCCCAGGGCAGCCCGGGCAGCCCAGGCAGCCCGGGCAGCCCGTCAGGTGCTGGCGCTCAATTTGCACGGCCCGCTCTTCATGGCGGAGAGGCGCGTTCCGTTCACAAGCAAGGCCGCCACGAGGATGTGCGACTTGTACCCTGTGTACAAGCGGTTGCTGCCGTACTTCGGGTGGTACGCTGGCGTGCCCGGCTCGGACCCGTGCCTCGATTGGAACCGCTCCAGTCGGGTCCCCCGCCCGCTGCAGCCATTGCAGCCGCTTGCCAAGCGGCAGGCGACCATGGACGAGTTCGTCGTCGGCGGGGTCGCGGTGGAGCGCGAGCCGCCGCCCGAGCCGTTCTTCGCGCCCGCCGCATCGGCACCTCCGAGTTCGTCACGTTCGGGCTCGTCGGGGTCGGGGCCATCGGCACCTCCGAGTTCGTCGGCCTCGGGTTCGGGCTCGTCAGGCGCGATGGAGGGGCTCCCCAAGAAGCGGGCCATGAAGGCCATGAAGAACATCGCCGCCGCCGACGACGACGACTCGGGCTGGAAGACGGTGGCCGAAGCCATCGCGGGGGCCACCAGCGACGCGGCCGACGAGGGCCCCCGCGTGCTCCACTACGACGAGTACTGCGACAAGGCCACGAAGCAGATTCTCAACCGCTTCATGTTCGAAGCGCACCCTGGGTGGAGCGGGTGCCTATAGGAATTACCCAAACCCTCCAACTCATCTGTCGGAAGGGGAAGGGGGGAAGGGGTGTGGGTCGGCCCTGGGGCCGTGGGAGGGCGGGATGGGGATCTTCGAGAGGCCGTCGGCCCGTCGGTTAGCACGGGTCGAGCGGATGGGGGCTCGGTGGTAGCGCGGGCGCACGAGGGCGAGCAACCGCGCGATAAATCGACGATTGCGACGATTAGGACGAATGCGACGATTACGGCGAGCACGACGATGCCTCCTGCCCCGATTCGTCGACGACGGTCCTCGCAGTCAGATGAGGCCCCCATCGAGGCCCCAGCATCTGCCCTTAGCGAGCTCTCCGATTTGCCGATCTGCCGAGCGAGAGGTGCTACGAGATATGGATATATGGATGACGAGGGCCCTTCCGAGCTTAGCCGAGCGACTCAAACACTGTGCCACGAGGAGCTACGAGAGCTGGATGACGCTCCCGCTGCCGACGGTGCACGGCCCAGCGCCCCCCCAATGGGCGACGATGACCAGGGTGTGCGAGACCCTCGGCCTGGCCAAGAGCGCCGTCACGAAGTCGGAGAACGACATCGATTGGGGCAAGGTGCCATCGGAGTGGACGACCCCTCTCAAGGCACGGGGGCCTCAAACCATTTAGGCGTCGGTGAGGGTGGGGAGGTGTCGTGGTGCCATGGAGTCGGCCGTGGTCGCGCGGCCTCCAGCTCCGACCCGCATCGAGCGGACTTGTGGTTTCCCAGCCTTCCTCCCCCCTGCCCCCTTTGACCTTCCGCCCCCGCACCACCTGCCCCCTCTCCTTCCTTTCTTGGCCCATCCCACCCCCGCCCCCCTCTCTCGCGCATACGTCGGCGCCCTTCCCAAGTTACAGTGCGCCCGGTGCGCCCGGCCCCCCCCCGCCCCCCACCGCCCGTGCGACCCCCTATCTAGTGCGAGCCCCTTGCCCAGGATGCCGTGGAGTTCGTGAACGCGTGCAATGTGGCGGCGTTGGGCGCCATCGATTTGTTCGCGGGCAAGGCCAACTTCACCCGCGAGGCCATGGCGCGGGGCATGGGCGTTCGGACCTACGAGCTCGACAAGACTTCGTACCCCGCCTCGTGGGAAGACGTCGAGAGCGGCTCAGAAGACATCCTCACGGAGTTCGGCAAGTTCAGGCCACCATCCTCTCTTTCCCCGCGGGTGGGGGGAACGTGCTCATGGGCCCCGCCCCAGATGAGCCCCTTGACGGCCGCCTCGTTCACGTCGGTCCGCAGCTTTACTTCTCACCCCCCATGTCCCACTTGAGTTCCCCGTCTGCCCCCCAGCACGTCATGCGCGCATCAGTTCAAGAGCAGTTCCATATCCTCGTCCTCCTCCCCAACCCTCCAATCCTCCAATTCTCTTGCCCTCCTGCCCGGGCGCCTCAGGCTCTGCGTCGCGCTCTTGCGGCTCCACGCGTACGGCATCGTCATGGCGGGCTGCCCGTGCAAGTACTTCATCTTCATGACGAGCGTGCACACCAGGAGGACCTGAGCTAGCCCGTGCACCTTTCCCCCCCCCCCAATCATAAAGGAATAAACGCGACGGGCGACGACGACGACGGACGACGACGACGGACGACGACGGACGACGACGAACGCGACGACGAAAACGATGACGATGACGGCGACGGACGACGACGACGACGACGGCGACGGACGACGACGGACGACGGCGGACGACGACTGACGACGACGGACGACGACGGACGACGACGACGATGACGACGGACGACAGACGACGACGGACGACGACGGACGACGACGGACGACGGACGACGACGACGACGGACGACGACGGAGGACGACGGACGACGACGGAAGATGACGACGACCACGACGACGACGACGACGGACGACGGGCGACGACGGACGACGGACGACGGACGACGGACGACGACGACGACGGCGACGACGACGACGACGACGACGCGCGGCGCTCGCGCAGGAGCAACGCGCAACCCCAGGGCGACCCCAGCCACTGGATGACGGGAGTGGGCAACACGATGAGCCAGCTGATGCTCGACATCTGCGACATCATCACGGCTCCCCGGGCAGATGCTAGAATATGCTGCCACAGTGCCTCCTGGTATCCCTACTTCTCGTGCGCTCGTGCGCCCCCTGCTTCGCTCCCCTCAAGCCCCCCCCCATCGTGGCCCTCCTCGCCACCCGCCGCCCAAGGCGGTGAGGTTGGGAGGCGTCGTGAGGGAGATTGCCCAGGAACAGCTTAACATTAGGGTCGATCTGGAATCTCGTAAGGGGTCAGCGGGTGCGCCTCCCCCAGGCCATGAAGAAGAACGCGTTCGTGATCGTCGAGCAGCCTGCGAACAGCTACTTCTACAAGCTCCCGTGGGTCAAGCCCAGGTTCTTGCTGGACGACGTGGAGACCAAGTGGCACGAGTGCACCTTCAACATGGTGTCCTTCGGCAAGGACACGATGAAGCCGACCAGGCTGATCGGCAAGTGCCCGTTCCTCCCCGCCATCCGCAAGATGGCGCTGGCCCGCCAGAACATTGGCATCGCGAGGATGAGGTGCAAGGCCAGCTCTGGCTCTGCGGCGCGCCTCTACAAGGACAGCATGGGCGGCGCGGTCGGTGGCGACAAGAAGGCGCCGCGGGAACTCGGGGGAGATATTCAGTAGAGGCAGTAGGGGCGGAGGATGGAACTGAGGAGGGGGTGGATGGGGGAGGGATGTGGTGTGATGGGCGAGTGCTGACGGGCACAAGGGGGGGGAAATGGGGCAAGTTGGGGGGGGGGGCGGAGGAGGTGGAGGAGGCATGGCGCCGCGTGAGGGAAGGGAAACCTGGTGGACACAAGAGCGACGGGTGGGCCATAGTGGGTTGACGGGGGCTCCCTCGGAGGCCCTCGCGGAGAGCGCTGCGTACACGCCCGCTTTCTGCGACGCGGTGCTCAGGGCCCACGCGGAGCACGTGTGCAAGCACATCGGGAAGATGTACGTGCTCAAGACCCTGGGCGTGTCCGTGGTGCTTCGCCGCTGCCCCTGCACGGTGGTGAACGCTGTCATGGGCTTCGTCGCTTCGTAGGTGGGCCCGGGCGCAGTTAACGACGGCGGCGACGACCCAGCCATCTTCGCCCTCGCTTCTTGGACGCCCCTCCCTCCACCCGCCCTCTATTCTGCTGCCCTCTTCTCGCTTCCCCCATGCCATGTCCTATTTCCAAGCCGCCCAGCGTCTCGCCTCCTCCTCCCCGCCCTGGGCAGGCGGCAACTGCGACGCGCCGACCTGCTCGGTGCCGTACCTGCGCTCGAGGAGTTCCAGGAACTCCAGTGAGCGCTCAGCCCGCCAGCCCCTGGGCGAGGGGATCTGACGGATCATAGCAGTGAGGAGTGGGTGGCATAGCAGCGCGATGGGGAGGATGAGGAGGAGGAGGAGGAGGAGGAGGCAGAGATGGGGGAGGAGGGGATGGGGGCAGTGGGCAGGGGGGGGTGCCCGGGCTCGTCTCCCGCCCCCCCCCTCCGCGCACGTCTCCTGTTTCCACCATGTGAGCGGGGTGGTGGGGTGGGTGAGCGCTGTTTAGTTCTCTCTTCGTCCGCCCGCTCCTCTGGGCTCGTGGGGCGGGTAACTCTGCGCTCCTCGCTCGTCCACTCGCTTGGTGCTGTAGCCGTGCTTCCGTGCTTGGCCCGCCCTCGCTTGCCGTGGCGGTGCGCCAGGTGCTCGTTTTCTCGCGTTCCATTAGATGGAGGGAGAATTCAACGCAGTAGCGCCGCCACGTGGTGATTCGCGGGCGCCGCTGCTGCGCGCCCCCAGCCGCCGCTGAGCACGCCAGAGTGCAGCCACGAGGGCATGGAGGCATGGGTGAGAAGGAGGAGGAGGAGGATAAGGGGCGGTGGAGGGTAGGGTATGAGGGAAGAGGGGGGAGGGCTGCGGGAGGAGGGGGGAGCGAGGGGAGAGGAGGTAGCTCTCGCTGGGACTTGGCCCCGCACTCCCTCCAGTACTCCTGCTGAGGGAGGAGGGGCCCGCACGCCGATGGCAACGGAGGCTGGGAGGCTCCGCCGTCCTAACACTCGCGGCAGCTGGACGCCCGTTGCGCCATGGGCGTGGCCCCGTACTCCCTCCAGCACACCCGTCGTGCCCATCGGGTGATGGGTGCGTGGAAAGGTTGTGCGAGGAGTGAGCGCACGGGTGCGCGTCAGGTGCTGCGAGCCTCCAGCTGCTGGTCGGCTCACTCGCCATAAGTGGCGGTGGCCCGCGCTGCTGCCCGAACGGCGCGACTCCCGCGTGCCGCGCGATTGCGCGATTTTCGCGACGGCCTTTCAATTGCGCTCAGAAGCGAGCGCCTTCGTTTCCGCATGCCGCTTCCTCCCTCATGAAGCCCCGTGGTGAAGTGGTTGTGTCGGGCTGATCACAGGCAGGTGCCCGCCCTTCCCAATTGTGCCTGATGTAGCGACCCCCATGGGCGCAAGTAGATTGTGGTCCCCGAGGGCAGGAGAGGTGGGAATGAGAGGGCGGCGCGGGCACGGACAGGTGGAATGGGGGTGAAGGGTGGCAAACGCGCCTTCTGTGCGAGGCGGAGAGATAGGAGCGAACGGGGGACAGACGACGACGATGACGATGACGAGGGCGACGGCGACGACGACGACGACGATGACGTCGATGACGACGACGATGCTGCGGAGGGATGGGCACTGAGATGGCTAGAGCTCATGGGTGGGAAAGAAGCGCAGCCCCTCCTCCAGCGTCCTCCTCCTCCAGCGTCCTCCTCCCCCCTCTGCGCACACCCAGCCGCCTTCCGATACTCGCAGAGGGAGAGGGGGGGCGGTCGCGGCGATCTGCGCGCTGGCTGGGCAGCCTGGGCGGCCTACCTGCTTGCAGCCCCAGCGAGGCGCCCGCCGCGCGGGCCGTTGGGGGCTCGTTGTCGTCCGCGCCGTCGTCGTCGTCGTCGTCGTCGTCGTCGTCGACGCCGTCGTCGTCATTCTTGCCGTCGTCGTCGTCGTCGTCCTCGCCGTCGCCGCCGCCGCCATCGTCGTCGCCGTCGGTGTCGTCGTCGTCGTGGTGGTTGTCGCCGTCGTCGTCGTGGTCGCCGTCGCCGTCGTCGTCGCCCTCCTCCTCCTCTTCTTCGTGGCGCTCCGTCTCCTCATCCTCTATTTCGCATCTCATCCCGCCTTGGATCCCTCCGCTTCCCTCTGGTCCTTCCTGGATGGCTCCCGTCGCCCCCCCCCCAGCTCCTCCCCTCCGCAACGCTACCGACGCCCAGCCCTCCTGCGCCCCTGCCCCCCGGGCAGGCGGCGGCAGCGGCGCGCCGAGCAGCTCGGCGCTGAGCTCCACTTGCAGGAGCTCGGCTTTGTCCCGCTTGGCCAGCCTGCGGGCGCGAGTGAGGGCGGCTGATCGGGAGAGGGAGGTGCAAGAGGGGAAGGGGGAAGGGGGGGAGGGTAGGGGGATGGGGTGCCAGGCAGGGAAGCAGGGGGATGAAGTGGGAGAGAGCGTGGTGAAGGGTGAGGGGGGTCAAGGGGGGCGAGAGGGGAGAGGGGGATGCGAGGGGGTTGGTGAGGATATGAAGGGGCGCGGAGCCGACGAGGGGCGGCACGGCAAGCGTGGGATGGGGGAGGGGGGAGGGGGGGCGGGATATGGGAGGGGGAGGAGGAGGAGGGGCGGGGGAGGATGGGGGAGTGGGGAGGGGGGAGGATGAGGAGGGGCGGGATATGGGAGTAGCGGTGTAGCGGTGGAGGAGAGGAGGAACGGAGGGTACTTAAGCTGCGCAGTCATTGCGCGCAGAGCGGGAAACGACGCTCCCAGGAGATGCATGTCTCCAAGGCAGCGTTCCTGGGAGATGCGGTGGCCGTTGCCGCCGAGCGACAGATGGCGCCTCAGTTCGCCAAGGGGAGGCTGCGGTACATCGACGCCGCGCACCTCGTGATGTTCGGCCTCGGGTGTGGGGGCGATGAGGTCTCCAGCGGAGCCGCCAGAAGCTGGCGGTTCAAGATCAAGAGCTACTTGGAGGACGTGGCCGACTCGGACGGGATTGGGGCGGGCACGCTGGGCCACAACGACTTCGCCGTGAGCGCGTTGCCCAGCGTGTTCAGGTTTTTTGCGACATGGACATCTCACCTACCGACGTGGAGTATATCGCCACCGAGATCGGAGCGCACAAGCTCAACCAAAAAAAAGCACGAGCCCGGGCGAAGCGGGGCTCTTCGGCATCGGGGAGCGCTGCCCCGCTCCAGGACCACGGCTCCAGTCATGCCATGCCTGTGGCGGACCACGGCGAGCCTCCCGCTGCCTGCGTGCCGCATGCTGGCGGCGTGCCCTACGCCGAGTTCAGTCGCGGCGAACTCGTCGCGGTGCTGGGCGTCCGAGACGCCACTATAGAGGACTTTAAAGCGCGGCTGCACGATGCGCAGAAGCTTAAGAGCTACCACATGAATAGGAACCAAGAGCTAGTGGCAATGCTTCGGGCTACCGAGGAGGAGCGCGAGGCGTTGGTGCACGAACTCAACCTCCGCCCGAACTTGAGGAACGTGTCCGTCTACGGCGGGCATGCCTTGGCCCTCAGCAGAAACGTCGGGCACGCTGGTGGCCAAGCAACGCTCGGAATGATTGCTGGGAGCGAGGAGAAGGGCGACCTGCACGACAAGCACATCGTGTACAGGTACGAGCATCATACTGCACATGCCCTGCAAATGAGGGCAGCTTCTGAATACGATGCGCTGGGCGCCTGCGAGATGGAGGTACATTGTTTCAAGTCGGATGCGACCCACCAGGAAGCCATAGACCACAACAAGATCCATTGTGCCACGGTCGCGTCGATCGGGGTGCCCTCGCTCGCCCTTTTCGACGGAGACGATCAGGGCGATCTGATGGCGCTCGCGGAACAGCTTGTGCACGTGCGGGCTGTGTGCGACCTTCAGAATGTGGTGCATGGCAATGGGGCGGAGACGTATGCGCTCTCGCTGCTGGAGCTGAAGTCGGTGTCTTGTCCGTCGTGGGAGGCTCGAGCCGACGAGGCCATCGCCGCGGCCAGGGCGCCTGGTGCCGACGCCCGTCGCATCGCCACATATTGCTTCGGGGCCGACGCGGGCCCCGACAATCTTGGCATGGGCAAGCGTATCCGACAGCGGCTTCTGGGTAACGACTCGGTGTCGTTCGTGATGGTATTTTGTTTCATGCACCAGATCCATCTAGCGGTGCTGGCCATGCTTACTATCGTGGAGGAGTGGGAGTGGCCTGATACGGGTGCTGACGGTATGGCGGCGCCGCCTGGTAGATACTTCGGCTCGGTGGCGACTGTGGCGAACGTGTGGAGGACGCCTGGGTCGCATCGGAAGATCAAGGACGCTGCTGCCCGACTATTTGATGGGCATGTCAGTGAAGCGTACTTCGGCCGCCTGCCCGGGCGCCCCTTGCGCGGCAGATGGGGTCGCATCAGCGACGTCGAGAAACTCCTGGCGGCTGCCCGCAAGTACATAGGACAAGTCTTCGCCAAGGTCTGGCAGAAAGACGTCGCAGCTGCGAAGTCCGCGCAGCCCGCGGAGGCTGGGGGTGGGCCGCGGGTTGGGGCTGACGAGGACGCCCAGTACAAAGCCGAACAGCGCACATACAGACTCACATCTGTGTCATGCACTAACAGCCGCTTGTGGAACGCCCAGGTCCTTATCAGCCTGGTCGCAAAGGGGCCTCTCTCAGAGTTCCTCAATTGGGCTCAGAAGGCCGTCGGCAAGAACAATCAGCTGCTGAAGGCGGCCGATAAGTTGGGAACAACCTACGTTGGACCTACTCCCCTCAGCGAGCTCGTTGGAAGCAAGTCGAACGACATCTACCAGAAGATTTGCGCCTTGCTCACGAGTACGGCCATGGACGAGGACACCGTGTGGGGCCCCTTGTGGGAGTCGCTGCAACACCGCGAGGTGCGGGCCTCCGCGTGCGCTTTGATAGTGAGGTTGGTCCTTGCAGAGGCGGCGAGCTGGGAGCACCGCGTGCGCACCAAGGTTACGTCCTTCCCCTTGCTGCTCTTGAGGATGGTGGAGCAGCCTCCGCACGAGTTCGACCCCGTGAGGCAACTGGTCGCCACGGAGCTCATGACGACTGACGATTGCTGCCTTCAGGCGCCCTATTCGGATCTGGCAATAAAATATAAACGTTTGTTCGGGCGAGAGTTTCAGAAGGCGCGCGAGGATGGGGACTGCCCGCGCCGCCTTTACAATGCGCTGGTGCTTCTGCGCAGCAAGCTGCCGCTGGATAACCAGGACCTGGAAGGGATGAACAGCATCCTCCAACAAATGGCGAAGCTCGCTCCCCGCCTGAAGCTCCCCATGGCGACGGCGCGGATGGTCATCAAGAAGAGCCCCGACATCACCGCCCAGGAGTGCGCCTCCATGCACACGGCCGCGACAGCCTCGCAAGCGCTGCCAGAGCAAGCGTTCAGGTTTTTGCCGATCACGTCGGACCAGCTTCTACCAGAGCCTCCACGCTTCAAGCCTTGCAAGCATCAAGCTCCAACACATGCTGCCCGGGCGTGCGGCCTGTCCCTGGCGGCGTATGCCGAGCTCGATATCGACGTGCGCCACATGTATCACGTCAGCGGGAGGAAAGATGTGTACTTCGTGCTGTGCTGGTCGTATTCATGCCACTTGTGGGTTGCACTGGGCTCCGTTGATACCTTCTTTGGGCCGAAGTGTTTTACCCTGAACCAGCCGCTGGAGACATTGCCCCTGCGCGACTTCCTACTGCGACGTGGAGGGCTCCAGGCTCCGCCGCAAGGCGACGGGCTGTCGAGCAAACGACGGCGTGTAGGTGAGGACCTCGAGCTGACGCGAGAGACGCTCGTGTGGAACGCCGTCTCCCAGGCAAACGTTACGCCCCACAGCAGGGCCACCGTGACGCTGACGCCGCGCCCGCCGCGGAAGCAGGAAGGCGGGGTCACGGGGGCCGACGATGACCAGGTGGACCCATGGGCCCAGGAGTTGGAGTCCGAGCTCGGCCGCATCATGGAGGAAGTCGAGGCGAGAGAGGCAGAGGCCGCAAAGCTAGAAGAAGGCTTCGAGGACCAGCTGGAGGCGGCCGAAGACGCAGTCCTTGACGAGAGCGGCCACGCAGACGAGCCAGATGAACCCGAGCGCCCCCGACCTGCGGCGGGAGCAGCAGTCCGCCCACTTGAGCCCGAGGATCCCCTCATCGAGGGGATAAAGGAGCGAGTGCGGGTGAATAAGGAGCGACTGCGCCTTGCTTGGGGGCAGATCGCCACCCAGTCCCCCGCCATCCATCCGATGCGCCATGGAGTGATCTCGCTGATCAAGCGCGGAGACCTCGTGATGTTTGTGCGGTGGACGACAAGGCCAGGGAAGTGTAGGCAGATCCAGCTCGACCGCTACAATAGGATCTGCACTGTGGGCCCTGTCCCAGAGATCGACTTGAACGACGGCAACTACGAGGTGATCATTCGGGACACCATGACCATCATGCTCCAGACATCGGCGGCCGGGCGCCCGCCCATGACGCCGTGGGCGCTCACGCTGCAGACCCACGCCAACACGCGCATGTTCCAGGGGCCGTTCGCTTCGAACGAGCTGGAGTGCGTGTCGTGCCAGGGCGACATCCTCGGGGGCATGGGCGGGGACCCAGAATGGCGCGTGCAGCTCCAGCTGTACATGTGCACCTGTTGCTTATCTCCGTGGCACAACGCCTGCATCGACATGGTAGCCGACGACGGTCACCCGCGCGAGGGGTTCGTGTGCCCTGCGTGTAGCGAGGCGGGCTTCTTCGCCCCCTAGTCGCGCGGGGGCGGCCCCCCTGGCCGCAGGACCGCGGGGCGGGGTGAGGGTGGGTAGGGGTGATGAGTGAGGAGGTGGAGGAGGCGAGGGTGGATCGGGAAGGTGGAGGGGGCGGGGCGGTGAGGAGGTGAATGGAGATGCGATGAGATGGCTGGTTTGTCGATGCGCTAGCCGCGCGGCGCTGCAAACGCAATGGCGCTGGGGCGGCGGCAGAGCCACAACGTAGCGCGGGTGCGCCAGGAAACGCACGACCAAGGTCCCAGGAGCGCGACTGCATTGCCAACGGGAGCGCGGGAGGGGCACAAACGTTCGCCTCGGCGCGGGCGCAAGCCTCAACGCAATCACGCGCTGGGGGGGAGTGCCCGACGCGCGCGCCGCCGCGGGCCACGCGCGTAACCCGACACCGCGCGACGCCCGGGCGCGTCGCTTGAGGCGACATCGCGCCTCCCCCATCGGGCCACCGACATGCCCGCGATGCGCCGCGCGCGTGGCCCGAATCAACATCGGGCCACGCGCGTGGCCCGTCCCGAGGTCGGGCCACGCGCGTGGCCCGACGTTGGTGCGGGCCACGCGCGTGGCCCGATGTTGATTCGGGCCACGCGCGTGGCCCTGCCGACCCGCGGACCGCGCGCGTGGCCCGATGAGGGGATGGGCCATGCGCGTGGCCCGACCGCGACATGATAGCGGCGGGCCACGCGCGTGGCCCGCCGCAAGCGGGCCACCGACGTGGCCCGACGCAACCCAAACGCACCTCGGCGGGCCACGCGCGTGGCCCGTCCAGGCTCTCAGGGCCACGCGCGTGGCCCTGGCCAGCTCCTCAGGGCCACGCGCGTGGCCCGACAGCCTCAGGGCCACAGGCGTGGCCCTGAGGCCTCTGTGCGGACCACGCGCGTGGCCCTGAGGGCGCAGTTCTGCCATCGGGACTCCCGACGCGCACAAAAAAAAACACGGCACTAAACGAAAAACAATTAAAAAAAAAACAATGACGAAACCATTTTGCAAGCGTGAGTCGCGCAGCGCGCGCGCGAGCAACAACTGCCGCGCGCTAACAATTTGTGCGAATATGTTTGTTGCAACTCCATTGCAAACCTTTACCTGGTGGTGGTGATGACGGGTGAGATGCGGACCGTAATGAACAAATGCACTGTTGCCTCTGCTGCCGTCGCTGCCGCCGCCGACGACGACGACGACGCCGACTGCGCCCCGACGATCGCGACGGCAACGGCGGCGAGGACGGCGGCGCCAACGACGACGACGACGTCTCCACCTTCTGCCTCGTCCGTGCAGCAGGTGTCGGGGGCGAGTGGAACGCATATGGCGCTCCCATCGGGCTGCGGTCTCCTACCTCCCCCCCCCTCCGCCGCCCTGGCCGCCAGGACAGATGGCGGTCTCCTCCAAGATGCTCCCCGGGAGCTCCCACGCTGACTTCTTCGACACCAGCGGCCGCATCACTCACATACGTCAGCTATTTCAGGAAGACGCTCTGGATATGGAAATATTGCAAGAGCTCGACTCGTCGCCAGCTCTGGTGTTCCGCGACTTCACCGTACAGCTTGTGACGAAGCAGGGCGTCTGGGCGGTCAGCCGCCACGGCAGGAACCAGAGAGGAGCCGTGGAGGAGGCGGATGCTGCGGTGAGCGAGGGGGGAAGGCGGAGGAGGAGGGAGGAGAGGTGAGGAGGGATGGAGAAGGATGGAGCGGTGGAGGAGGGAGACGTTCCAGCGAGCGAGGGAGGGGGGTGAGCGTGAGGCAGTGAGCAGGGCCATGCAGAGGGTGATGGAGGTGGGCGAGGTAGTGGCATGATACGATGGATATGGTGCATGGCGTGACCTATAGGGCGGCGTTGGGCTTGGCGTTCGCTCGGAGGGCTTCTGTCTGGTTCGCCCCCTCTGCTCACCTCCCCCCTCCCGTCATCGTTCCACCCCCTCGCCTGGCAGGCCTGGTAGGTCTGTAGATCTTGCCCGCACCCAGATCTCGCCACCCCTCTCCGCCCGTTCCCCCCAGGAGACCTGGCGAGCAAGACGCAGAGGAAGAAGTCCGTCGAGTCCGTCGGGATCTTGATCGACTTGCGCGGAGGCCCCCCAGGGGGATGGAGGGATGGAGGGTGCGGAGGTGCGGAGGGAGCGATGGGGCGGGGGGCAACGGGCAGGGGCACAAGTGAGGACCTGATGTAGATTCAGCGCGCGGGGTGGCCGCTACAAGGAGGGCTGGTGGGATATGTGCTCGCGGGCTGTGCCTTTCGGGGTGAGGGTCGCGTGTTGCTGCTGTCCGATGCCCAAGCCGCCGCTGCCCTCGCCGTCGCCTCGGAGCCTCGCTCACCTCGCCCCCGCGCTCACCTCGCTCATCCCGTGCAGCTGCGGCCTCGCCCCCCCCCCCCCCCCCTCGGTCGGCAGGCGCCCGGTGCATGCAGCATCCCGACGCGTCGGTCGACGACATGTTCGAGGCGGTCCACTGGGCCACCTTACGCGAAGGCGCCCGCCTGGCATGGGAGGCGCCGCGGGGGTAGATGCGTGCGAGCTGGGGTAGCGAAGTGCACTCTCTCCCACCCCCAGTCCCTCCTTCCTCGCCCCTCCTTCCTCCCTCCACGTTCCCTCCTGCGCCCCCCTCCTCCGCTCCCTTCTCCGCCATCCCCCGTTCTCCCTTTCTCGAGCTCCCCCGTCTCGCTGTCGTTTCACCTCCTCCAAACTCCCCCCCCCCTCGCCCCCCGCCCCTTGACGCCGCCTCCCCCATCGCGGCCCCTCGCGGGCAGGCGGGCGCCAAGAAGGTCAACCGCGCGGTCCAGATGAGCATATCGACGGGCATCCCTCATTCGAAAGTCTACTCTCGCCGATGCGGAGGGGCGCCCGGGCAGAGCGGCAGGGAGAGTGTGCGGGGTGGGTAGGGTGCGGAAACCAAGTCAGGGTACGCACGCAGCATTGCGCATACTGGACTCTGGACTTTGGAGGTCAGTCGGGGGAATCGGCATGGGGCTTGGAAGTGGGGGAGCTAGTGGCGAGATGGGGGGGGGTCCTCGAGCGGCTGCCGCTTGCCTCTGTCTGCGGGCGCCTCAGAGCGCGAGTATGCGCGTGCATGGGTTATGTGCATTCGCCGAGTATCCCAGCGTGTCCGCGCGTGATCCTCGCTCGCGCCCTCGGCCCCCCACCCCCTCGCGCGCCACGGCTGGGGGGGCGTCTTCGTGGCGGACTTCCTCGTGTATCTGGGGAACAAGCTCAACGGCGAGGTCACGAAATTCACCATCCTCGAGATCTGGAGGTCTGTGACGGCTTGCGAGGCGGGCGGGTCAAACGATGAGTCGCGCTGGAATCGCGGGGAGGCACGTGGGCAGAGGGGGCGGATGGGGGCAGGAGGCAGGACGGCCACGCAGCGCTATGTTCTCCCTCGGGCCCCCCTCGTCCACTCAGGTTCGCTCTCCCCCCAATCACAGCACCAAGTGTTCCCAGGGCTGAGAGATGGGGGCGCATGGGGGCGCAGGCGGAGCGGGGCGCCCCCACGTCTCCCCTGCCGTCGTCGAACGGTCTCGAAGCGAGCGAGTGGGGAGTCGGGGCTCCCGGGCGCCCGGGCGGTGGCAGGCTAGGGGCCGAGTAGCGAGGTAGAGAGGGTGCGAGGGGAAAGGGTGCCGCCTCTGCCGCTAGGGCGCCTGGAAGAGAAAGAAGGCCGTGTTCCCCAACTGGACGAATGACAACCTCGGGAGGCCCGCCATGGAGCAGAAGAAATTCGACGTTGTCTCCGCCCTCTTCCCGCACAGGTGGCTGCTCGGGGGGGAGGGGGGCGAGGCATTCGCACGAGAGGTACAGGGCAACGCGCGAGGTGTGAATATACACGGGGGTGATGGTGAGGAGCGAGGCGGCAAGGGCGCAAGCAACGCAAGCAAGGGCAGAGTCTGAGGAGAGGGATGGGGGGGAGGAGTAGGAGGAGAGGGGGGGAGAGGGGGCGCGGTGCTGAACGACGCAGCGGAGGAGCGCGACGAGGCGCAGCGTCAAGGAGGAGGAGGGAAGCGGGCAGACGGGCAGATGGGGGAGGGGGCGTTCGTAGCGGCAGCGGTAGTGCGGGCTGTGAGATGTGGTTCTGTCGCTCTCGAAACCTCCATTGCTTCTCCTCTCATCGTGATGCCGCGCTTGTGCGCTCTGCGCCCTCGCCAACACTTCGCCCCCCCAGGTGGGCGTTCTTCAGGGGCTACGAAATCACGAAAACGTTTTTCGACGAAGCCCCCAAAGTGATGATTACGAAGACCAGCAATGCGACCATCGAGCAGCGGGGGAAGTCGGTCTGGGACTTCCTGGTGGACAGGGTGATGTCCGAAATCGACCTTACCGACCAGGGCATCGCTAACGAAAAGATCGTCTACATCGCGCACGCTGTGTTCACGACCGCGGGGGTGCTAACGCCACTTCCTCTCGGGGGCAGAATGGGCGCGCGAAGGCGGGGGCAACCTTGGCGGTTGCTGATCGCGGAGGGCCGGGGCCATCCGATGGGGGAGCTAGCCTGGTGCATCCAGGTGCCGTGGGAGGGAGGACGGGGGAAGGGGGGCGGGATGAGTGGAAGGGAACATGTCCTTGCTCTCGTGTGCCACCAGGGCTTCGCCATGCCGCCCACTCGGCGCTGCCCCGCCTCGACCCCCTGGCCCCCCCTCTCTCCCCATCCCCGTCCCACGAATAATGATTCGAGCCGCCCTCCTTGGCCCCTGCGTGCGCTTTGCCCCAGGAAGTTCAAGGACACCCACCCCGACTACATCGTGGACATCATCTCCTTGCACCTGCCAAGGCTGGAGACCCCCTGGGGCAAGTGCGCTTTCTGCCCCGAGGGTTTGGACGTCCTCCATAGCAAGCTCACGGACAGCACCCTCGAGAACCTGTGCACCGACATGGCGGAGTCGTCGACCATGAAGTCATTGCGCCAGGAGCCTCGCCCGGGCGCGGCGGCGGGCTGGCGGCGACGACGGGCGACGACGACGACTGCGACGACGACGGTGGCGGCGCTTGCCGAAACGACGATGGTGGCGACGACGCTCAACGGCGACGACGACGGCGCCGACGGCTGACGCCGACGTCCACGATGGACGTCGACGAGTCGACGACGACGACGGCTGCCCGGGCGGTCCCGACGGCGACAGCGACGGCGACAGCGACGGCGAAGGCAGGACGGCGACGGCGACGGTGACGGCGACGGCGACGGTGGCGGCGACGGCGACGGTAGCGGCGACGATGGCGTCGGAAACGGCGACGACGGCGACGCTGCCGACACTGGCGGCGACTGCGGCGGCGACGGCGGGACGCCGACGACGACGCGCCAGGAGAACGCGAGGGTCGGGACCAAGGTCGCCAAGGTGGAGGGGAAAGCGAACCAACAGAAAATCACTGGCATCAGCAAGGTCCACAAGCTTGCACAGAAGGGCAAGGTGAAGGTGCCGCACCTTTCTCCGCCCTTTCGTCTGCCTCACTGGCCTTTCCCCTTGAGCCCCTGCCGCCCTCTGCATGCTCCTCGCCGCTCTGCCCCGTTTGCTTGGGGGCGCCCCCGCTTGCCCGTCACCTGCCCCACTCGCCTGCCTCCCCATCCCGCCCTGCCCGCGCCAGGGAGAGAGTCACAAGCTCCGCGTGCTGCGCAAGACGGTGCTGAAGCAGAGGAAAGTCGAGGCCAAGGAAGATGCCGAGAAGGCGAAGCTCGAGAGCGCGTACGGCCTCGTCAAGGCCATGGGGGGCGACGACAGCGTCTCGGAGATCCACTTCCTCGACCACCTGCGGGAGACCGAGGACTACATGCTGAAGCTCCACATCGGCGACGCCCCCGACGATAAACTCAAGGCCCCGCTTCATGCTCGTTCTTGCTAACCTCGCTGCAAGTTGACGCTCCTGCCCCTCTCCCGCTGCCCTGCCACCTCCTCGTCGCTCCCTCCCTGCTCCCGCCGCCTCATCCTGCTCTGGAGCCCCCGCCCCCGTCTCTCCTCCGCGTTGCCCCCGACCCTCCCCCTCCCCGGGGCGCCTGGCCCGCCCTGCCCATGCACCAGCCGTTCTACCCATCCATTGGCTGCGTCTTCCCCCGTTCGACACAACTCGCTGGTGCGGCTACGGGCATGTCTTGCCATCGTCATCGCCTCCCGACGCGCCCCGAGGAACAGGGAATCCAGCTCGTGAAAGACTTCCGCATGATTGCGCTGCATGCCGTTCTGTCAGGAAAGTGCGAGCTCACGATCAACGACGAGAAGAGGCCTGGCTGCCTCCTCCTGCCCCTTGCCCTCTGCCATCCAGCCTCCCCATCCTTCTCCCCCTTGCTGCCCCTCCTCCCCTCGTCGTCGTCGTCGCCCCGCTCCTCCTCCTGCTCGCCTCCGCACTCCTGTCGACGCCATAGGCGCATCAACGGATTCAGCATCCTGCGGAAAGAGGTGAAGAGGCTGCTGTACAAGAAGAGGGGCTTGAAGGCTCGCCCGTCGGACTGCGACTACGATGCCCTCCAGCAGGCCGCCAATCAAGACTCGCAGCTCGCTGAGGCATCTTGCGGCGAGACGCCCATGCCCCCTGCCTCGCATGCCTCGACCCCTACCCCCTTCGGCCCCTCAGGCAGTGCACGATGGCGACGAGGGGGCCCCTGACCATCCCAGCGGTGAGGAAGGGGGGGGGGAATGCGGGGAAGGCCCCCTGATGGGGCCCCGTCTCGGGGGTGCCCGCCGAAAGCGCCCCCCCCTCGACCCCCTCGGGCGCTCGTTGGCCGCGGGGTGGGCGGTTGGGTGCCGCGGCGCCGCCAGGCGATTGAGGCTCTGAACAAATCTGGCTCAGACGGCACCAAGTGCGGCGGCGCGATCCAGATGGGCCCGACGGTCGAGGAGCTCATGGAGAGCGCGGAGGAATGCGAGGACCAGCTGAAGGGGGTCTGCTCTTACCTGGCGACTTCGAGGCCGCGCGACGCGAGACCCGCCCGGGCAGCAGAGGGGTGCGAGGTGGCAAGTGAGGCAGGCGGGGACACGCGGGGGGCCACGTGAGGGGTGGACTGTGTGGGAGGAGTAGGTCAGGGAAGCACTGCGAGCATGATGTGGACGGGTGGGCAGGGATGCCCAGGATGCCCTTGGATGCCCTATTGGGGTAGAGGGGTAGAGCCGGGGGCGGAGGAGTGAATGGGGGGGGCGAAAGAGGGGAGGAATGCCGACACCGCTTACAAGCTTGCTAGCCGAACGCATCCCCGCTCGATACTGCTCAGCGCTCACCCTTTCCCCCTTGCCAGGATCTGCGAGGTGCCTCCGATGATGATCGGGGGCTGCGCCATGATGCTGAACTCCACGATGATGGGGGCCATGTCTGACCTGACCGCGCAGGGCGGAAGCTTCGGGAGCCACGTAGACGCGATCACCACGATGGCAAACAAGGATGCTGGGAGGGATGATGATGAAGGAGAGGAGGAGAGGAGGAGCGCATGGTTGGGAGGAGGGGAGGCGCGCCCATTTAGGAGGCGACTCTTGGAATACTGAGCGGGAGCGAGGTGGGCAAGCGACGCGGACGAGCGAATTGGTGAAGGGGGGACGGGGGGGGAAGTGGCAGACGAATTAGGCAATAAGGCAGGGGCGGGGACGGGTGGGCCGAGCGACGAGGACAACGGGGGTCGTGTCGGCAGGGAAGAGCAACCTTTGCCACTCGCTTGCTTTGTCGCATGCGTCGTTGTCCCCGACCCCCCCGCGTGGAGGCGTGCGACAGCGTGCTGGACGTGCTCCCCCTGGACTTCGACAAGGCATCCTTGCTCATCGACGAGATATCTGCTACCAGCCACCAAGCCGCCTTCAACAACAACGAGAGCGTAAAGATGCTGCTGCAAAAGAAGGTGGGGCTGCGCATGCTCTGCGCCGTGCGGATGCGCCTGCTGACGCACGTCCTGAAATCGCTGGGGCCATCGACATTCCTCCTGCGCATGGGGCCGTCGACGCAGCCAACGGCGTACGTGCCCGGGCTGATCATGGGCCTGTTGGGTGAACTGGAAGAGGCCGTCGGGCCGTCGGGCGTCCACGTCCGACGCGGCAACCCTACTCGCGTAGCATGCTAGCATGCTCTCTGATTGCCAATGAATTCGAATCGGGGCGGCGCCTGCCTGCGCGACCCTGCGGGCCAGCTTGCTGGCCGTCTGGGCCCCTATGGGGCCCGCCCGAAGCATCGCGAGTAGCGTTGGTGTCGTCGATAGTTGGGGCCCCCTGCCATCTCACCTACCCCCGCCCCCTTTCAGAGCGCTTCGAAGGCTATCGACATTGTGAAGCTAGCGAAGCAGGTGCAGGACGGGACCGAGCCCACGATTGATGAGACGGTGACGACCGTCATGGACTTCCAGAAAGCCACCTGGAAGGAGGCTGGCGCGGGGCTGCCGCCCGGGGGGCGGGGGGGGGGAAGTCGGCGAAGTCGGCTGGTCGGCAGAGGCGGGGAGGTGCTTGATGGAGGCGGTGGGCGGCCGGGCGGCCCGGGGGGGGGATGGGCGAGGGCGGGGAAGGGTTTGTTCGTGAGGGCGCCCCTCCTTCCCCAGGCGGCGGTCTTCCTCGTGGTCCAGATGCTCGAGCATAACAACTGGATGACGAGCAGTGACCCCCAAGGGTACGACAGGAAGCGCGACCAGCTGCTGACTCTCCTGAACACGTTCACGGTGAACCGCGCCGCCTCAGGGGCGCCCGCTCGGGCCCGAGAGGACATGGAGAAGCAGTTGGCCCCCTTCGTGTCCTCCAGCGCGCTGGCGAGCATCCCCGCGCCGCCGTCGTCGACCGCGGTGTTCTCGGAGCAGAAGCAGACCTTCATCAGGCAGGTGTTGGATGCCTACGATCAGGAGCCAGGGCAAGTCGGGCAAGTCAGCTTGCCACCCTTGCCACCCTCACCATCGCGCGCTGCTCCGCGCACCCGCCGCCCCCACGAACGAGCCCGAGGGCTTTTCGGGGGCCCCCGTGAGACGGTAGGTAGGGATGCGGTAGGTCGAGCATGGAGAGAGAGAGAGAGAGAGAGAGAGAGAGAGAGAGAGAGAGAGAGAGAGAGAGAGAGAGAGAGAGAAAGAGGGGGGTGGGGATGAGAGCGTGGAAGATGGGCTAAGGGCCACGGTGGCAGGGGCCCAGTGAGGAAGTGAGGAGGGGCATGGAGGGGGCCCCAGAGTCTCCGTTGGCCTGGTCGGATCAATTGGGGCTCCCAGGGCACTCCTGCGACGGCCGCGCAGGGGCGGGGAGCTGACTCGGCAGTTTGCTTCCCTCCGCTTTGCAAACGCCCTCATCGCACCCTCCCTGCCCTCAGTCTTGGCCCCCGCCCAGCTCGCAATACTCGCCCCTCCCCATCGCTCGATCTTCCCTCCTGTACCTCCTGTATTCGCCGTCGCCCTGCCCCCCTGCCCCCCGCCCGAGGAGCACCGTCGGGGCAAGGCGGCCTCGGCGGCGATGCGCGACCTCTGGGGCTGCTTCTCGCAGATGATGATCGACTCCCACACCAGGTTCGCGGCCTCCGACCCCGCCCTCTGATGCTCCTCCTCCTCCCCTTCGGCACTTGCCTCCCCCTCCTCCCCTCCTCACCTCCTCACCCTCGCCCACCTCCTCCGCCGCCCTCGTTCCCTCGTCCTCCATCTCATTGTTCTCACTGGCCTCCTCCTCCGCGCCCTCCTCGCCCTCCTCCTCATCCTCACCCTCGCCCCCCTCTGGTCCTCTGGTCTGCGAGTGAGGTCGCCGCCGCCCCCCCTGGAGTCAGACGCCCAGGGCGTGGGCCAAGGGGGTGGAGGCGAAGGCGCCATGGTGCAGGTGGCGGGCACAGGCGCATCGGGCCCCACGAATACGCAGCGAGGGGAGAGGAGGGGCACGATGCGCGGGCTCATTGGTTGGGGTGATATAGACGAAAGGAGGGCGGGTGGCCCAGGGTGAGGGAAGGAGTGTTATGTATGCAAAGCAAGGTGTAGTGAGTGGGTGACACGTGTACATTCTGTTTACACATAACGCGTACACATGGCTTGTAGTGTGTGGCATAGACACATGTTGGCACGCATGTCCGTTGCGGTGTATATATGCTTGCACGCTTGCATGCTAGGCGCCGTTCACCCCCCCCGAGGCGGCGTGGGCGGTCGCAAGCAGGGCGACGGTGTGAGCTTCAGCGACTGGTCGGATGCGACTCGCAAGACGGAGCAGCAGGAGGACGGCGGCGGCGTCGAGAACGGCGCACCGCCGCATATCAGGAAGGTGGTCCAGGCGGCGGTGAGCCACAAGCTCGCCCTCCTGGCACTCCAGGCCTACTCGAGGCGCTCTCCTGAGGATTTGTTCTTCATTAAGAAGGACACAGGGCGCGTATAGGCCCCTTCCGTTGTTCAATGGCCCACTTGATGGGCCTGGTAGGTACTCCCAAGATCCGCCGATGCCGCTTGGCAGAGGAATCAGGCCCCCGTGTACGTTGGCCCCGGGAGCCAATGCCCCTATAGGCCGCTTGGCCCTCCCTGGCTGAGCAGTTCCCCCAGCCCCCCCCCCCCGGGCGCCCGGGAGGGAGCCAAGGACATCGAGAAGGGCAAGGGCGACGGCCCCTCCGACCCCAAGAACGCCAGGGGCCACATCGTCATGGATGAAGAGGCGCGCGCCAAGAAGAGCATCACGACGGAGTTCCCCATCTGGGGGAAGGTGTTGGACGAGAAGCTGGCTCAGTTCTGCAGCCGAGGCGCAGGGGGCGCTCCCAGCCCTCCACCACTGTCCCACTATCTAATTCCCCCCTATCTCCTCCGTTCCGAAGGCGACCGTGCCCTCAGCCCCCCGACGAGTGCTTTCCACCTTTCTTGCTTTTGTCTCAAATCGACCCTTGCCCGCGCCCCCCGAAGGCACGTGCCTCCCGCTGCACGACCCGACGCAATCGGGGCCCTCCGACAGGGAGAAGCTCTACGTCGAGGGATCGCAGTACATGAACGCGTTGAGGCGCGGGGTCGTGGGATGCCAGGAGGGTTCGGTGGAGGTGGGAGTGGGTCTTGAGGAAGTGCGGGGGTTGGATGAGTAAAAGGACAGTGGGGGCAATGGGGGGCAGGGCGGCATGGCGAGGCTGAGCGCTGGGCGAGGGAGGGCTGGGGGGGGGGAGGGCGGCCAGGTGGATGGAGGAGCGAAGGAGCGAGCGATCGCGAGCATATCTGAGAAGAGTGTGGAGATGAGGCTGCTCCAGGGCTGCTCGGGCCGCCCGGGCCGCTCCCGCCCCTGCTGGCCCGCCCCGCCGAGGTCGGACTGCTGCTTGGGCTGGTTCGCGCCGCCTGTGCCGCCGAAGGTTGCCGAGGACGCCGACGAGCGGGGGTGGGAAGGGTCAGCGACGTGCGCGGCGACGACGATGCCAATGATGACGACGACAATGATGGTGACTAGGAGGGTGATGGCGGCGACGACGACTATGACGACGACGACGACGACGTCCC